>CM055265.1:33017257-33586874 GCA_029237695.1 Conchocele bisecta | reverse complement strand
TTTAAACGTTAATATCCATGCATTTTAAAGGGAACGTGTCACAGAAATATGCAGAAGGTACTGGAAAAGATTAGTAAAGCATAATTTAATTGTAAATTATTAACGTTTTTCTGAAAGCACTGTCACCTATGAATCGCCTGAATCGCTGATCAGTTTTCGGATTGTGTGTCCACTGTTATTTTCGGCAATGTCATGTAGACAATGTCATGTACATGCACCTAGCGTATAGACTACTGTCTGTACGTTTTGCTTTCGACGAACTGTTGGCCATTAACACATTAAATCTAAAAAATATTTAAATGTAAGTACTTCTTTCATCAATAACAATAACCCTTCCCAAATGTTTTTATTTCATCAAATATTGATTTTATTGCGAAACCCCGATTTTACTGGGTGACCAGGAGGGTAGAAAAAAAAATAGAAATTGAATACGAAACCTGGCGAGATAACTTGGAAATGACGTAAGAAAAAAAACAAAAGTTAGATTTTGAAAATCGGTCAACAAATGAAAAATTTCTACAAAAAATATATTTCAGCCCACATGTTAAATTCCCATGGGAAAATCCTTTTTTATCATAATAAAATAAATATTTTATGGAATTTCATCAAATAATTTTTTTTTGGGGAGATTAGAACTTTTTGTTACTGATGAAAAAGTACCTACATTTTAATATTTTTTAGATTAAATATGTTCAATAGCCAAAAGTTCGTCGGCAGCAAAACGCAGCTCATGAAGACGCGTTTGCTGCGCCATATTTCATCAAAATACGTTGCATATTAAGGAAACTATCACACAATACTTACTTTGGAGTGGGCGACGTTGTTGTTGTTGTAACCACGTGATTATGCACCTTGGTGAATAAGTAACTACGTACATAGCTTGGAAAATCACGAGTGACGTCCTTTATAACTATTTATCGATCTGATGCCACGTTGTGTAAGTCAAATTAAACGTAAAACGGACAGTTTCCGCCAATTCAAACGGCAAATACACCTAGGGGCCGTTTCACTAAACTTCGTGCGAGCAAAATGTTCCTAAGTGCAAAACTATGATAGTCTGTAAATTTCACATTAACATTGTTTTCTTGTAAGCAATTATTATTGGATTTACATTTATTGAGCATAGGCTGCATATGCAGCATATGCTCAATACATGTAAATCCATCAATTTAATTTCCAGACGAACCTAAATTTGCATTTTAGTCGTACGAAGTTTAGTAAAACGGCACACAGGACAGCAGTTCTAAGGGAAGCTACGCGCGATTTTACCAAGTTAAATAACTTTTTTATAAACTGAGGCCGTTTAATTAATATTCTGCGATACAAATATTAGTACGAATACGTTATTCACTATAGAAATGAATGACCTTTTTGTGGAATTTATCGGGGTATAAACTTGAAAAAGTCGCGGGAATACTGGACGAAGGCCGGAAGGCCTCGTCCAGTATTCCCGCGACTTTTCCAAGTTTATATCCCCGACAAATTCCACAAAAAGGCCATTCATTCCTTATAATTCCAGCATTTGACATACATTCATCAAGAAAATGTGTTTATTTTCCGTTTTCTTAAGAATTATTTTAACTGCGCCTCACGGTTACGGAAAGTGTTAAATGTTAGGGAATTGTGTAAACATTTTTGTGCTGGAATTATTTGCTTATCACATGAACGTGGATGCAGAACATTGCCATTGTGCACCTGCATGCACACATTACTATGCGTGAACACAGCCACTGAACATTTTCCAACATCGGCGGTTTATATAAATGCTATTGTAAAATTAAATATTGCACTTGTTCGTACTGAGATTTCTATAAATTTACCTCACACATTAATGTCAATCATTAATGCTACCATCTTCCATCTACAGGTAGGGGTAATTAAATCTGAATAAATCTGAATAAATACACAATATATACACAAATCGGTTGCTAATGCGAACTTTGTTGTCAATATTAGTTTGGCACTTCTTAGCCGTACGAAGTTTAGTGAAACGGGCCCCTGATCTACAATATGCTTGCCTGTCCTCCAGCGTCATCAGTGTTGATTTTGTGTACTCAAACGACCCTTTTTTCTCCAGTAGCTGGACACAGTACTGTTTCATGTCCATATCACTTGTACGTTGGTTCAGTATATTCAACACCCGGCTGTCTTGTGTATCAGCCTGGATCGCGTGGATGATCGGGAACGAGAATTTCCCCTCCGTCAAGTCTTCACAGTAACTGGTATTCTTCACATACTACAGTACAGGTAGAGGGAAAATCTAACCAGAACTATCTGGTTTTTAAGCAGGGTGACTTACAAGTCGCACTGACAGCCAGAAAATGCGGGTTAAGACACACCGTGGTACACTTTGATAGTGTTACATTTGCAAAACACGTACCAGACAAAGTTAGAATTCACGAAAACATATCCGACAACATGCTTTGTATTTTTGAAGTCGACCCTAGTTGAATGAAAATTGGCTCTAATAAAATAAAGTATTAAATATGTACAATTTTCCAATGACATACATATTGCAACATAATTCCAGCACAACAATATTTACACAATTGCCTAACATTTGATTGGCCTGTAGCAAGTCTCTGTCCAAAATTTATATCCCAGTAAACTCCCACGCCGAACTACTTTCTACAGGTGCGCTGTCAGTGCTGTCAATGTAAACAAATGGCTGCTGTCTGTCAAAATAATCAGACTTCTTGATTTTTTTCGAAAATTGTAATTTTTTATCGCTTCGTCCAGTATTCCCGCGACTTTTCCAAGTTTATACCCTGATAAATTCCACAAAAAGGCCATTCATTCCTATAATGATAATTATTAGGGCCAGCTCAGATATAGTATAAATCTTCACAGGTTGAGGACCGTACATTATATTAGTAGTAGGAGTGTCGACAGCTGACGGTATACTTCATTAAATACACATTAAAACACTCTCTTATAACCCTCGCCGGAGAGAAGCATTACTCAGCCATGGGCACCGCGATGCATAGTAAACACGGTATACACATATTTTACATCAATAGAAGAATGGTGTACCATTTACATTAGTACCCATTAACTTACTTCAGTTGACCATATATTGATGTAGTCATTTCTAATCTGGTAGAAGAGGCCAAAGTTGTCTATAAAGGGCTTGAAATCACTGAAATAATAATACATATTATACATCATACTGTATGTAGCAAATGAGTCCATGTGCAATGTACATACATGTATATGCATACTAATGTAGTTGACGTCACTACACAAATCCACTGATTTGACTATTATTATTATCTCTTTTTTTTCGCTCGAGCATTCAGTTTATGTGGGGATCGCGTATCGCTAGTTTTGTAGTAAACCTTAGTATGTGTCCATTTTAAAAACGCGTCATGAATAACATAACCATTACATTAAAACCAATTTCGATGGCGGTTTCCGCGAAAGTACACGTATTAGACGGAAGAAACCCACTGTATGGTCTGGCGACTACCATGCCATATCGCACACTGCCCCGGTCGAGGATCGAACACTTGAATCATTGGTGAGAAGCGCGCTCGTTTATCTCATATAACCTTGTGATGTACAGTTGCCCTATGTCATGTTTTAATCTCTGTATTTTGCGATATCCAATATGGAGCTTCTAGCTAGATAACGCGAAAAGTGTGCATGGCTGTTGGGATATTTCGTATTTTATAAACAGTATGTAAATAATAATTTCCAATAACATTCGAAGGGCACCACCCATACTACATACCTCTTGTTTGAACTAAACAGCTGCATGAGTCGCACAATCAATTCAAACATCGCGCCTCGCTCTGTAATTGAGATTGACGTTACGTTAGTTTATACAAATATAATTCGTAGATTTAGAAGATAACTGTATTGAAATTTGTAATTTGGAGAGATACTTGGTGGATTTACGGTTGGAAGCTTCGATTTACGGCGACGCCGCAGGTGGAGACGTAGATCGAAGTTTCCAACCATAAATCCACCGAGTATCTCCCCAAATTACAAATTGCAATACGGTTATCACTATTCTAATGTACGACCATCATTTTTCACTCATTTTCCTGATTTCTGAACAAAATACTAACCCATATGGGCCTCCCCATTACAACCCTCACTATATTGACCGATTTACACCTTGTCTGCAAGCGTGACAACTGCCATAAACATAATACACGAAAATAAATAGTGCGAAACAAATACGTAAACTAATGAAGAATTTTGTTACTATTTACAAAATGTTATTTCATCTATATATTCTTTATCATCCACTAATGACTGTTTTATATATGGTTCAACACTACCTTGAATATTAGAATAACTGTCCAATGACCTACCTTGATGGGAATTCCCATTCAAAGTTAGAACAAAATGGCCGACATCGCTGATGCTTGCTTGTCGAGCTTGACATTTCACAGTTGTATGTGCATTAGAATTAATGATTGTAATAGTTATGGTTGTGTATATTCACAGTGCAATTTTGAAAATTATACGGCGATGGATGTTGGTAAACTGCTGGGGTCGTAGACTGTACAATGATGTGACTTTCCACCCTTTGCTGGTGATTGTGGAAGTAGCCAGTGTTGACGTTGTGACAGGGCACCACATGACCTTGATGCTGGACAGGTAACAGCTGTTGAGTTGATACAGACTTGGGAGGGCTCTATTTGGAGAATAGCCGAAAACTGACGTTTCTTGTTGTCCGAACAATCTCTATTGTATGAGTTTATTTTGAAACGTACGTAATGTATGTACCTTATACATGTAATTGTGAAATGTGATAGGCGGACAGCCGTGTGAGCATCTAATGCCTGTATACTCTTTCTACCTTTGTAAATATATTAAGTAATGCCCATGTACATTTCCACTCGGCGCGGAAGTCAATGCTTTGCGTATCAAAAGTATTCTAATGCACAGAACATATAAAGCATTCATCTGATTGGTCAATTGTAATTACAGCCTATAAAATATGAAAAATCACATCATATAAAATATCCGTTTTACCAGTCTGTGTTTTATAACTTGACAGATTTATGTAACCCTACGCGCTTTTGTAAACAATGGCCAGCGGCGTGGAATCCAAATATCTATTTGCCAAATCTGTTTCGGTACATTATCGGTTATCCATTCTGCCATATGAACATGTACAACCGAAAGCGGAAAAGAGAATCGACCAACGACTGACAAACATGACTTCAGGGACAGTGTGGCCCTTCAAAAGATTCCCAAGAATATTACCCCACCCGCCCAAAATATAGAAGAATTTACCAAAAAAAATGCTCAAATGCAAACTCAATATGCCAGTACTAGCTTATAACTTTACAAATTCCAATGTGCACATACTTGACTATACATAATAAACTGTATTGCAGATGGGTAATCACCTGAATTAGGCGTAAATCCTGTTCAAGGCTGTTGACACTTGTTGACATTTCCTTTGTAAAAATTACGCGAACTCAATTTAGAAATGTTGACATTTCTTTAAATAAATAAAAGCAATTAACTGTTGCAACTACACATAGAAAAGCAATACAATTGTTAAAATAAACGTTAGAGTTGAATTAATGCCTTAGAAAAAGTCCTGTTAATCTCAATTTGAAATGGGAATATTATTCGGTGGAGTTACATTTCTTCAAATTCATTTGGTGTGAGGCGGTTATTGATGACGACAACAACCTGCTGACGTATTGAAAAATTCACTGTTCGTGATATGCTACGACGTTGCAGAAAGCAGGGAGCACACTAGGTGCATTAACCTCCCACATACCGCTCCAAATCGAAAAACAAAGCATGGTCATCCCCTAAATCACAGTGCGAAACAATCAGTGTACGCTGGCCGGCTGGTTAAATGATTTATAAATTCCAATCAGTATAAAACATGTATACATAATGCCATTACGGTCAGCAGTTATTTGAATCCTCAATACATTGTATACATTTCTATAGATTGTCGTGATATCAAATACAACAAATTATACCCAAATGAGACCCATGTACCCATGTAAGGAAGATACTAACGCAATACCTTATGATATAGACATCATACACGCACATCGGTGGTCGATGATCCTTCAACGCGACACACACATGCACTCCACGACAAGTGGCGTGTGTTGCCAAAAGGAAAGCAACACTACGCGAACTACATAAACAATAAACGAATGCATCGAAAGCTCCACAACAACTATTCACCCATTAACTACCGATATAATCACATACCCACCAGGAAACAATCAAAGTGAAGTACACTACACGACGACATGACATCAAGGGTGTCGTCATGGAACGGCCAATGACAAAAACAGTCCACTAACTCGGTTGAACCTGGTTGGCGTAGCAAAACTTCACACTAACCTTTTTCCAATGAATCAATAGGGTAGAGACATACAAGGCAAACACAAACAATGAAAATAATTGACAAAAATACAAAATAATAATTTAAGATAATATTGTAAATGTAACTATAAGAAAATAACAAAATACGACGACACAAGACTCAATCCTCACTTGCAGTGCTCTGACGGGTCCCGTCACCAGTTCTACAGGACAACTCACACTACCAAATAACTATTAAGATACACTAGCAATTTCCTAACAAAGACTGCAGCATCTGATAGTAAGAGAAAAAATATAACAGCCATCATATGATACAAAAATACTTCGAAGAAACAAAGCGGCGCTCAACAACAACTAAACAGCATTAATTAGAACAAAATGATGTAACTGTCTTAATAGTGAATAACCGGTAATCCAATGGCATGACCATCCGAGTCAACATCCCGCCCAGGTTTCTGAAACATTCACCACTGAGCGTCATGGTTACCAGTCACCGCATATCGAAAACGATAGGAGTAATCATTGACAACATATCTGCCAATGGTCAACTTAGCAGTACGTTAAAACAAATGACGTGTTCTCTGTTAAAATATTTACAAATAACTATACCAACAACATGTATGTCTAGTTTTTTACTTATACAGATGTGTGCTAACCGGTTCTCAATGTGATCGTGACATATCTTATTTCAAATGTAACTAATTAAATGGTTAAGATAGGGTACTAACTTGCAATTGCCATTGTGGTGTACTGTTCTTCTGATGGACAGCGGCCTGTGTCCCGCCAATGTATCTCCATACTGTCACCCTGGAATAACTTCTGTATTTGCTCTGCAAGAATGTGTACTAACACGGGTTCACATTTATTTTAATATTCAAAATAGGAATCATACAAAGTACTGCTTACACCTTTTTATAACGGAGAACGGAACCTAAACATATCAAACATAGCGTTTATTTATCAATAATCTCCGACTGCATAGATGTACACGTATGAGAGCATATACATTATAATGATATTGGCGTTATGCGCAACAACATGCCGTGCGTTGTTTTTGTACATCATTGAATCTGCACGTGTAAAGGGTATTTCATATTTAATAGTGTTAGCAATGGGATAGCATACTATTTACATCGTGACATATTCATACAAAGGATGTGCAAGCGAGTGCATGTTTATCTGAAATGGGTATTTGTAGGATAACTTCAAAGTCATATTAATGCTATTAAAATCCAGAAACTACATGGGACAGTATATATGAAATTCGCAATGACAGCATCGCATGACAGTTACGTGTATACTTTCCATCTGCAGTTGTAGAATATTGTCAGTGACTCTCTCACGAATATCTAATCAATTAGTCATGCTTTTTTCAATATATTCAACCTACTACAGGAAGCGGAAGTCATTTATTGGTGCCCCGAGTAACGAGTCATGTACCCTCTTACAAT
The DNA here is from genome assembly GCA_029237695.1 of Conchocele bisecta. Taxonomy (NCBI): domain Eukaryota; kingdom Metazoa; phylum Mollusca; class Bivalvia; order Lucinida; family Thyasiridae; genus Conchocele; species Conchocele bisecta. The sequence continues at coordinate 33,579,102 of CM055265.1, read as the reverse complement.
GATTGCTCGCAGTACATGTAATTAAAAAGCGAGTTTAGAGGCGGTGCTACAGTAAATCAAACGTCTGCGTATGCGCGTGAATGTACCAATAGCTATAGTTCACATAATTGACATTTTATTAAAAAGGTAATATATGAAATTTAAACATGGATTAAATTGAATTCTGTTTTTATATGACAAGTATTATTACGTTTTCCACTCGAGTTGAAAAAGCATATGACTGGTTTCATGCGTCAATATTCTGACTATTCATTTTTGGGTAAGTACGAGTCTCCTGAGGTTGGACCACCCGAATATAGTGTTACTATCGTAACCATATTGACTACTGTGTACTTATTTTATCAACAAGTCATTTAATATCGCGTAACTGTGTACGCGACTCATTTCAGATGGCTTCCATCTTGTGTCTTCAAAATGACTTCGCCTATTTCTGGATGGGTCAGTTGCAAGAACCACACATTTGACCATGAATAATTGCACGGGTGCATTTGGCTTTCTGCCGAAAAACAACAAGGAGCGTACTCATGTTGAAAGAATGTACCGCACATTTATGTGCATATATCAGTTCCAGAATATACTGTGCTACTTAATATTTGTATTGTGTTCGAGAGTGCTAGTCGGTCTTGATGGATGGATTGGGTTGAAATGTTCGCCCTGCCCGCCTGTACCCTTCTCGATTATATGGGTTGTATGACTCTCAGCTATTTAAGGCTAGTCTCTCTCATAATATTCTATCAAGTCTGACTCAATGTTTGTGCCGTCTGCAATATGAATTCGAGTTTGTACACTAAACCTAACACACCAATATTGTCCTAGCACTCGCGCACCTGTTTTTTTAATTTGTTTCTTGTATTGTTTCATGAATAAACATTCTAAGCACATCGGTGAAGAATATGACGTTCTCGTGGACATCAGCTGGTACTAATACTGACGGTAGTTTACTCCTCAAGTGGCTTAGTCGTTAACGTACTGCCAATTTGTGTGTATCCATTTATTGTTTGACCAATAGACATGGCTGACACGCCTGACAATATTCCCCAGTCTACCTTTCCATCCAAGGCAAGTAACACCTCTGGTGCATGCCATCAACAATCATGATATAGCATATCCATGATGCGATGTCTGAGGCATTGCGGTAGATGCAGCGGTTCTCTCGTCGGCTAGAGTAATTATTTAATACAGAAGAGCCTATTGTCTGATTTACGAGGCGAGTAATACAAACGTTTCCTGACTACATGACATACTTTTGTGTGACGTAATTGGTATATGGCAATGAGTGTATTCAGCAATCCCCGATTGACTGGCACTGTGACATGAAGCATAACTATTTCTTAAAGGCACTGGGCCTCAGATATGTGTAGAAAGTGATAAAACAAACAAGTAAAACGAAATTCTATTGTATAGTTGCATCGATTATGTGTCCGCAATACAACAAAGATTCACTTGAAAGGAAGTCAAAACTGTTTTACTACTGATAAATATCTAACGTTGCGAACACTAGTTTTCTCCGTCTGCCACAATTTATGACAGGACATGCGTGAACCTTGCAAACACCAATTGGCATATATTCAATTAAAATGGTGAGATAAACCGCATATTGAATATTCAACACATTTGCGACACATTTTGCTTACGTGACAGGATTTTGCATTGTTATCCTGCGAGTCATACACATCAGAATAATATTCTACCACCGAGTCTACTAGGATCAATTTATCATCCAAACATATAAGAATATGCCTATTCGGGAAGTTCTCTGAACATTTGGTCCAACATGCACATCAATGCATCTTACGCATTTCATCTACTGAAAAATATCCTTGTAAGCTCATATACTCAATGTGCCCTGACTCGGAACGCATTTTTCTCTATGCCACCGCCAGCAACATGCATCTGAAACCATGTGCTAACTTGAATCAACATGTACTAAATATATTTAGCTTCTTTCGGAGATGCTAAGGCCTCCTCATTTCGGATAGGGAATGTGCATCCGTATCGGTCGTTCAAATTCAGCAGACGGTAGTCAACACAAACTTTTCACTTGGCTGCCTATTCGCCGCTTCAGCTTCAGCTTTGCCAAGTGGACTCCTGAGGGTCGTTTCACTAAACTTCGTACGACTAAAATGTTCGTTAGTGCAAATTTAGGATCGTCTGGAAATTTCAATTAATGGATTTTCATTTATTGAGCCTATGATGCATATGCAGGCTATGCTTAATAAATTTAAATCAAATCATTGTTTAAAAGGAAACATTGATAATATAACATTTACAGACTAACATCATTTTGCACTTACGAACATTTTAGTCGTACACAGTTTGGGGAAACGGGTCCCTGGCTAACACAGTTGGTGCCACGTACTAAATCGTCGAAGGTCATTCATTAGTCATTTCAACATTTTATAAAAAAAACTTCCATCGAATAGTTGATTAATTTACATTAAATGTGCTGTTTGGCACTTGTTCGTTTATGTCTGTCATTCACTCATGCCACACACTTCAGTTACGTCAGATGATGTATGGATAAACAGTAAACTCCACATGAAATCCCAACTAACACATGGAATCACCACAACCGCTCGCACGCAGGTCTCATACAAACGACACGTACATTGACAGACTGTTTTCCGGCACTGATCAAGTCCGCCTTTTAACGGCGGGTTGTCCTCCATTGATAACTTCTTTTTTTGAAAATACAAATGTATGTGCTTCAATACGACAACTGTAGTTTCCATTCACCAATATACTTAAAAGCGATAAAGCTACGTTTGCCAGGACTTATTGCTATATGATTGAGTGCTAATTAGTGGAAATTCAAACAGGTGCAGGGGGAGCAACCCTTGCTCATTCTTGCAAAAATAATGCTGCATGATGAGATGAGTTATCTCACTTTCTTACTAGGTCCAGCTGGAAAGTGTGGTCCTGTATTCGAGGAAATTACAGCCCTTATGTCAAGATAATTGCAGCAGCTACAGTAACAAAACCAATACTTGTACAACATTATCCAAACTGAAATGGTAGTACACCAATGTCGTAATGATCATCACTAAGAAATGAAGTTAAGGCATACTGCCTTTGTCTGCAGGGATGGACAAGCGAGACTGAGTTTGTATTTTTGCTATAACCAATTGGCCGTATATGCAGTATACCTGTTAGCACGGTACCAGCGTCCGGACACGGCAGCAGTTGTACCTTCTGTAGCAGCAACACATATATGTAGTTGGCGCAAGTTATCGTCTGTGGTATACCATACACCACGTGGGCAGCTGTAACAACCAGACCTCAGGTTCAAAATGTATATGTTAATACTTTGAACCTGTAAAAACTACATGTATCTATTTGTATTTAAGATGCGCACTAGTTGGTACAAATTAAACAAAATGATACTACCGTAAAAAGCATAGTTAACACTTTTGCACATTAAGACTACTATATGTATGGGCTGGTTCTTAAATTAGTTTCTAGTTATAGCTATGGAATGATATGGCAAAGTAAACATGCGATAAGACACCGCCGTGGCAGTCTAACTAGGTTAGGATTAATGCGCGAGTTATGGCCTTTTTTAAATAGTCGTTCCACGGCAGTACATTTCTTCTCTATATGCTTATGAGTCTTTATACAAACCTGGAACACCACGACGCAAAGTAGAGTTGTCTTTGATGTCATCTATTCTGAAATACCATATTATAGACACATGACTGAGATACATTGTATTTCCATCGGCTTAACGTAGACAACCTTACATACCAATGTCATTCAATTGAAACTGCATACACCGATACAGGAACATTTTGAATCACGTGTAGTTGCAAACGTGCTTAATTCTACCGGCTATTGTCCCATGGTAATAAAGTTATTTGAATCATAGCAAATAACTGCAAGTGAAGATGCACCGAATCTAGATTGACCATGTGTACACTACCACCGGCGCTAAGCTTGCCAATATTTGTTATTTTCTATCTTTCAAAATACTGTGCAAATATTGTTGAAATTTTGTGCTTGATTCAGCTTGATTGGTCGAGCCTGAACTGTGCTACTGCTTGATTACGTCTTTGCATAACCAATATGTGTTCAGAAACGTTGATAAACTGGGCCCGGTTGCTCAAAGCTTTTGTTAGCTTAACTGACTGTTAAATCCTTAGCAATGCTAAGAATTTAACAGTCTGTTAAGCTAACAGAAGCTTTGAGCAATCGGGCCCTGGTTAATATTAACACAGGCGGTTGTGTACGTATGGCATGTTCATATTTATTTTCACCGACATACAAGTACTTCATTGTTTAACAACGATGACCATCTAAGGATATTATTCGGATGCGAAAAAATGCGTACGTACACGATATCATCTGTTTACTTGAGGGAATGTTACACTTACAATAAGCTGCCGTTGTGCAACAGTTTCGTAGCGTCCCCTATCATTTTCATGACGTCATCCGGAATCTGCAGCCAATAGTTGAATGCCTGAAAGTCGTACACAGAATGCATATCCATTTATAACCAAATATATTCGATGCGCACCGAACTGTTTCATTTATGCTACCGTTTTCGTTTGTTGTTATGACTTCATTCATATATTTAGGTAATCATTAATTTATCTTCTACATTATTTTTTTCCTCATCGTCAGCTATAACATGTTCACATTGATAATGCCAGCACCTGGGTCACGTTTCACTAAACTTCGCAGGGCTAAAATGTTCGTAAATGCAAAATTATGATAGTCTGTAAAATTCACATTAACACTGGTTTCTTGTAAATACTTATTAGATTTACATTTAATGAGCATAGTCTGCATATGCAGCATATGCTCAATAAATGTGAATCCATCAATTGAAATATACAGACGATCCTACATTTGCATTTACGAACAGCTTAGTCGTACGAAGTTATGTGAAACGGGCCCCTGTTGCACAATGAGTTTCTGAAGCAGCAAACCGTTAGGAAATCAATATGGTTATGTTGTAAGAGTCTTTTTTATAGTCAGGGTGGCTTAGTTTAAACATACTTTATTGCATATAAATACAATAGGCTCGGGCTACAAGTTCTCTCAACATTAGTTACAGCCCTCACCTAAGTGTTACAAAGTACAATAATTCAACAGCAATGGCGATACATGAATACATGTATACAGGCATATAAACACGGATACAAACCAATTATCAAGCGATAAATATATGTTTACATAATGTATGGAATGAAAACGGACAGAAAGGTAGAGAAGAGATGGATAGTGAGATATGAGATTTGGAGAAAGAATAAAAGTTGTTTTTGTCGCCAAGTACATATACTACATGAGCAAATCCATCAATGTATTAGTGCTAGTTGCAATACATTTCAGTGATCATTAATAACCGGTGGTTGTGGATGATATTGGCAAATCGAATGGAATACATCCGATATGGATTACGTTACATACATCTATCAACGAAGTTACTCAAATCGTTTTGTAGTTTTAATAAGTCAGGGTGGCTACATGTGGGACAGTTCATGTACGGTTCGTATATCCAAAATAGCAGAGCTTAGCAACTGATTGCGATTTTCTAATGTATGTACTTTTGAAAATCTGCACACTGGAGGAACTGATAATTCGATAGTACCCGTAAGTACCGTCTAGATCGTATTATACTAGTATTTACTTTTTGAATGCCTCGACATTGGGGTTAAGCGGGAGTGGGGTATCGTATGGAGAATGATATAATATGATGCTAGAAAGATGTGAGCGATATATGAGAACGTTCCATGAATACAAAAATAAATTAAAAGAAATATACGAAATGTTCATACGACAGAAAGTAGAGTGAATATCCTCGTCCATGGTGTTGGGCGCCGTGGGGCATGTTGTGCAGAATAATGTAAAATGTTTGTAACAAAAATTAGCGGAAGATTACAAAATCTTCATTTATAGGACAACAACATGTACATGTATGTAAGTGAATGATATTGACATTGTGGTTCAGCGGGGGGACGGAATGTTGTACCGAATAATGCAGGCTTAGCCTAATGATTTAAATTTATTTTAAAGCTTTGTTTTATGTGTGTTTTATTTAATGTGTTCCTTGTGGGGGCTCAAACTGATAGTTTTCACAGCTGAAACATGTTTCCGAAGCATTTTTATATTGTTCATTTCAAATGATGGCCATGCTCTACAAATTTGGATAGTATACAAACTCATTTTCTATGCCACTTTATACTTAAGACCGACTGTACTGTTATATAGTAATATAATATTGTGTAGTATATAGTAATATTATACATGTATTAACGATTCTTTTTTGCGCTGCTTATTTTCTTAGTAACCCTGCCTCGCTTTATATTAACATGAATGATATATGGGTGGCCGAAGCTTTTTCACTATTGCTAATATATACAGACAATGTCACTGACGATAACCCAGATATAATTGGTCGGATTCTGAGACACATTTTTCATGCCCATGAGACCTGCAAGTACGAGTTATTGGTCACATATTATATTTTTAAAGAATTGACTTCGAGGGAGCGCTAGCAACCGCAGCATTTAGTTCCTTAAACATTCAATATGTAAACAATAACATACTTGTGATTAGCCAGGTTTATAATGCAGTCTCCCACCCCAGTATTGAATTTACACTTCATGTGTGTATTAACAATGTAACTTATTAGGGCTAAAACTAAACAGTAGGGCGAATTATGTAATAGTTATAGTTCAACCCGATGCGTGGCCCGTGAATTTCTGACAACAATCTGTGACACCTGGATATAAATATAACTTTCTACGTATTGGAACATTTAATTAATAAATTAGTACATATTGGAGTAATAGTCGAAACATGTGATTATTTGAAACGAAATGCTATGCTATGCCAAGTGACGATCTCCCTAAATTTGGGGTTAGTCCCTCCCTCCCCCACCGCAGTAATTGTCGGCTAATATATAATACATGTATATACTGTTGGGTCCTATCCGAGTATTGATATTCAATTTCATGTCGAACAGGTCCATGTCGAACAGGTCCAGTGGAACCTCTCTAAAGCGGACAACAAGAAACATATGCGATCATAATTTTGACGGGTTCCTTGGTCATTTATCTCAGGTGATGATGTCTGTTCGTGAACGTATAGCACATAACTATGGCTCGGAATAATCCAAAGCTGATTTACAGTGAAACCTTGCTAAACCGGACACCCTGAGGACCTCCCAGGATGTCCTGTTTAGCGAGGTTTCGCTGTAGTAATTAAATCTCGTAATAGGCCACTTATTGGGGTTAAATCTTGTAATAATTATGTTAAATAATTGAGCGTAATACTGGTCAGCGATTGTCTTAGAAAGTTGGGAGAATTATAAATGTATTATGGGCATGTGGTTGCTTTTTAAAATAGGAAGAAGTTAACTCGGCTGCGATGTGTTCACCTCGCCAATATTGGGTCAGACAAAATTCAGGACATACGGGTACCAATTAATGTATGCTGCTTGAGTTGTCACAAGCCTATTGCGACAGCCATAACTGATTCACTCCTACAAAATTGCGTCACACTGTTTCATACCTCGGCCATTTTCGACCGTGAGTCCGCTTTTATTGTTTCACAGATATGGCGGTATGGGGCTAGTAGTACCTGCAACAAAGGAACTATGACTGTATGTACATGCACGTATGCCATTGTGTGAGTCTAAGCATGGTAGCCTTGTTTGCTTGATATGTCATTAAACTTAGTTTCATATTTAAGCACAGCTAATAATCTCAAACATGTGTGAAGCATAGTCAATGTGTATGATCACGTGGTACTAACAACAGCAACAGGTATTGAAATTTCCAGAATCCATCTGACTCAAAGTACGTATTCTTTTATAGTGTCCTTATTACGTAACGGATTTTGATGAAATATGGCACATCAAACGCGTCTTGTTAAGCTGCATGTGGTGGTCTCTGTATTTTCGCCCAAACGTCTGTCGTTTTTGCGAAGAATCTATTTCCGTGTCTCCGACACGGAAATCGATTCGTCGCAAAAACGACATAAGTCTGTGCCAAACTCCCTGGACCACCAAATGCAGCCAAATGCAGCCAAATGCAGCCGCGTTTGCTGCGCCATATTTCATCAAAATTTGTTGCATATTAACGAAAATATAAAATAATACTTAATTAATCGCGCTATATCGCACGTTGCGGAACTCGTGCATATACATGTATCAACAATTTTTTTATTTTTTTTTCGAAAATTGTAATTTTTTATCGCCAATTGGTTATTTTTATCGGCAATTGCGAAAGTGGCGATCGCCAGCGGAATCCCTGCTATAAATATACTGACCTTATCCACCTCATCCATTGATATACCACGAGCTGTAGTTGTACATGTCGGGTGAGACGCCCTCTCTTCTATAGGTTTTACCATCACCGTCTGCTTCTTGGCGGGGATATCTCCGTCACCAAGAGACGCCCGTTTCCTAGCAGCCATCCTGCATTCACAACAATACTGTCTCTAGCACTATAGATATGTGGCTTTTGTCATATGAGACACGTCATATGATTTTGTACCTTCGGACATCTGCGTAATTTCATGAAGTACGCTTACAACATTTACAACATTTTCCTTAAATTGCGTCAAAAGTTGACAACATTTTCCAGAGTACCTGCAGGTACAAGCTCGCAATGCGTGTCTGATTTGTGAGCAATGGGACTACTGGCATTTGTGCCTCTGACTAGAGCAATTGGGCTACTGACATTTGACATTTGTGCCTATGACTAGAGCAATGTGGCGTCTGTTATTTGTGACTGACTAGAGCAATGGGGCTACTGTCATTTGTGACTCTAACTAGAGCAATGGGGCTACTGGTAATTGTGCCTCTGACTAGAGCAATGTGGCGTCTGTTAATTGTGACTCTGACTAGAGAAAAGAGCAATGGGGCTATTGGCATTTGTACCTCTGACTAGATCAATGGGGCGTCTGTCATTTGTGCCTCTGACTAGAGCAATGGGGCAACTGGAATGTGTGCCTCCGACTAAAACAATGGGGCTTCTGTCATTTGTGACTATGACTAGAGCAATGGGGCTACGGGCATTTGTGCATTTGACTAGAGCAATAGGGCTTCTGTCACTTGTGCCTATGACTAGAGCAATGGGACTACTGGCATGTGTGCATCTGACTATAGCAATGGGGCTTCTGGCATTTGTGCCTATGACTAGACCAATGTGGCTTCTGGCATTTGTGCCTCTGACTAGAGCAATGGGGCTACTGGCATTTGTGCCTTTGACTAGAACAATGGGGCTATTGTCATTTGTACCTCTGACTAGAGCAATGGGGCCACTGGCATTTGTGCCTCTCACTAGAGCAATGGGGCTACTGGCATTTGTGACTCTGACTAGAGCAATGGGGCTTCTGTCATTTGTGAATCTCACTAGAGCAATGGGGCTTCTGTCATGTGTGACTCTGACTAGAGCAATAGGGCTACTGACATTTGTACCTCTGACTAGAGCAATGGGGCTACTGAAATTTGTGCTCTGACTAGAGCAATAGGGCTACTGGCATTTGTGCCTCTGACTAGAGCAATGGGACTACTGGTAGTTGTGCCTCTGACTCGAGCAAATGGGGCTTCTGTCATTTGTGCCTCTGACTAGAGCAATGGGGCCACTGGCATTTGCGAATCTGACTAGAGCAATGGGGCTACTGACATTTGTGACTCTAACTAGAGCAATGCGGCTACTGTCATTTGTGCCTCTGACTAGAGCAATGGGGTTACTGGCATTTGTGCCTCTGACTAGTGCAATATGGCTTATGGCATTTGTGCATCTAACTAGAGCAATCGGGCTACTTCCATTTGTGACGCTGATTAGAGCAATGAGGCTACTGTCACTTGTGACTCTGACTAGAGCAAATGGGCTACTGAAATTTCTGACTCTGACTAGATCATTGGGGCTACTGGCATTTATGCCTCTGACTAGAGAAATAGGGCTATTGGCATTTGTGTCTCTGACTAGAGCAATGGGGCTACTGACATTTGTGCCATTGACTAGAGCAATGGGGCTGCTGACATTTAAGCCTCTGACTAGAGCAATGGGGCTACTGGCATTTGTGACTCTGACTAGAGCAATGGGGCTTCTGGCATTTGTGACTCTGACTAGAGCAATGGGGCTTCTGGCACTTGTGCCTCTGACTAGAGCAATGAGGCTTTTGTCATGTGTGACTCTGACTAGAGCAATAGGGCTACTGGCATTTGTGCCTCTGACTAGAGCAATGAGGCTACTGTCACTTGTGACTCTGACTAGAGCAAATAGGCTACTGGAATTTGTGACTTGACTAGAGCAATTGGGCTACTGTCACTTGCGACTCTGAGTAGAGCAAATGGGCTTATGACATTTGTGACTCTGACTAGAGCAATGGGGCTACTAGCATTTGTGACTCTAACTAGAGCAATGGGGCTTCTGTCATTTGTCACTATGACTAGAGCAATGGGGCTTCTGGCATTTGTGCCTCTGTCTAGTGCAATGGGGCTACTGGCACTTGTGCCTCTGATTAGAGTAATGAGGCTTCTGTCAAGTGTGAGTCTGACTAGAGAAATGAGGCTACTGGCATTTGTGCCTCTGACTAGAGCATTGGGCCTACTGGCATTTGTGCCTCTGACTAGAGCAATAGGGCTACTGGCATTTGTGCATATGACTAGAGAAATGAGGCTGCTGGCATTTGTGCCTCTGACTAGAGCAATGGGGCTACTGGCATCTGTGACTCTGACTAGAGCAATGGGGCTACTGGCATTTGTGCATATGACTAGAGAAATGAGGCTGCTGGCATTTGTGCCTCTGACTAGAGCAATGGGGCTACTGGCATCTGTGACTCTGACTAGAGCAATGGGGCTACTGGAATTTGTGACTCTAGCTAGAGCAATAAAGCTACTGTCATTTGTGCCTCTGACTAGAGCAATGGGGCGACTGGCCTTTGTGCATCTAACGACAGCAATCGGGTTATTGCCATTTGTGACTCTGATTACAGCAATGAGGCTACTGAAATGTGTGCCTCTGACTAGAGCGATGGGGCTCCTGGCCTTTGTGACTCTGACTAGAGCAATGGGACTACTATAATTTATGACTCTAACATGAGCAATGAGGCTACTGTCATTTGTGCCTCTGACTAGAGCAATAGAGCTTCTGGCATTAGTGCATCTAACTAGAGCAATCGGGCTACTGTCATTTCTGACTCTCATTAGAGTAATGAGGCTACTGTCACATGTGACACTGACTAGAGCAAATGGGCTACTGGTATGTTTGCCTCTGACTAGAGCAATGGGGCTACTGTCACTTGCGACTCTGAGTAGAGCAAATGGGCTTATGACATTTGTGACTCTGACTAGAGCAATGGGGCTACTAGCATTTGTGACTGACTAGAGCAATGGGGCTTCTGTCATTTGTCATTATGACTAGAACAATGGGGCTTCTGGCATTTGTGACTCTGTTTTGACTTCTATGATGAAGGAACTTATGTTAATGATGCTCGTGGAGGGGTACTCCTGTTTGTTAAGGATGATTTGAATCCTGATATTATTGATACAAACACTAATTCTGAGATGTTGTGGTGCAAACTTTCACCGATCGGGATGGATCCATTTGTTATTTCTGTTGTTTATAGACCAGATAAGGGCGGTAAAACAAATTTATGTAATATTTGTGACTCTATTAATGAGATAAATCATAACAATGTAGTGATTGTTGGAGATTTCAACTTCAGAGATGTCAACTGGCAGACAATAGAAAGCAAAAATGCTCTTGATAATATATTTTTAGAGACATTACAAGACAATATGTTGAACCAGCTTGTTTCAGAACCTACACGTGGTAATAATATTTTGGACCTTGTTTTGGTGGATCACACAGACATTATAGATGAAGTTAGCATTAAGCCCAGATTTTCTAACAGTGATCATGAATCGGTAGAAGTAATTTTCTCAAGCAAATATATACGCGTGGAGAAAGAGCCTAGGAAAGTTTTTCTGTATTCTAAAGGAGACTATGCTAGCATGAATGCTGATCTTGAGGATATTGAGTGGTCTAGTAGACTTGATGGGATGTCAGTCGACGAAGCTTGGAACGACTTTATGACTTTCTATAATGGACTGGTAGAGAAATATGTTCCAGTGAAATTAATAAAACCAGGTGTACCTGTCAAGCCTGCATGGCTGAATTTTAAATCTGTTAAGAAGGGGAAAAAGGAGTGTAGAAAAGCAGATATAAATGCTAAGTAAGTGGATTATTCTCAGATAAACTTGTTTCCAAATCTGTGCATGATGATTATAGAAAAACTTTACTGTCAGCTAAAGGAGATTATGAAAATAACTTAGTTGAGAACATGAAAGATAACCCGAAGCTGTTCTTCAATTATGTAAGAAACTTTAACCGTACATCTTCTACGATAGACGTGTTGGAAAAGGATGGTGTTAAGATATCAAAAGACTCCGAAAAGGCGAACTTATTGAACGACTTCTTCGCGTCAGTTCAGACTGTGGAGGGTGATCTTAATGGAGACATTCCGATATACGATCCGGCTGTGAACCAGAAAATCAAGTTTAAACATATTACACAATACGAGGTTGTTAAAAAACTTACAAAACTTTCGTTTAATAAAGCCTGCGGTCCGGACGGTATTCATGTAAATGTTTTGAAACGTGTACCCGCTGTTGCTGAGCCGTTGTCGATTATTTTCAACAAATCTGTCTACACAAGTACGATACCTAGTGATTGGAGAGACGGTAACATTAATCCACTTCACAAAAAAGGATCCAGGAAATCCTGCAATAAACTATAGACCAGTTACATTAACATCTCAAGTGGTTAAACTTCTTGAACGTATTTTGCTGGAACAGATATCTACATCTAAAATGTAACAATGTTATTTCTTGCAATCAACATGGCTTCCAGTCGGGATGTTCCTGTGTTACCAATTATTAGATTCATTGAATGATTGGGACTCAGTCATGGGACGAGAGAGTGCAGAACGGATGTTATTTATATGGACTTCGCTAAGGCCTTTGATTCCGTGCCCCACAAACGTTTACTATATAAACTGGAACATTACGGTATTAGTGGTCATATCGGCCAATGGGTTGAAGCTTTTCTCACAGATAGAAGACAAAGAGTGATTCTCAGAAACGGTTCTTCAGAATGGTGCAACGTTACAAGCGGCGTCCCACAAGGCTCGATTTTAGAACCTATATTATTCCTTCTGTTTGTAAATGACTTACCAGCTTCGGTTCAGAATGCAGCAAAAATGTTCGCTGTATGATACCACACTATAGACAGATTATTGATAAAGACGACTGTGATAGTCTCCAGGAGGATCTCAACTCATTGTCGGCGTGGTCTAAACTATGGTTATTGAAGTTTAATGCCTCTAAGTGTGTTGTTCTGAAACTACGACAGGCTCTGGAATATATATACACATTGAATGGTGTTGAGCTACAATCTGTTCATGATCAGAAAGACCTCGGGGTCTTAATTTCCAATGACTTAAAACCCAGTAAACATATACATGCAATTACTAAGAAGGCTTCCCAAAGGATTGGACTAATTAGACGCTGAATTTTACAAACCCTACTCAAAGAAAAGTGACTATACTATACACATCAACTATTCGCCCACTGCTGGAGTACGCTTCAGTAGTGTGGAATCCTAACTACAAAAAAGATATAGACTTACTACAAAAGGTGCAGAATCGCTGTTTATCCTTGTGTACTGATCCTCCAGTGTTAGAAAGTTTAGAATCGCGAAGAAGAAATACGGATCTCTTAGAAACGTACAAGATTCTACACAACAAATACGGTATCAAACCAGACACTCTTTTTCACCGTCCGTTGAAAAGATTAAGAGGTCATCAGTTTAAACTACGCAAGGTTAGCTTCCATTCAGATATTAGGAAAAACTTCTTTTCTAATCGGGTAGTCTCTTCGTGGAATAAACTTCACGAAGACACAGTTTCTGCACCCAGTGGAGATACTTTCAAGAAGAAATTGAGAGTCGCGCCTAACGGACCAAGCGACTAAAGAACCAAGTAACCAAGTAACCAAGTAACCAAGTAACTAGAGCAATGAGGCTACTGGAATTTGTGACTCTGGCTAGAGCATTGGGGCTACTGGCATTTGTGCATCTGACTAGAACAATAGGGTTTATGTCACTTCTGACTCTGACTAGAGCAATGAGGCTACTGTCATTTGTGCCTCTGACTAGACCAATAGGGCTTCTGTCACTTGTGACTCTGACTAGAAGAATGGGGATACTGCCATTTGTGACTCTGACTAGAGCAATGGGGCTACTGGCATTTGTGACTGTGGCTGGAGGAATGGGGCTTACAGCAATTGTAACCAGTACAGCTCCAGATCAAATAGCACACTCCTGTAGCAGTCCCATGTGACCAGCTAATGAAGCAATAGAAAACATTTTTTTTTTTTTTTTTTAACCTACATCAACCAATCGAACCACTTTATTTGATCGAAATCCAAAACGGTTTAGTTATATTCCAGTATATGCTACCAGGAACCGTGACAAACAGGGGAGATAATTAATTTTTGTGAAACACATACACGTATACTATTGTATTATGTGAAATATTATTGTTTTTGTTTTGAAATGGTCATACTACATTTTGAAAGGATTTCGTACATTATTCAGGGATTCCGCTGAGGAAAATAAAAAAATCGCCACTTCAAAAAACACAAAACAATTGTCGATAAAAAATTACAACCTTCGAAATTATTTCCGAAAATTGTAATTTTTTATCGCCAATTGTTTATTTTTATCTTATTGTTTTTTTATCGCCAATTGTGAAAGTGGCGTTCGCCAGCGGAATCCCTGATTATTGACTACATGTATTAATGTAAATAAATAAAGAATAAATATATAGTGAAGAGAAAATAGCGATTGCAACGCTAGTTATTTTTTGTATTATGAACCTTTTTACCTAATCCCATATAGTGTTTTCATTTAATTTATATATCTACACGTGGGTTTACGATACAAATGTATTACTAAAACATTTTTAACGTTCCATTTCATCACTTTTTGAGACACATGACCTTTAACAGCGAACCGTGTAGGCTCTGATCAGACTGCGCATGCGCAGTCTGATCTGAGACTACACTGGTCGCAAACTAAATAAGCAAATTTTCTGTCACATTAATCATTTTTTATAGCAAATCACCTATTTACAAAGCGCCTGCAGACACCTGGTTTTACACTATATCCGTCTTCAAAGAGCAAAATTTACCTTGTCTTGATATGAGAAAAAGTTGCAAAATATAATTAACAGCAGTGTAGCACAGGGGGGCGTTTCACTAAACTTCGTAAGACTAAACTGTTCGTAAGTTCAAAACTATAATAGTCCGTACATAGAAAACTATGCAATTTGAATTGACGTATAGCTAACATACGAAATGAAAGGCGAACAACGCAGTCCCTGATCTGGGGCCGTTTCACTAAACTTTGTACGCGTAGAATGTTCGTAAGTGCAAATTTAGGATCGTCTGTAAATTTCAATTGATGGATTTACATTGCTCAATAAATGTAAATCCAATACTTGTTTACAAGAAAACATTGTTAATGTAAAATTTACAGACTATCTTAATTTTGCACTTACGAACATTTTAATCGTGCCAAGTTTAGTGAAACTGGCCCCTGAATACGTCGGTGTGCAATCTGATCTGGGATTACATGGGTCTTATAGGTAGTACTCCTCATTTCCACAGTCATAGCCATTATCATTATAAAACGGTGCTCCAATGTTACACAATCGCCTGCGGTAATCTTGTCAAGATTAACAACGTTTCAAGATTAGCGTAGGCGGCAGTGTTGTCCACGTTTTGCACATACTGATATCAAAAGACAATTAAATTGTCAGGGCCCAGTTGCTCAAAACCTCTGTTAGCTTAACTGACTGTTAAATCCATTGTTAAGGATTTAACAGTCCGTTAAGCTAACAGAAGCTTTGAGCAACCGGGCCCAGATATATATTATTTCCATATAACGTTTAGTTATATTTGTATATGAGCTCTTATAAATTAATTGTTTCACTGAATAGCTAGCGAAAGTTCCTTACACTGTGTACATGTATGTACACACTGAGGTAATTCGCTACGTGTAATCAATGTCAAGGTCAACCAATAGAATGTTTGCGAAAGAGGAGTTTGGTCATGGCACATGTGGTAGATTTGTGAGACAATGGACTAACTAAGCATGCGATCAGCATATTCTCCTCTTAGTGTATACACTGATCTCCATTCCGTCAGCTGAACACGGTACGACAGGATAACAATCCCGGTCATTTTATGTTAACCCTTTCAACCCTAAGGAACTGGAATTGACTGACCAATCCAATGGTCACAAAATGATTTTCAGATTCGTCCATTTATAAAAAGGGGGTGTTTTTGTTCTCAAAAATATTAAAATTACTTTAAAAAAGTGCAGATCCTGATGAGACGGCTCGTTACGAGCCGGCTCATCTGGATCTGCACTGTTTGCATAAACCGATATAGCGGGATTTCGGGTTCAAAGGGTTAATATACACAACCGCCTGCCTTAATCTTGCCCAGATTATCAACGTTTTTGAACAGTTATTGGCAATGCCAACTAGCAATCAAGCACAGCTCAGGCTCAGCCAATCAAGCTGTTTGATTTGAAGCACAGTAGCCAAGTAGTTTGAAATAAAGAAATTTACAAATAGTGTCCATAACCGCCTGCATTAATCTTGCCTAGAGGTATTACATTATTATATTCCAACATATAAACAAGCAATTTGATTGTCTGAGCCTGCGTTGTGGCACAGCTCAGACTCAGCCAATCAAGCTGTTTGATTAATCAAATATTTTGAAATAATGAAATTGACAAATACTGGTATGATTAGCGCAGGCACATGATGACCTACATGGGGGCGAACAGTGCAGGTCCTGATCAAACTGTGCGGCTGCATATGCTGATCTGGATCTACACTGGTCGTAACATCAGCCACAGTGTAGCAATGAAGATTCATTTCACAGCCGCTAGCCCGCGTATACACTCCGTTACATGTATGTATCATCGTGCATTCCGTGAAAGTTGATCATTTTATCCGGATGATGTCGACACGCTATTACAAACAACGTGTACAGTATGGTGTTCATTTCTGGTTTATTCAACACAATTATGAAATGCGTAGAAACAATATATACATAAAGTACATACATTCAAATAAACATGTATTAAGTTTCCGACTAGCATATTCCAAGATTAGAGCGAACTATGATCTCTATTCCGTTAACTGAACACAGTACATGGACACGCACCTAGATATCATTTCCTTTGACGCGAAATAAAATACAAAACAAAGACAATTGGTGTACGATTTTGTTTGAATCTGGTACGGGACTGAAAGCCAGGATATAAAACTAATTAATCACTTTGAACTGTTATGATAAATAATAACTTGAATTATAAAGCGCAAACATAAATGTATTTTTTTAGAATTTAACCAAACTGAGTATAGTCGAACGCTATACATTTATAGCACGATATTTGCTTCCAATGTCATTCAACCAAAAGGAACTATCTCACACGCTTGGGCATCCACCAATATGAACCCGATCATTGTTATTCCATCATCTTCATTAGTTGAAATTTGCGTTCAATGATTGTGTTTGCCAGCCACCGAAACATTGGTATGTAGAAATACAGGAGTGTGCAGCATTTGTAGACGAATATAGCCAGTTTGTCCTTCCATGTCAGTTTCATGGCCTGAAGGCTGGCGATATCCTTCCTGTTATCCATGATGGAATGCATGTAATGCGTCACCCATTCCACGGTGAACAGCGGCAGTCCTATGTAGTCATTGAATCCGTCATTGGAGGCAGTTGCCATTTTGTACCAGCTTTCCGGTGGATGGTTCACAGCTGGCACAATTTCACAGCGCTCGATTTCCTTACATACATTGATGGCCTCGTCGTAGCCACCGAGGCAAATGTTGTTGGAATCGTCGATGCCGAGAAGCCTGCCGATCCAATACCACGTGTACACCAGGTCATCGAGATCCGCCTTGGAACAGTTAATTCCCAACGCGGAAGGATACATGATCATAGCGCCAACAAATGTGTACTGCGCCAGAGAATAGTCATACTGTGACAGTAACACGCCGCCGTGGAAACCATCTTGGCCAAAGTTCCCTTTCATCAATTGCTCCCTTGCATTATTGTGTGCGTACCTGGAATATCGCATGGATTCACTGCCCTGCGACCCAGGTTTCCAAACATTCCCATAATGCCATTTAAACACGTGACGTATGACGGAAATGTGCCGCACCATTGCGCCTCCCTTTGTTGTCGTGCGCCCCGTCTCCACGAGAACATCTACGATTCTGGCCAGACTCAGGAAGTGGAGCAAGTAATAGAATATCGCAATAAGACACGCCGCTACATTGTTGACGAAAACCCGCCTGCCTCTGTTAAACTTCTCAATATCCAGATCCGCCGGCATGTTTGTACAGTAGTCCGCCGGCAATTCTGTGTCGTTGTAAATCGTTTGCCTCTCCCGTAGACGTGCGATTGTTTCCGACATTGTTCCATTCACTGGAATGATGAAAATAGTTTCTTGCAACTGTCCACGTGTTCACTTAAATGTGTGATTAGATTCATTTAAATTGTGATTCTACATAAAACAAGATCTGTGATCGAGAAGCATTTAACGCGGGACAAACATGGTCGTAACGACCACGGGCCCTTTTCACTAAACTTCGTACGACTAAAACGTTCGTAAGTGCAAATTTACGACCGTTTGGAAATTTCAATCGATGGATTTGCAGATACTATACTATGTTATAATGACCGAAGGATTTAACGTTTTCAACATAGGCTTTTAAAGTATCCATTTCCATCTTGCCGATAACAAGATAACACATCAGTCACTGCGTGATATGAACGACTAATGCCTCTTTTAAATCATACTGTCTGTTCCACGTTATGCTGTCGACGAACTTTTGGCCATTAAGTACTTTTTCATCAATAACAAAAAAGAAGTCACCCTCCCCCAAACAAATATTTGATGAAATTCCGTCAAATATTGCTTTTATTGTGAAAAAAACAATTTTCCTATGGGAATTTAACATGGGGGTTAAAAATAAAAAAAAATATTATTTTTATTTGTGGAACGATTTTCAAAATCTAACTTTTGTTTTCTTAGTTTTTCCAAGCTATCTAGTCAGGTTTCTGAATCAATTTCCAAAATGTTTCGTTGTTTGACTCCAGCCCCACCTCTTCCGCCTCTTCCCCCCCCCCCCCCTCCGCCCCCCCAGGTTAAATTACCATAAGAAAATGTTTTTTTACCAATTAAATCACTATTTGATGGAATTTCATCAAACAAACAAAATTGGGAAGGCTGACTTTTTTGTTATTGTTGAAAAAGTAGTTACATTGAAATATGTTTTAGATTTAATGTGTTTAATAGCCAAACGTTCGTCGGCAAGATAACGTGGAACGGACAGTAATTGTATTCCGATATTAATATCTACACGCAAGGATTTAGGATTAGATGTATATCAAGGTGTATGATCACGTGGTACTAACAACAACAACAACAAGTACCGATTCAAAGTACGTATTATTTTATAGTGTCCTTATTACGTAACGGATTTTGATGTAATATGGCGCATCAAACTCGTCTTGTTAAGCTGCATTTGGTGGTCTCTTTATTTTCGCCCAAACTTCTGTCGTTTTTGCGAAGAATCTATTTCCGTGTCTCCGACATTGAAATCGATTCTTCGCAAAAACGACATAAGTCTGTGCCAAACTCCCTAGACCTCCAAATGCAGCTCATGAAGACGCGTTTGCTGCTCCATATTTCATCAAAATCCGCATATTAAGGAAAATATCAAATAATACTTACTTTGAAGTGGGCGACGTTGTTGTTGTTGTAACCACGTGAGCATAAACCTTGTATATGTCTCTGCATCAAGATAGGATATTCGCCATCTGTTCAAACAACGGAAGTGGATTATATACCTTGGGCCCCGCTCACTAGTTCAGTAATTGTAACGCGTGCGAAGGCCGGGACCAGGGCCCAAGGTAAACTTTTACCACTTCCATTGGTTGAAAATATGGCGAAGGTCAGAATGTCTTATCTTGTAGATATTTAATATCAGAGTAAAATTGTGTATGCTTTCAAAACGTTTTTGCTTGTTCATACCACAAAGTGCCTAATTCGATTTAGCAAGTAAGAAGTATGCATATTCTCATGTACAAATGTACGTCCATCAATTTAACAATTCGTTCCCTCAATTTAACAATATGTTCCCTCGAATTAACAATTCGTTCCCATGAAAAATCGTTCCCATGAAATGACAATTCGTTCCCTCAATTTAACAATTCGTTACCACGAATTAACAATTCGTTCCCATGAAATCATAATTCGTTCCCTCAGTTTAACAATTCGTTCCCTCGAATTAACAATTCATTCCGACGATTTAACAGTTCGTTCCCACGAATTAACAAATTCGTGGGAACAAATTGTTAATTCGTGGGAACGAATTAATAAAAACATAATTCTGCGTCCCCTGCTCCGTACAAATGTCTAACTAGTAGAGCTAAAAAATAAAAACATCGACTCTATACAATATATTCTAGTACATGTATCTTTCTGTGATATACATCCACAGAAAATTGAATTTTGAATGAAATTATAGCTCAAAATGGACCGATACAACGAAGAAAGACAATAGTATGTCACATTTGCTGTAATATTTGTAAACTAATTTCTCAAATTTTTAGCAGCCAAAATGATTTCTGAAATATTAGTGGCAAACATGGCAATTTAGTAGCCAAATAGCAACGACCTAGATAATAGTATATGATCTGCAGGGTTGAAAGGATGCTTTAATATTTGTAAACTAATTTCTCAAATTTTTAGCGGCCAAAATGATTTCTGAAATATTAGTGGCAAACATTGCAATTTAGTAGCCAAATAGCAACGACCTAGATAATATGATATGGTCTGCAGGGTTGAAAGGATTAAAGAAATGCATATTAAAGGGGTATATCAGGATTTGTTGAACGAACATACTATAAAAACGTGTTTTCATCACGGCCTTGTGTAAAGTGGGTTACTGGAAGATATATGACAATAAGAGAACTGCTCGGTTGTTTCAATTTTCACCGATATCGGTACATAAGTATCAGATTTCCTATCTTGTTGAACGCAACAAGATAGGAAATCAGATATGTATGTACCTACATTTATCAGGTAACCTGC
The DNA here is from genome assembly GCA_029237695.1 of Conchocele bisecta. Lineage (NCBI taxonomy): Eukaryota > Metazoa > Mollusca > Bivalvia > Lucinida > Thyasiridae > Conchocele > Conchocele bisecta. The sequence goes on along the minus strand of CM055265.1, from coordinate 33,557,893 downwards.
CCTGCATTTGCCGAATACGTACTGACTGATAACATACTGTTGTATCAGGCATTGACCTGATACAAACATCCGGATTACAATGAAGTGAATATTGACGTTCCATTGGTCGGATGACGTCACGTGACGTTACCGAATGACGTCAGTGTAATGACGCAATGTAAACAAGTCCGCGTTCTGTCCTCAGATAACGACGTCATATGTGGTAATTTTCGAGCATAAAAAGTTACCTGATAAACAGAATACCAGGCTAGTGTCTTTTGATATCAAGTTTATCAGGCTCGGCTCGGAAACGGTAGGAATTCCGAGGCAAGCCTCGGAATTCCTACGCGTTTCCTAGCCTTGCCTGATAAACTTGATAGCAAACGACACTAGCCTGGTATTCTCTATGTATATGGGTGAAAATAGAAACAACCCAGCGGTCTTAGTATCGTCACATATCTTCATTTACATGTAAACCACTTTACACAGGCCATGATGAAAACACACTTTTATTGTTTATACTATTTTTAAAACAATCATGATACGACCCTTTAAATAGATCAAGAGGTATTATACGAGCAGTTTTACTTGCGCCCCAATCCTCCAATAATAATGTGTATATATGACATGTGCTTATTCAAATAAAATAAAATATGGTTTAAACCTGGGTCATAATGTATTTGTATGACCCAGTTTAAACCAAATCAAGAGGCTGAAATGTACAATGAATAACAGACATATTATGTTAACCACATTACCTGTTGTGATCGTTACTGTAAATCGCATTCGTCAACTAGAGGAATAAAATGTATATGCCCACCGACTGGAGAGACTTCGATAAATATATAAATGTCAACAGACATTGTATACAGCCCCCGGCTCGAAAAAAGGTAGAATGTACCGTGTGACGCATGCAAACTTCATAGCCCCAGACCAGCCTGCGCAGGCTGATCTGGGGCACAGGTGGAAGACTCATTTGTAAACCTTTACCCCACCCACCAATTTCCGTACAATACACACAATAGGCCATACTGCATAGTGTAAGGAAATTGGTGGGTGGGGTAACGTTTTTCAAATGAGCCATTTATTGGGTCCTAGGTGCGACTCTTCCACCTGTGCTCTGGGGCTACGGTGTTCGCCATGCAGTCAGTAAAGCATGCGTAGTGCCACCAGCAAAATTATTAACCAATAACGCAGCCGTAGAAGTGTGAGGAATGGTCAGTAGCCAATTTCACCAAGATCGTTAAGTACTGTCTGTTCCACGTTTTGCTGCCGACGAACTTTTGGCTACTAAGCACATTAAATCTAAAAAATATTTAAAAGCAAGTACTTTTTTATCAATAACACAAAAGTCAGTATAAGAATGCTGCATGTGTTTAATTATCAAGTGCAAACATGTGTCTGTTTTTTATCCCGTCAACACAGTGCGTATGGGCTGTGAAACACGGTGCCGTGAAACATTTTTGATATCCAGTCAATACAATTTTTGCATTTTAAAGCCATTTGAAGGTGTTGATGGGATAAATAGAATAGTAGGTTAGTGCCGTGAATGGGAAAAAATAGCTGGCGCGGCACGGAAACGGGATGTGCTCGGCAGAGCCTCGCCCATCCCGTTTCCTGAGCCTTGCCAGATATGTTTTCCCATTCACGGCACTAACCTACTATTCTCTATATAATACAGCGGAAGCTCTCTAAACCGGACAACAATAAATGTACGTGATCATAAATTTTGATGGGTTTCTTGGTCATTTATCCCAGGTGATTTACAGTGACACCTCGCCAAACCGGACACCCTGGGGAATTCCCAGGGTGTCCGGTTTAGCGAGGTTTCACTGTATTTATAAAGTGAAATTCAGTACATGAAAATAATAACTCCAGCAAAGTATACGTAGGTAAGTGTACTTAGCTATTTTGATTATTTCGGCTTCATGACATATATTGGTAACGCACGTTTTCTCGTATGGCCCGTGGCAACAGACAGGTTTATCGTCGTTTGACCGGTGTAAATGCAGATCGGCTAGCACACACATGTCGATCGGAGGTTTCGTTAATTTCTTCGGGGTTGTTTCTAGGCAATACTTTGAGCACGGTTCGTCCTCATGTACATGTACAAGGAGATATCCGTTTTTATTATTAGCCGATCTATTTATAGATCGGCTAATATGTTGGTTATCCATCGAATTCTGAAAAAGTTTGTAGCAACCCTTTTCTCCGCTATTCGGTAATCTACGAACGCGAATTTTTCTGTATCACTTCCAAATTGCACCAACCGATAAAGTTTGCATTTTTGGCAATTATCTCCATTTTAAAACTTTACTTATAGCCAAATAACACAATTTTGATACTAATTGAGCTGAACGCCTGAAGAGATTTAACCCGGAAGTTATTGTTGTTGAAGTCCATAGTTGGCTCTAATGGCCATATACGCCAACATACGCCGATTATTGGGCTAATTTAAAGCTTTTATTTATTAAACAGAACAAGTTTCAGCCACGTATAATCGCGTAAAATGTGTTTATTCGGCTAATTTATAATCGACCTCTGCTCAAAATCTCCTTACTAGTAACCCCAGCATTTTCGGGTTTATCCCAGCATCTCGGGTTTATCCCATTGGATCGCGTACGCGCGTCATTTGACGCTAGTTAATATTCACAAAATTTTCCACCAATCAAAACGAAGAATTGCCCTTCATAGCCAACTTTGATTTGTACGTATCATGCAGGGATGGCAGGGATGCATCCAGCACGCGCGATTGCGGCAATCCCCCTTAATTATTGTCAATGCCGCAAATTATTGATTGTCTTGCGCCCGACATCGCGCAAAAAAATCACGGATGGGGCACATTAGGCCAATCTGGGCATGTGCCTGAATACGCAGGAGCTTGCGTCTATTTTTAGATGACACTGTAACCGCTAGATATATATAGCCCTGGTAGCTCCGCCCACTCGCATGCTGCCACAGAATTCCGACAAACACACACAGTGACTACAACTTTGTGTATTGCGGAGTGTAATTTGTAGATAAATAGAGCATACAGTACAGGTGTTACGCTCGAATATTTCGCAACATAATGGTGACAACAAAACATTGCTGCTATGGCATTGCTGCTATTGGATGGATTTGGGAACGGGTTTCCAAAACCTGCACAAAATCGAGAAAAATGTCAACGCTGGGTACAGAACTGTGGTCGAAAATAGTTTACCATTGACAATGTTACCAGAGACACCTACATATGTTCGATGCACTTTACCCTGATTTGATCGGCTAATAACATCATGCTCTGCATGACTTTTCATTGTTGTTTTTTTTTTAGCTTATATTTAACGGTGGCATGCCAAGAATGGGAGAAAGAACGGAAGTAGAAATTTTTGAGAGAAGTCGGTAATTCGTATTTACAGAACTACGAATTATCGGTACCCATTTACAGCTGGGTGAACTGGAGCAGTGTGGATAAAGTGTCTTGCTCAAGGACACAACGCACGCCGCTAGTCAGGCTCGAACCCACGACCCTTGGATCAGTAGTCCGACACACTAACCATTACACCACGGCGCTCCACTGAGATATCCGCTGGGGCCCGTTACACTATAAAATGTTCGTAATTGCAAAATTATGATAGTCTGTAAATTTCACATTAATGTTTTCTTCTAAAAAATATTGGATTTACAATAATTGAGCATATATATGCTCAATACATGTAAATCCATCAATTGAAATTTACAGACGATCCTAAATTTGCACTTACGAAATTTTAGTCGTACGAAGTTTAGTGAAACGGGCCCCAGATTATTATCATTATATGGTTTTCCTAATAGCTCAGGGACAAAACACGGGAATATGTTGTAACAGGATGAGAAACATGCATATCCGACCCGAGGCACAAACCGGGGACCTCTGGATGACCGTACCATCGCTCTAACCGACTGAGCTAGCCGGTGTACGAATACACATATTCTCCCCATAGTGAGCTACGTATCGTGACATACTTCCCCTGCCAAATTGAAATTCGTCCCCGAAATCTATATCTGAATTCCATATTTTTGGTACAGTTTGGGTAGTATATACATGTATATCAGTCACGGTCCCTCGTTGGGCGCCAAATGTCACAGGGTGAGGAACATGCATATCCGACAGAAGGATCGAACCGGGGACCTCTGAATTACCGTACCATCGCTCTAACCGACTGAGCTAGCCGGGCACGAATACACATCTTCTCCCCATAGTAAGTTACGCACCGTGATATATGGGTGAAGGTGGAAAATAACAGAATGGTTTACGCTGATAACACATTAAATAAACAGGTTATTATCTTACATTTCATTAGTAGCGCGTCACATAATTATATTTATGAAATTCAATTTCATCGCGGCCCCAGTACACATGGACGCATGTGACACATTTTATTTATTTAACAATAGTGAATAAACAAATTTGAATTTGAACAATGGGGCTCTAGTGTATCACGTGTGAGGTTACGGTACAGGGGCGCGTTTCACTAAACTTCGTACGACTAAAATGTTCGTACTAAGTGCACATTTAGGATCGCCTGGAAATTTCAATTGATGGATTTGCATTTATTGAGCATAGGCTGCATATGCAGCCTATGCTCAATAAATGTAAATCCAATAATTGTTTACAAGAAAACATTGTTAATCTGAAATGTACAGACTGTCATAATGTTGCACTTACGAACATTTTAGTCGTACGAAGTGCAGTGAAACGGCCCCCAGGTTTGCTCAAACAATCTGGAAATACGTGTGTAGCAAACTGTTTTTGGTCAGTGGTGTACATGTACCTGTTTCAAAACTTGCTCAGGGCTACGGAAATACGTGTTTGTATTTTCGTAGTACGTACAGTACGTACGTTTGTATTTTCGTACAGTACGTACGTTTGTATTTTCGTAGTACGTACAGTACGTACGTACTGTTGAGTTATACGAATAAGTCATTATAAAATGAAGTTTTTAATAGCGTAATGGCGTGAAGGCAGAATGTTGTTTCAATTGTGAGATCATTTTCAACACGATTATACACATCTGCGAAAATGGACATTACGTTAATGCATGTAGGCATGCGAAAATGATCACGTGTAGAGTTTATTATTCGATTATGCAAATCATGACATGCATTCATATCAACAAAAGCATTCGTCAAAGGTTCATTGTTCATCGTCGACATATTACGAATAATTAATCAGATGTTTTTCTCAAACGTCCATGTAGCTATCACTGAAGAAATGTATGGAACGCCAAATCTACATGAACTTACTGTCTGTTTCACGAAAGCTGCCCAAATTTTACGGCTATATAAACAATTCAAAAACAATATTTTTGTTCGATAATATTAAATTAAAGGAAAATTTAAGAATGAGCCTTGTTTTTATTTCGTGAAATTTGTCAAATATTGATTTTATTACGAAAAATGGAGTCTATGGGAATTTAACATGGGGTTGGGGGGGGGGGGGGGGGGGGGGGGAAGGAGGTAGAGAAGCTATGGGAGGAGTCTGAAAACGAAACATTTTGGAAATTGACTCCAAAACCTGTCTACATGTAGATAGCTTGGAAATGATCTATGGGGATTTAACATGGGGAAATTGTTTTTTCGCAATAAAATCAATATTTGACAAAATTTCACGAAATAAAAAGAAGGATCATTCTTAATTTTTCCTTTAATTTAATATTATCGAAACAAATATTGTTTTTGAATTGTTTATATAGCCGTAAAGTTTGGGCAGCTTTCGTGAAACAGACAGTAATAATTATTGCTAGCTGTTTAGAGCTAGCTCCAAATGATGAAGAGAGCATTCATTATTTGAGTTTATGAAGATTTGGCGTTCCATATAAATGGGGCTTATGACATTTGTGGATCTTCTGATCTTGTAGTTCACTCCTGAAGCCGGATAACGTTCAAATCTACTATAAAATAAATAGTCTGTTTCACGAAAGCTGCCCAAACTTTACGGCTATATAGACAATTCAAAAACAATATTAGTTTCGATAATATTAAATTAAAGGAAAATTTAAGAATGAGCCTTCTTTTCATTTCGTGAAATTTGGTCAAATATTGATTTTATTGCGAAAACAAAATTTCCCCATGCTAAATCCCATAGACATCTTTACGGAGTGAAGATGTGACCGATTTTTAAAATTTAACTTTTGTTTTCTTAGTTAGATCATATCCAAGTTATCTAGACAGGTTTCGGAGCCAATTTCCAAAATTTTTCGTTTTTTGACTCCTCCCACACTTCCTTACCACTTTTTCCCCCATGTTAAATTCCCATAGACAAATCAATTTTTTGTAATAAAATCAATATTTGACCGAATTTCACGAAATGAAAAGAAGTCTCATTCTTAAATTTTCCTTTAATTTAATATTATCGAAAATAATATTGTTTTTGAATTGTCTATATAGCCGTAAAATTTGGGCAGCTTTCGTGAAACAGACTATAGGTAGAAGCATTATGGATGGTTCATTGACTGACTGGCAAGCAGTGCCTGCCCTGATCAGACGGCACGGATACGCATGCTGATCTGGGGCTACTCTGGTTGCATAATCAATAAGCCCCATTTCTCCAGCCACAGCCACAAATGTATCATTTCTATTCAGTAGGTGCAATGTTCTGAGGTGTATGTGAATATAGCGGAAGGTAAAAACAAATGTTCGTTGCTAAACTATGACCCGCCACACAAAATGGGGTTTATTGAACTTACAATTAATGTCTGCGGCTACGTTGTACTTGTTCCTATTATCTATTGCATGTAGCAAGACAAATGCTACAACCAAATTGAAGGTGTCGGTGGAAGAAGGTGATTTTATCCCGTCAACACAGTGTGTATGTGCCGTGAAAGACGGTGCCGTGAAACATTTTTGATATCCAGTCAATACAATTTTTGCATTTTACAGCCATTTATAGGTGTTGACGGGATAAATAGAATAGTAGGTTAGTGCCGTGAATGGGAAAACATATCTGGCGCGGCACGGAAACGGGATGTGCTCGCCCATCCCGTTTCCTGAGCCTTGCCAGATATTTGTTCCCGTTCACGGCACTAACCTACTATTCTATATATCTCCAAGATAACCCCCTTCTTCTACCGACGCCTCTAAGAACTAGCTGGCAGTTCAGCGACCGACCGTTTGAGTGAAACCTTCGAGGGCACGTCTTATAAACTACTGTCTGTTTCACGAAACCGGCCCAAATGTTAAGGCTATATAAATAATGTAAAAACAATATATTTTTTGATACTATTAAATTATAGCAAAATTTAAGAATGAGCCTGCTTTTTATTTGGTGAAATTTGGTCACTATTGATTTGATTGCGAAAAAAACAACTTCCACATGTCAAATTCCATAGACATCCTCACAGAGTGCAGATGTCTCTAGCGATTTAATATTGGGAAATTTCTCAAATTTCAGAAATAATAGACCGATTTTCGAAATGTAACTTTAGTTTTCTTAGTTATATCATTTCCAAGCGATCTAGCTATATCTCAGAATCAATTTCCAAAATCTTTCGTTTTTCGACGCCTCCTCCAGGTTCTCCACCTCTTTTCCCCCATGTTAAATTCCCATAGAAAACTAAATTCTTGTAATAAAATCAATATTTGACAAAATTTCATGAAATAAAAAGAAGTCTGAAATTTAATATTATCGAAAACGATATTGTTTTTGCATTATTTATATAGCCGTAAAATTTGGGCAGGTTTCGTGAAACAGACAGTAGGTCACCGACTTGTATCTCAGAAGACCTTCGCTCGTATTCCGCCGATGGCGCATCTGAATTAACAAATCAAACTAATGGGACAAGTGGAAATACAGAATAGTAGGTTAGTGCCGTGAATGGGAAAAAATATCCGGCAAGGCTCAAGAATTTCTTTATTTCTCATCAAAAGTATATGTTGTGACCACTCATTTGAACCGTCTCGCCGAGACGGTTCAAATGAGTGGTCACAACATATACTTTGGTTCAGAAATAAGGAAAATAGATAGAGAATAGTAGGTTAGTGCCGTGAATGGGAAAACATATCTGGCAAGGCTCAGGAAACGGGATGGGCGAGGCTCTATTTATCCCGTCAATACCTACAAATGGCTATGAAATGCAAAAATAGTATTGACTGGATATCAAAAATGTTTCACGGCACAGTGTTTCACGGCACATACGCACTGTGTTGACGGGATAATTAAAGGTACATGCCCTCTCAGTAGGCACAGAATGTTCTTTATAGGAATTAATAAGTGTATAATTGTGTCACTATTACACCAGTTCAAAGAATTACGATTGCTATACAGATATACATGTAATATGCACATACATTTGTTACCTACAATTTGAAAGTGACATATAGGTCCATAGGGCCGGGTGTTTTCGTCAATATTATATTGTACAGATTCCCTGTTTCGTTTAACACATGTCACTATAATACACAAATTACTTACTTATAATCATTTAGTAATGTTTATTTTACTGATAGTGACGCGCGGTGGTATCAGGCTATTTTCACATGCAAATGAGTCATGGTATGTTTTAATCATTTATAATAATTAAATGCGTCACCTGAAAAAATAATATTTTCGACAGATTATAAAGTATGATCATTGCACGTCAGAAAATAAATACAGAGAATAAATACAGAGAATAAATACAGAGAATAAATACAGAGAATAAATAGTGATGTCCGTCCGTTAACATTTAAAGGAAACACGGTTAACGCCCCTTGTATCAGTGTTGAAATTTACGTCTGATATTAAATGTATAATAATGCCAATCAATACGTGGGGAAACGGTACATGAATGTTTATATTTTCCAGAAAATGTATCCGATGATGTCTCTGATATAAAGAACATTTTGTGCCTACTGAGTGGGCACGTACCTTTAAACACCAGCAAACAAAAATCTCCTTTCTCATCAAAAGTATATGTTGTTACCACTCAGTTGAACCGTCTCGAAAAGTATATGTTGTTACCACTCAGTTGAACCGTCTCGACGAGACGGTTCAACTGAGTGGTAACAACATATACTTTTGATGAGAAATAAGAACACGCTTAAAGGGGCTTAAAGGATTTGTGACCTGTGTACGTCCTGATAAAATAGTACACCCATGAATAGTAATCTGATAGCGTGTTAGAAGCATAGCGGATGTTTCATTGATGATATGGCGAACATTGTAGATATTGATCAGATTGTGTAGATACAAAACGTTGACCTGGATCTACACTGGTAGTAAAACTGACAAGCAAACATTTCTCCAGTCACAGCCACTCTTATAGAGAATAGTAGGTTAGTGCCGTGAATGGGAAAACATATCTGGCAAGGCTTAGGAAACGGGATGGGCGAGGCTCTGCCGAGCACATCCCGTTTCTGAGCTGCGCCAGATATTTTTCCCATTCACGGCACTAACCTACTATTCTATTTATCCCGTCAACACCTACAAATGGCTTTTAAATGCAAAAAAATAACCCCAGTCACCGCACATATTCATACGCAGTGATTAGGTGGTATTGACAGGATATCAAAAATGTTTCACGGCACCGTGTTTCACGGCACATACGCACTGTGTTGACGGGATAATTTGTTTTATCCCGTCAACACAGTGCGTATGTGCCGTGAAACACGGTGCCGTGAAACATTTTTGATATCCAGTCAATATTTTTTTTGCATTTTACAGCCATTTTTAAGTGTAGGTGTTGACGGGATAAATAGAATAGTAGGTTAGTGCCGTGAATGGGAAAAAATATCTGGCGCGGCACCTAAACAGAGCCTCGCCCATCCCGTTTCCTGAGCCTTGCCAGATATTTTTTCCCATTCACGGCACTAACCTACTATTCTCCATGTCTGGGGATACACCACCACTCAGTAAAAGCTTCGCAAGGAACTGAATTTTCTGCCGTAAATGGTGATTAATAATATTTTCAAATAAACCATGCTATGTATCAGTAGCCTATGACACCAAAATTGCAAAGCATACTTATCTAGCAAAGTGCACTTTGAGGGAATAATCATTGACTTTTCCCGAAATGCATTATTTCATATAGAACTAACGACTGCATATAGTTGATTATTAAAAGTATGCAGAATTATTATACTGAATGTATTGTATTATCACAGCCAAAATGTCTGTGATAATGTAATAAATTCAGTATAATAAAAGAAAGCAGACTTTTTTTTCATTACGTTATTACACCGACGTCATGTGACTCCGTTCGACCAATGAAAGGTCAGTTTTCAATTCGTTGTAATCCGGATATTCGTATCTGTAGCCGATTTCATCAAACTTACTAAGTACACTTATATAGCTAAGTAATTATTTATTTTTGCTGAAATGCATTATATCATACAGAACAGACGCTTGTTTATATTTGATGAATACAATATGCAGTTTTCATACCCTTTATTTATTACGTTACCACAGCCATTGTTTTGATCAGAAAGTATTTTATTTCATTCATGCATGAATTGAAAATGCCTTGCTAGATAAGTATACTTACCAATTGTGGTGAAGTCGGCTACAGGTCGATGCCTGATATGGTATTATGTTATCAGTCAATACGTATCGGGTCAATACCAAGCTCGTTACCTGATAAATAGAATATCAGCAGTGTATTGATACCACTGTCAAATTTATCAGACTCTGCTAATAAAACAATATATTTGAAAATGTGATGGGACATCACAAATAATATCAAGTGCCGCGTTTGACATCGCCAATCAGTAGCCTATTTCACCAACATTGCAAAGTATACTTTCCTAGCAAAGTATACTTTGAGGGAGAAATTTCCAATTTTAGGACAAATTTATTAATGTTTATTATACTGAATTTATTACATTATCACAGCCATTTTGGCTGTGATAATGTAATAAATTCAGTATAATAATTCTGCATAGTTTCAATCATCATATGCAGCCGTTAGTTCTATATGAAATAATGCATTTCGGAAAAATCAATGATTACTCCCTCAAAGTATACTTTGCTAGATAAGTATACTTTGCAACTTTGATGAAATCGGCTACAGGTCGCCAGACAGCATGTGACATGTGAGAACAATAACACTATTTCCAAACGTTTATAGCAAGACATGCTAACTAGCAAGGATTGTCAAGAGAAAAACACATTATAAATATGGTCCCTGTCCACATATACAACTTGTATTCAGAATTCAACAGAAACAACTTAGGACCTCTGAATGGGTTTCAGTAAACTATTTCACCAACATTGCAAAGTATACTTATCTAGCAAAGTATACTTTGAGGGATACATTTTCAATTTAAGGATATATTTATTAATTTCCATTTTACTGTATTTATTACATCATAACAGCCATTTTAATAATAATTCTGCATACTTTTAATCATCAAATATATGCATTCGTTAGTTCTATATGAAATAATGCATTTTGGGAAAAATAAATTATTACTCCCTCAAAGTATACTTTGCTAGATAAGTATACTTTGCAATTTTGATGAAATAGGCTACTGGTCAATCCCCACTATCCATAATACAATGTGCGTGTTAAGACGTTACGTAAATTCACGCGTCTTGTTATTTTAGTGCATACTGGTACATGCCAGCGGAGAACGGGGTCGGGGAATACCACCCGGGGTTGCCGTACACTACCGCCTTCGCTAATCCTGCCAATTTTTGTTCACACCACAGTAACAATGATCTTCCTTTCAAAATACACAACCGACAGCGTTAATCTTGCCCATAGTATCATACCCATTGCGCAAGTACAATATTCAAGTATTTTGAAATAATACATATATAAATATTGGCAAGATTAGCGCAGGTGGCGGTGTAAGTACTTGACAATTATTGTGCTTGAAATTAAGAAACTTGACTGACTGAACATGAGCTGTGGTACAGCTCAGGTGTATACTATCACAGTGCTTGATTGCGAGTTGACATTGCCAACATATCTTCATAAACGTTGATAATTTGGGCAAAATTAACGCAGACGGTTGTGTATATACAATTCGATTTAATGCGAATAGAGTGACTCGATAATTGAAACCAAGAGCATCGTTATCACTAAGCTAATCTTCTCGCTGGCAGCCGTGATAATAACAAAATAACATGCATTGTTTGAATTGTTTGATTACAAACAATGTGAACATAAGTCCACAGTGGCCTTGACCTTGGGCGGTCGGACGTGGGTCGTGTGCAAAGCGAAGCACCACCCCTAGACACACATTGTGGCCAAATAATATAAAAATCGATGAAGCGTCTCATAAGCTATTGAAACTATGAAAGGTGTTACTAACGCACATACGTATCATAATGGTCATATGCCGGATTTACAGTGACGCATCTCTCAACCGGCCACCCTGGGGACCTCCCAGGGTGTCCGGTTTAGAGAGGCTTCTCTTTATGGTTTTGTTTCGTAAACATCCGTTGACATAGTTATGATAATTAAGAACACGCCCTCGTGTATAACATATAACATCAATGTCAGCTGCGAGTTTATTTACTATACTAATATATAATGAGGTTGTCAGTTATTTACTATAAACGCGTAAATGTGTGGGCAGTACTACGTTTTCAAACTGCAAATTATTTAACATAAAATGACATTCCGGTTAAATCATAGGATGACCATTATTTGTGTCAATTTCCTTATATTCGTGTCATCCCATTCTAGTGTACAGTGGTGTCAGCGTGTAAGTGCACACACGAACGAACACGACAGGTTGGTTCCAACCTGTTGTGTTCGTTCGTGTGTGCACTTACACGCTGACCCCATTGTATTGCGATGTGTCGAACTTGAAGTGGTCACTGGAATAAGCCCTTATTCGAGTGACCCCTGCAATAGTTGGCGCTTAAAGGTACATGCCCACTCAGCAGGCACAACATGTTCATTTATATCAGATAAATCATCTGAGACATTTTCGGGCAAAATAAACATTAATTCACCATTACCCCACGTATTGATTGGCATTTTGATACATTTTATATCACACGGATATCAGGGGCGATAAGCGTGTTTCCTTACAATGTTAACGGACATTACTATTTATACTCTGCATTATTTTTTGAGGTGCAATTATCATACTTTATAATCTGTCAAAATATGATTTTTGCAGGTGACGCAGTTAATTAGTGTAAATAATTAAAAAATACCATGCCTCATTTGGATATGAAAATAGCCTTATACCAACGATCCTTTGTCTTTCAATTTGTTAGTACACACAATCCATTTTACATACAAGGTGCATGATCACGTGGCTACAACAGCAACAACAATGGTTGAAAGTGTTGAAAGCGCGCCCACTCAAAAGTAAATGTAAGTATTATTTGATATTTTCCTTAATATGCAACGGATTTTGATGAGATATGGCGCAGCAAACTCGTCTTCATGAGCTGCATTTGGAGGACCTGGGAGTTCGGCACATACTTATGTCGTATTTGTGAAGAATCGATTTCCGTGTCTGTTCACGGAAATCGATTCTTCGCGAAAACGACAGAAGTTTGGGCCAAAGTACCGATACCACGAAATCCATCTTAACAAGACGCGTTTGATGCGGTATATTTCATCAACATCCGTTACATAATAAGGATAAAATAAAAGAATACGTACTTTAAATCGGAGTGCTTCTGGGAGTTTCAGTACTTGTTGTTGTTGTTGTAACCACGTGTTCATACACCTTGTACATATCATTGTATATACGTGGATGAGACACGAATCGCATTCTCGTAAATGATGGCTCATCATGAGGGATTCTCGTATAGTTCGAGATCAGTCGACACATTATTCAATATCATAAATAGCAAACCCCAATACAGGAAAGGTAATACCAATTGTGTCGTCCTTCCTCTAATCCAGCTAGAGTTACGCCCCATTTACAATGCAAAGACATTTCATGTTTTTCTTGTCCACCGAACAACTGGAGTCTATAGCTTTAGGTCGATTCACTTGTTCGGTATACTCATCAGTGGTTCAGCAGTGCGTTTCATATAGAGAATAGTAGCTTAGTGCCGTGAATGGGAAATATATCTGGCAAGGCTTAGGAAACGGGATGGGCGAGGCTCTGCCGAGCACATCCCGTTTCCTTGCCGCGCCAGATATGTTTCCCATTCGCGGCACTAACCTACTATTCTATTTATCCCGTCAACATTACAAATAGCTTTAAGATGCAAAATATAACCCCAGCCGCATCTCAAAATCGGAGAATCGACTATTACGACAACCGCACATATTCATACGCAGTGATTAGGTCGTATTTACAGGATATCAAAAATGTTTCACGGTACCGTGCTTCACGGCACATACGCAGTGTGTTGACGGGATAAAATTGTTTCTTCCATTCCTCCGCCGTCTCCTTCAAATATTGACCACAAATTATATCAAAAGTCAACGAAATGTCCGTCAAAGCTATTTACTGAAATTATGAATGCTTTTCGAAATGAATGTCGCCGTAATATGGAGAGATACATGCAATCCCAAAGTTGGCCCTTTAGAAGAATAGAAGGCCACACTATACATCTGTTATATCTCTTCACTAGGCTAGGCCAACACTTCCGGTATTAACCTTTACACCGCTATCTTAATTTGTTGTCGTCTGCTGTTTATTTTCTACTTTCCATTTTTATCATCGAAAACATGCTTTGACAGCACTTTAGTAGAATAATTTACAACATGATTTGACAGCACTTCAGAATCATTTCCATTGGAAATGATTCTGAAGTGCTATCAAACCATGTTTTTATTGAGAAATAAGGCAATATATAAAAGCAACAGCAGACGACAATTGTTGTGTAGCGGTCTAAGGGTTCAGCTTTTATTATTGGTAAAGAAATGAAATAATGAACTAGTGGACAGTCGATGTCGATCCATCGCAAAGTCGAAAAGGGGGAGACAATCCATGCTCGGGGGGGGGGGGGTGGGAGGGGGTGGGGTGGGTGTCGAATAATAAATCAATTTTAGCATCTAAACACCATAGGGAAGGCACACGCCAATTTTCAAGTCCCTAGCTATAAAGGTTAAAACGTTTTACTTGGAAAGGCGGAGATAATCCATGACCGGGGTGGAATCAAAAATCGAAATTCACTTTCAGCATCTACACACCATAAGGAATGCACACACCATGTTTCATGTCCCTAGCTCTTACGGTTAAACGTTTTACTTGGAAATTCTAAGTTTAAAAGGCGGAGATAATCCATGACCGAGGGTCTAAATTCACTTTGCGCATCTACAGACCATAAGAAAGGCACACACCAAGTTTCAAGTCCCTATCTATTACGGTTACAAAATGTACTTCTTACAATAAACGTGACAAAAACAATATACCAAAAGTGGGTATAAAAATAACTTGCCGAGCCAAATTATCTCCTCTGCTTACATGTATCATAGTTTCTGTACTTGAATATAGCGCATGTTTCTGTTTTGGGAATGTGATCAAATAAAATGTTACCATTGATGTATATATTTCATCTGTACGTGAAGCGAAGCACCACATATTGGATGTCAGACATCCTCCGAGACACAGTCACTGTACGTTCACGCAAAGGCATCCGACGCAAACTCGTGTATTATTTCAAGCTATTCAAACATGCATGTACGATAGAACCTCTCTAAACCGGACACGCAGGCAGTCTGTGTATCCTTAATTGTATGGGTGTCCATTGCTGTATATTTATGATGATAATGCCTGTTCACAGCCGCATACATTGGCATAGTTCGATGATGGGTAAAACATGTCGACACTTCAAAAAAATGACCGGGAAGAAAAAAAAGAAGAATATTGTGTTTATATCGCTAACAACCGACTGACTATTGGTAACCACCTTATTGTTGTGTTCTGGAGATGTCTACCTAACTATCTATGCCAAAACGCAAACGGAAAACAAATATACAGACGCCAAAAGTAACTGTTAAAAATGTGTGTGTACAGGCCGGTGAACAATGTAAACAAACCGCCATCTTGAATCCACCAGCCCCGGTATTTTCACATATGTCTGCGACACAACTGAGTGAGACTGGTATGCTGTAATGGGTAGCTAGTGACCTGATCATCAACAGAGATGTGCCACATATGTACCCGCAACACCCAACGCCTAGTATTGGATCTCCTATCATGACTGCCTATACCCCACCCACAATGGCTACAACAGGCGCAGTGTCATATATGCCCAGCATAGACTATCAGAGGCAGCCTACTCCAGTAGCATTCCCCGGGCATGATGGATCTCTTCATCAACGTAGTCCCCAAAATGACAACAACTCAATGAGTGTCATACATGAAGCATTAAAACGTATGGAGGACAGTATGGGTACAATTAGTGGGAAGGTACAAAAGTTGGATGAAATTTCAAACCAGCTAAACTGGGTTATAAATAAAGTACACAATATTGATCAAGAAATGGAACAATTGAAAGTGAAATTAACTGACTATGAAAGAGGTATGGAGTTTTTCAATTCATCTTTCCAAGATATCAAAACTGAAAATGATCATAATAAGCAGTTGTTACAAAATATGCAGACATCAATGGTTGAAAATGTGTCCCTGAAACATGAACTACAATTACTGAATGAATCTTTATTAGATGTGCAAACCCGGTCCATGAGAAGCAATCTGGTTTTTAGAAGAATCCCTGAGGCCACATCTGTTGTTGATGGTGTTTTTGTACCGAAATGCAATACTGAAGAGGTACTAACTGACTTTTTAAATAAAGAGATGGGATTTGAGGGGACCCCAAATATTGAACGTGCACATAGAATGGGTCCACGCCGACATACTGAACCACGTCTGCTAGTCGCCAAATTTAATGACTTCAAAAAGAAGGAACAGATTCGCCAGTCAGCGGCCACCACATTAGTGGGCAAACCGTATGGGGTAAATGAATAGTTCCCACCTGAAATTGAATCCCGAAGGAAGCTGCTGTATCCGGTGATGAGGGATGCAAAACGGTCAGGTGCTAGGTGTCGTTTAGTAGTGGACAAACTGTACATCAATGGTCAGCTATTTAAACCACATTCGACATCAGGAAATAGAGATCCATACCAACCCGGCCACCCAGTACCACCACCCGCGTACCCCAATCAACCACCTTCCAATGATGGACCACCACACATGAACCCCGGATTGCCACCCATGAACCCTGGACCGCCACCCGTGAACCATGGACCGCCACCCGCGAACCCCGGACCGCCACCCGCGAACCCCGGACCGCCACCCATGAACCCCGGACCGCCACCCGTGAACCATGGACCGCCACCCGCGAACCCCGGACCGCCACCCATGAACCCCGGACCGCCACCCGTGAACCATGGACCCCCACCCGCGAACCCCGGACCGCCACCCATGCACACCGGACCGCCACCCGCGAAGCCCGGACCGCCACCCGCGAATCCCGGTCCACACCATTAGGACAATGTGGCACATGAGCATATTAGAATTGGATCACTTAACGTGTGTGGTATCAAGGATAAACTAAATATTCCAGAATTTGAACAGTTTATAAGGAATTATGATATCGTCTGTATTCAAGAAACTCATATACACGAGTATGACTCAGTTGTCTTTCCTGGATACACAATACTGCGTAACGATCGTAAACAACACAAATCGACCCGCATATACGGAGGCATATGTGTACTTGTAAAACAATCATTACTCCCACAGGTGACCCTATTTGACACAGCGTCGCAATTTGTTCTGCTTCTAAATGTTGCTGGTGTTCACATAGGAAACAGAAGACATTGCAACACGCTTGCTTGGTACGGTATATATCCCACCGGAGGGTAGACTAACATGCCATGTCTCTATATCATGTTTAGCTTCTATTTTTCATTATCTGACATTTTTCATTTATTATTTGCTTTGCTATAGAGACTGGCTTCCATCCCATTGGGTCACATAACGAAATCTAAACTCGAATACTCGATACGAATACGCGCATAATTTTGACATTTCGTGAACTGTACGATACCGAAATCATCTGACAATAACTTTAAATAATATTAATACACCAAATTTCATTCATAATTTATATGCAACTACTTTCCTTACTAGTTATTTCTCAACATTTCTTTGTAAAACAGCGTGCATAACACGTTCAGTTTATCACCGTCGCCATTTTTTTTTCCGAGGTACAATATTGGAAATCTGCAAAGTAACCGACCAATGAAATCGATTGACGTATGTGGGGGTTTCCGCTCAGATGTCAGATAGTCTGGCAGCCAAGTGTATGGCACGTTCCATGCAGGAGCTTAACTTTATTTGGAATAAAATATTTTTTTTTATTGGCGATTTTGATTGCGCAGATCATCAACATCAAGAATTCGACTGATGACACTATGTCATCTTTGGTAATTTTGAGAAATTTGCATAAATCCAAAATGGCTGCCAAACAGTTATAGTGTGTCATATATATCATGGACTGCTCATAATTGAGACTCTTAACGATATTAAACAACATGCGTAATAAACAATAGAGTATAAACCTTTTTTATTAGTTACATGCAAATATAATCCAATTATCCATATATTGCGTTTACTGGCTTCAAAAGCACGGAGAAATGCAAGTGTTTACTTTCAAAACACGCTCGTCTACAAATGGCCGCCTCCAGCGTACCGTGAAAGGTCGCGACCTCTGACCCTATGACGTCATATGCTCTTCCGGTGCAGGTGCCCGGTTGTAAAACACCACAAATTGTGACTGCATAATGTACCATTGCGTTCAGGGGTCACGATACATATTGTTTCGAACTTAAATGATTATACAAACGATTGCAAACTTGGAAAATATAATTTGCTAGATTAAACAAATTAAACAATATGAAGTTTCAACTTGTTGGTTTTAATACTTTTTTAAATTGGTAATGTCTATTTTTGGAGTAAGACATTTAAATCCCTTCTGCATGTGGTACTCGTCCACAATGGGAATAACAAAAACAGAGACCAGATTGCATATATCTGCTGATAAATGGAGGTATTGGACTGATGTGGACGAACTTAAAAGTGACAATTTAAAAAAAAATAGGATAAGGTGGTGACTGAATGAAAATTCATATTCCTACATTATTAGTGCCTTTCTACCTACAAATATTACGTGACCTCCATTGATAAACATGTAAACAACATACGGGTTCAAGCGAACTAATTTATGTATAAGTTTTCCTATCGAAATCCGGATTTTAATGGAGGGGGTTAATGGGATTAGTGGAAAACACAACATTTAGGTGTGTTGTGTTGTTTGGCAATGTATTAGGCCTGTTTAAATCGCATTTTTCTAACTTGGCATTTGTGACCTTTCATCTGGCTTCGTTTGAACGCACAAGTGTAATGGAAGTGACGTAGCACGTAAATCTCGCGATAGAACGAGAAAATAAAAATGGCCTCGAATCTGTGCGGCTATCGAAGTTAGAGGATCGTATGATAGTTGTTTCCACATGAGGTATTAGCATACATTAACAGCATAAAGTGGATTTACTTGACTTATCGAGATAAGTGATCAACATTAAATTTCAATTCACTGTTAAATGGTAAAAATCCAACATGGCCGCCAAACGTAACATGATATTTTGCATATGACTGCTCCCACGTACACTCCATATGAAAACAACATGTATACTAATCTTGGATATATTGACATGATAAACGCTTACAGTAAATTTGATAGTAACTAGACACATTTGTGAAGAGCGAAAGTCCAAGATGGCCGCCATATATACAGAAATTATCCCATGACGATCATCACAGAGAATAATAATTAATTATATAATTGCACATCGATGTCATATCGTAGTAAATTGGAATAAAAGTACTGAAGTTATGTATACTATGAACGTTTTTACTAACCTAGGAATACAATTAGATAACTACCAATAGCAGAAATCATAGATGGCCGCCAAATATAAAAATAATGTTGCCTTATATTGAACAAATTGCATATACTTGCTAGGATTATAATAAATATATCTCTTAGATACTTATATACATGGCAGACGTATATATAAAGATAAATTACCTCGCAAAGGCAATCATATCGTGTAATGATTAAATATTACATTTCAAAGGAAATAAATATATGGCTAATGGAGGCTCTAGAGATGCAGTATACATGGACAACAACTATTACCCAACAGTCCCAACATTAAAAAAAAACAATCATATTGAAGTGCAGTACACGAAGACATGACAACAAGGATGCCGCTTTGGTATTGTCAAAACAATCCAGTTGGGTGGTTGAACCTGATTAGACACCATATAATTTCTCCCGCAAACCTCTCCATCATAAGTGAAAATGACAGTATTATACAAGGTAATGATGAATTAAAAATGATTAATGCATGTATACTGTACACAAAAAGACATTAATTACACAAAATGTATCGGTTTCCGTAATTGAAAGCTGACATTGTAAATATAGCTATAAGAAAACAATGATATAATTATGATGACACAAACAGCTTTTTCATATTAGTCTATCAAATTGCGTGAATACTGTATGCCTCATGTCCATATTATGGTACCTTGAAGTTTGTCACGTTCTATATATGGTTGTGTACCATGTGTATTGCTGTCTGCACGTACTATAATCGTTTTTGTTACCGTGAGTATTTAGTAGTGGCACAACTAGATTGTCTGTCATATAATATCAATTACATTTGTATTAGCTGTGTCCTACCTGTGGTATTTAATATATAGCATCTCCATGTTCTTCTCGAAATTATTATATTTGTGATTACGGTTGTTTTCTTTGATCCACATGTATGTATACTGACGGCGTCATGTCTTAGTTTTTACATATCATATGCATTCACAGGTGCTGAATTCTGTCATATGTTTAAATAAATAAAACTCATTAAATGGCATATAACTACACAATAATTCTTTGAAACAATACACAGAGAAAATTGATGTACATGTGTACATACTTTACCTCATCATATAAATATGTTGCTCTACATCGGCGATAGTGGTCTGAAAACACATCAATTACTTGCAGCTTACAAAGTAATAAGTGATATTAAAGTGGTGTACATCAACCATCATGTGCATACAGCCGCTTTGTGGAAACTGACTACTTTCACAGAAAGAAAACATGTGGCCAATACTATCAGCTATGTGGTTGTACTAAGTAGGTTGAAAGCACGTAATGGTAGCCAGAAACTGGAATAAGCTACTGGATGGCTGAACTATGTTATTGTACGTAGTCATCGATTGTGACAGAAATATATAGACGTATCATCCATTTGTACTTATTCAATTGCTATATCCAGACACTCAAGTTGTTAATGATACTATCTAGAGGAGCCATTTCATGCGATGTTGCACAGTAAATCACATTGAGCATTTGCGTTTTTGGAGCCAATGATATAAACGACGACATTTGGTATTTTTACAAATTGGGAAGTCCTGGAAGTATATTATAAAGTACAATATATCTCCCTGCCATTAATAGAAGTATAAATGCTGCTATGGAATGGCAAGACAAGACAAAACAATATCAAAATATCTAACTGAATGCACGAGTTTAAATCTTATATTATAATATAATTGTATTACTATTATAAGGTACTATATTCATATCCGGCGGCCATATTAGACTTACGTTATTGCCGATGCTGTCTAATGGTGTATATGAAGGTGTAATTACATAAGCTATTTAATACACAAGTTAGTTATCAGGTAATATGATATTTGGTGGTCACCTTGGACTAATGCGATTGAAACATTTGTCCAAATACATACCCAATGTATTGGAATAATTCTCTCTGATATGATTGCAAGTATATAGTGTTTCTTATTTCAAGATACGGTTGCAAGTACATTGTAATATATTCATATATGGCTGCCATCTTGGACTTGTGTTATATAGATTAGTATATAATTTCATATCAAAGTTACAAAAAACACACATTCATTGTTTTAAACACATAATTAAAAAACGTATATTCTTTGATATGACGAATTAGTGAAAGTATGTAAAACAGTCACATTTGGCGGCCATCTTGGATTTTTTCTATATGCTGTTAAGGAATTGAATTTTAAAGTTGCCCGTTAGTGTCAACAAGTTAATACATTCTTTATACTCTCTTAGATGGTTTAATTTCCTCCTGGGGATGCAATTATATCGCACAATATATCTTGGTGGCAGCCATCTTGAATTTATGCAGATTTCTCCAAATGCTCAAGGGTAACAGATTTGCATCAGTCGGATTCTAAAACTAGAAAGTCTACATAGGCAAAATCAGTAGTAAAAACTTAAGTTATTCAAAACGAAGTTAAGCCCCAAAATCGGCCTTTGGCCACCGGACTAAAAACAGAATTACGGAAGTTAATTTATTCTGCCGGAAATTCTTCGGCAAAATGGCGACAGTAGCGTGTAAACTTTGTACACTTTATGTAGTCGGACAAAAGGAGCGATAAACACTTTATTTTGATAGGCAAGTCACCCATTGTAACTCATACAGGCTATTTAATATAATTTCTGGCTTTGCACTGCTGGTTTAGCACCATTAGACGCGTATTTAGACAATAATCGATAGATTTCAAATCTTGAAATCAAGTCGCTACAGTAGGTATCTGTGAGGTCTATGGCTGTAACGGTAGTGAAAGCCATAGTGCTATGTCTAACCGGAGGGCTCTCTATACACAGACGGAGATTGGAACATTGAAATAGAAAATGAACTTTCTCGATTATGCAACATTTACGACGAAGTCTGTCTAGTTGGAGACTTCAACAGTAGAACAAAAATATTATGCGATCATTTACAAGACAATGATTATATCACAGAATTCATTGACGATGAGGATATTGCAAATTTCATGTGCAGCAGCCAAATGTTAGCAGATGCAAATATGCTCATGGACAGGGCATCCTGTGATATCGGCAAACCCAATAACTGGGGATATAAGTTAATAGCTTTGTGTAAATCTACAAATCTGTACATTGCCAATGGGCGTATGGGATGTGATAAGGGCGTTGGAAAAGTGACATGTAATGATACGAGTCTAATACTAATAGATTATGCTCTACTCACCCCATTATTGCTTCTCTCGACAACCAAGTTCACAGTACATGAATTTAATCCTCTACTTTCAGACGTACATTGTGCCATTTCATTTGATTTCAATATCTCGAGTAATCCAACTTTAGCACACAACGGTAGGCCGGAACACATATTGCGAAATTGGAATCCTAATAAAATCCACGAATTTGTAAATAATATCGATGAACATGTAATCCAGAGTTTACACACGGAACTAGACACAATATTAGTCAATGAACGCTCTCGTAGTACACACGACCAGGCTTAGCCAGAACGATGTTAATGCTATCTGGCTGAGCCACTACGCCAGGACTCAGCTTCAGAACCAGTTTATTCAGTCATGGCTCACCAGCATCGATTCATCTTCACGTGGAATTACGTATATAATCTTTAAAACAGAGTTTGGATTAGAAACATATTTAATTAATCTCACGGAAAGGTTAAGAAAAACATTGACCAGATTTCGAACTTGTAATCATAGACTGGCGGTCGAAACTGGTAGATGGACAGGTGTGCCGAGAGCAAGCAGAGTCTGCAACAAATGTGGCGCTGGTGCTCTCGGTGATGAGTTTCATTTCCTTTTCGAGTGCCGCTTCTATGATGAAGTTCGAAAACGGTATATCAAGCCATTTTATTTTAGAAGACCAAATATTTTAAAATTCGCACAGCTATTTGAGAAAAAATCTGGAAAGCAATTAAGAAATTTAGCTATTTTTATAAGAAATGCTTTATGGTTATAATGACTAGTGAGCTTATACATATGCATTTTGTATTTGTTCCCATCGTTGTATTATGTAATCTATTGTATACCTAGTGTGTCACGTATGTGGCTTAGAGTGAATAAAATGTATTGCATATTGCATATGTCTGATTGACAGTAGAGCATATCTAAACCGGACACCCTAGGGACCTCCCAGGGTGTCTGGTTTAGAGAGGTTCCGCCGTACGATGGAATATCCTCTATGTCATGCATGGAGAGGTTTCACTTGTTTTCAGAGTGTGCCACTTCACACATGCTAATTCCCGTTTATGATTAAGTTTACGTAATCTTAATAACATTTTAACATTTGAAAATACATCAGGTAAATTAATATTCAAACGTGTTTAGAGAATTTTCACTGCTGAAAATATACCTCGCAGTTTAAAGGTACATGCCCACTCAGTAGGCACAACATATTCTTTATAGGACTTAAATAAGTGTATAATTGTGTCACTATCCACCAGTTCCAAAAATTGTGAGTGCCCGCTATACATATACATGTATAATCATTTAGTATTTTGTCCAAAATAATAAAATTTCCACTAATTACTAGTTAACTTAACTGCATTAAATGTCCTAGGTAAACAAGAGGCTGTCACGTGACCAGTATTTCCCGCCAATCTACAAATAGCTTGACTGTTGTTAGTGAGGGTCAGTAAGGACATATTTTAGCTAACATAACATGCATAAAACCGTCTTCGATATAGCATTCACAAACACCACTGTTAAAGCTCTAGGTGTACACTTCGGTAACAATAAAGAAGACTGTGAGCTTCTCAATTGGAATGATATGATAAAACAATGTGAGAAAATGATTACTTCGTGGAGTAAAAGGAAACTAACATTTTACGGCAAAATATTAGTAATAAAATTGTTACTTTTATCTAAACTGACGTACCATTTTTACACCAAAGTCCATTATCAGTAAACTAAATTCACTTGTTTACAAGTTCATATGGAATGGCAAAAAGAGACACAATTAAACGTTCAATCATCATAGGGAAAAAGCTTGAAGGCGGCTTAGAAATGACTGACATTGATACTTACGCAAATAATATGAAATTAAAGTGGATCAAATCATTGAAAATTATAGACAATGCTAACTGGAAAATTATTCCTGCATTTCTCCTTAACCAATGGTAAAAACTTTCTTATATTTAACACGAATCTACACACATTTAATTCTCTTCCAAACGTACATAATAGCATGCCCGGATTCTACAAACAACTTATTAAAATATTTTTCCATCTTCGCATGGCATTAATACTGAAAAACCGAAACGCTTCCACGATATTCGAAAGCAAATAATTTGGGGTAACAAATATATTACACATATAGGTAAGACTAGTTTTTAAACATTGGATAGAAGCAGACTTGATTTTCGTCAATGATATACTTTCTAATACAGGACAAATTGATAATACAAATATACTCTTACAATTGAAAAAGTAACATAACTGGATATCAGAAATCAGCATAATTACAGTCAATTCCAAGAACTTGGAAGACTATTGTAATGACCACTGATTCAATCAGAACAAAAATTAAAACAAGCCTATCTCTGATTCGCTTAAATAACAAGCCCTTTGAAACCATAACAAACAAAGACATGTATAATATATTATCCCGTCAACACAGTGCGTATGTGCCGTGAAACACTTTTGATATCCTGTCAATACAATTTGGAGATGCAACTGGGGTTATTGTTTTGCATTTTAAAGCTATTTGTAATGTTGACGCGATAAATAGAATAGTAGGTTAGTG
The DNA here is from genome assembly GCA_029237695.1 of Conchocele bisecta. Taxonomy (NCBI): domain Eukaryota; kingdom Metazoa; phylum Mollusca; class Bivalvia; order Lucinida; family Thyasiridae; genus Conchocele; species Conchocele bisecta. The sequence goes on along the minus strand of CM055265.1, from coordinate 33,532,401 downwards.
CCGTGAATGGGAAAAATATCTGGCGCGGCACGGAAACGGGATGTGCTCGGCAGAGCCTCGCCCATCCCGTTTCCTGAGTCTTGCCAGATATTTTTTCCCATTCACGGCACTAACCTACTATTCTCTATTTATTGAATGAAAAGGTTGAAAAACCATATATTCATAAATTATGCGATAATATTTTTAACCGCAAACTACCATGGATATCATTTTATTTTGTATTAAACAATGTATTAATTGACAACCGCGTCAAACAATTTAAGTACTAAGCTATTCACAGAATACTAGTAACACATGAGAATCTGTTTACACGGAATATATCAAATAGTCCAAATTGTAAATACTGTAATTAAAAAGAAACATATGATCACTTTTTCATTACATGTAAATATTTGAATGAATTTTGGACACATATCAACATTTTTCAGCAAAACTTTTCACTTTCAAAAAAAAATCTGAATTTCAAAATCTTTCCAATCACTAGAATTTCTAAGCATAGGATATAAAATTCAACTTAATGAATATGAATTCATTAATATCATACGTAGCCAAATAGCATACTGCATTTATAAGTAACATTTTATTGATGATAACATGTTGAAAGGATCGAATATGTTAAAAATGCTGTATTACGATTTAGCGATTCTCTCAAAATTCATAGAGAATCGTTGACAAAAATATGATACATTCAATAAGTTTTTTAATAATTTGAAAGAGTTACTGTAGTGATCAACGCCTACCCTGTCGCATACATGTATATATATCCTAGAATAATAACGTATATCATTACCATTAACTATGCTGGCTATAAGTATAGGACAATAAATATTCTCCACCCAGCCCGAACAAAACCCGAGCGAGGTCTATATTGCTGTTCCTCAGATCAGTAATAACATATACTATTAAATATATTAAATGCTTTCTGTCTGACAATTATATAAAAAAAAACATGACAAAAGTTATGACCGACTTAAGTCATTGCTTATTCGGTTTCAAAAAACAAACTTAAGACGGTCATAACCCGTCCGTCCGTCCGACCGACCGACCGACCGACCGACCGACCCGACCCGACCCGACCCGACCGACCGACCGACCGACCGACCGTCTCTGATATAAAGAACGTTTTGTGCCTATACTGAGTGGCATTTACCTTTAATATCGATTACCAGTTTTAGCGGGTTATGTCTGTGCGTTATCGAACATGATTTTCTATTACACGTATTTCAGTGGCCAAATCTCAACCAGGAAGTTTGGTATGCACACTTTTAACAGTGCTGTGATTATATTAACAAAAGGCAATTATATCTAACTATGTTGCATGTATGGTATTTGTATTCACTTCAAAATTAATGTATTGTAGTCGGATATTAGATATTTATATTGTAAAATAAATACAAGGATATTAATTACTTTTGTGGTGGTTAAATAAATACAAAACAAGTAAGTTAAAAATAAATATTCAGCAAATAAATAAGTACAGTGGAACCTCTCCAAACCGGACACCCTGGGGGTTCCCAATGTGTCCGGTTTAGAGAGGTTCCATTGTATTGTGAATCAAAGAAGCTTCCAAGCATAAACTCGAACCTCGTATTCAGGAACTGTGATTAGGTGCTAAACAGTTCCATTTACAGTGGAATAGGGTCAATAGGTCATGACGACGACCAACGCCCGGTTACTCAAGGCGGCCCGGGTGTGTGACAGCCACGCCATTGGTGACCTTGTGAGGTCAGGGAAGGTCAACATCGACACCACAGACGAGGTACGTCTCTTTGTTCTAACCTTCCCTTCGGTAGTATAATGTGAACCACCTTCTAATATAAATATACCTCCTACCCAAATCCAATAATCCAATGACCTATATACATGTAGACATATACAAAAATCATTGGTACAAGCATATCTGCACACTTAACCCTTTGAACCCGAAAGCCCGCTATATTGGTTTTCAAAAATATGAAAAGTACTGGGCCGGCTCATCTGGATCTGCACTTTTTGCCAGAACTTTTCATATTTTGAAAACCAAAAATACCCCCTTTTCATGAATGGACTAGTCTGAAAATCATTTTATGTCGGTTGGATTGGTTGTTAAATTAACATATCAAATATCAAAATCCATTCCAGTTGAAAGGGTTAAACGAATGCGACCAGGCTCCGACAAATACGCATGTTTTTTATGTTTGTCAGATCAGAATTCAATGAAACATGTATGGATAAAATGTATTATTTCTTGACTACATGTATGTCAACTATGTGTAAGATTGTATATTGTGTATTATATGCGTGCAACAAACAGCATTAAAGATTAATGACAAAAAAGTGTGATCACATAAAATGGGCCAGCCGAGGAAAACCCTGGCAATTGCGCCCTTGTTTATGCCTAAATAGGATATTCCATCGTACATGTTTGAATAGCGGAAATAATACACTCGTGTCCGTCGGCGCCCGTGCAAGCAACTAGTTTGCTACGCTCACTCGTTGCTTACGCGGAAGCCGACGCACACTCGTGTATTATCTCCCACTATTCAAAATGTACGATGGAATATCCTCTATTTATTACACTTACACGGCGGATATATATGCACATTTAGTCTATTTTTGAGATCATAAACAATTAATTGTGATGTGCGCATGAATAGTTATACAATGACGTGTTTTTCCGCGTTTTGACGTTACGTTGTGTGACGTCAAATGTGACGTCATATAAATATGTAATCTTTTTGAAATCCAAATTACGCAGCTGTTTCTATGAACCAGAAATATTTGACTGCGCGCAATTACAAGTGTTCTCTTCACGGTTTATTATTTGTAAGGAGTTGATGATTGGTTTTCTCTCACAGCGAAACCCATGCAAATAACTCGCAAGAGTGTAATAAACAGTAGTAATATGCTGCTGACCCTCCGTTCTTGAAAACATGATAAAACAAAGTGTAAATTTAAATCAAGTTCGGTCAAGTTCGGTCACTTTCGCCGCCATGAAACCATGTTTAAACTGGTGTACTATTTTATCTAATTTGTTTATCCCTCAAATCAAATTGGCAATCAGGAAGTCTACCATATTGACTCGCATAATTCTAACACTTTGTCATGGCGTGGTTTACATGTCTTTGTTTGCGTAACAAATAATAAAGGAAATTATTTCGGGATTTTAATGACTCACGATTAATTGAATATTCATTATTGATCAAATTTGTAAGTTCTCTCCGTAGCGCAATTGGTACTGACTTGAACGCTTTGTAACTGAAAATATCTTCCCATGTTCGAATTTGAAACTAAATAACCATACGACCGGTATTATTAGATAACACATACCAATATCAGTAATATGTAATCATAATGCTAATATTTCTTCTTTTAAACTTTATTTATATATGTATATAACACTTACAAACAAACGCGAGAACACTTGTAGTCGGCGTAGATGGAGGCGTCTGCATGTTTCTTAATTTGGGTTGAAACAGGAATACTCACAGAAAACAAACTTATCCTGTCTGGCGACCACCATTAGCTATACATGTACTTACAACTTTGAGATCGACCCCGGGGCGCATGTGTGAACTCTTTACTAATTATGCTATACGGTCCCGTTCAGATTAGAGCGGGGTCGGTATTTTCGGCCGTCTAAGACGGAACCGTACACGCGGTACAAACCTAGTTCCGATTTTGGGATTTATTTATAGATTACACTGCATTACACATTTTGATGAGTAACGCTAACCTTCATTTGAACGTGACAATCGATTTTCGAAATATGTAGACACACTCGGGTAACACTGCATTCATGTATTCATGACTTAATTATGTGTCTACGTAGATCTACATATTGCATGGTCATATTTATGAAAAGGTCTTGGTTTACAGATGTCGTTCTATGGAAAACGATTTAATTCGTAATGGCAATACTTTCTGCACTGTTTGTCGCAACTTTAAAACTCACGGGGAAATGACCATGCGCAATGTAAGATATCAACTTAGGTTTAAACGTGTTTACTGATGGGGGCGGTTAGTGCCGACGGTCGGTCGGTCGGACCCGGCCCCGCTCTACGTGAAGTGTGCCCGCAACCGTTACTTTTATTAAAGAAAATGTTTCAAACCGTCGAATGTTTCGAAAATCAACATAAAATAAAATTGGGAAATTGTCAGAAAAATAGTCGTAACACAGATAAAAAATATGGTAGTGCTAATTACGCGGCTCCTGACATATCGCATCATGTTGACACTGGGCCAAACATGTTTTATTATTTAGTATTTCGTGTGTTGGTATTGTGTCACAGGCATATTTAGTGCGAACATAATTGTAGCCACCGGGGGCCCGTTTCAGAAAACTTCGTACAACTAAAATGTTCGTAAGTCCAAATCTAGGATCGTCTGAAAATTTCAATTGATTGATTTACATTTATTGAGCATAGGCTGCTCAATAAATGTAAATCCAATAATTGTTTACAAGAAAAGGTTGTTAATGTGGAATTTACAGTCTTAATTTTAAATCTTAATTTTGTACTTACGAATATTGTCTTACGAAGTTTAGTGAAACGGGCCCCAGGGACGTAGCCTACTGATTGGTATCTGTATCTGCAACCACTTGCACGTACATGTACCTTCTAATGTCACGTAATTTTTAGCGACTTTCAAAAATATCACATTACATCAGCCGTACGATTGCCGTTTGATGACTGTTAAATATTATTTGAATTGACCACTTGTAAATATATTTATATGAATGTATGTCATATATTTTACTAGTATGTTTGCAATCAGTGCAGACACTGATCAGGCTGCGCAGATGCACAGGTCTCCAACATTTACAAATTTAAGATGTCCTACTTTAGATCGTTGTTAATTTACTTACTACTAAACACTGGATATCTGCGTGCTTTATTGTTGTTTTATCAAAGGGACGTTCTAGTCGGAGGCGTGTAAATAATATAAAGCAAATACCAGGAGCGGATCCAGGATTTCAGGTCCGGGGGGGGGGGGGCGGGGGGGGGGGGGCTGGGGCGGGGCGGCGGGGACTTCTTAATTGAAACAGTGTACTATATTGTCGAACTAGCACCGTTTGTTCGTCGACCAAGCAGAGATCGGGAGACTGCTAGGTAGGTCCGGCGGTATGCCCTCCTGAATATGTTTGATATCTACACCCCATTTTGCTGCGTTATAACGCATTGTAGAGCAAACATATCTTTACTCGCAAACTTTTAGGGGGACGCGCGCCGGGTTTTGCCCTACGTGAATTCGCCCTGGAAAACACAACTTTTATATTTGCAGATTCAACGCGTCTAAATTCAAACGAGACGCTTCAAATAAATGTCACAATTGTGTGATCGGTACACATTTAGTGTGTAAATAACTGACTTGATTATATACGACTTCAAAATACAGGACAGGACTTCAAAATACATATGCATACGCCACGGTGCTTTTTAGCATGGTTTGGTTGGCCACTCATTGCTTTGTTTACAAAGCTTAAGGCGTTGAATGTACTTTTTCTGAAACGCAACACAATTAAATTGCAAATTTCGTTTTCAAATTAATAATTCCCGACGAGAGGATACAGTGTATATATATACATGCACCAGTACTATTATGCTTACTGTCGGTATTTTATCAGAACATTTTATAACAATTATACAATAATCATGTATGTCACGTCGACACATTTTCCCGACATTGACAGGTTTATGTACATGTATATATATTTGTTTTCAAATGGTAAACCCATTATCGAAAATTCAAACCGACACACATTTAAAAATATACAGTAATGGATAATTTTGCCCTGAATGTTCTGTTGGCTACCTTTGATTTTAACAACTATACATTCCACTTACTAAATAAATACGTATGCTGTCGCGCGGGCATCAGTCACGCAAATACAAACATATGAAGGAATCTACAATGTACGGTTGATAAATGCGTACATTTTTAAAATTTGAAGAAACTTATATAAAAAGTCAGTACCGGCAGTAAATTCATAGACAGAATCGAGACGGGTAGCCCACACAATAACTGTTTTAAGCGGACACGCCTAGTATAACAATATCTGCCCTCTCGGTGTGGGGCAGTGGCGCGGTGGTGGGCAGCCGAGGGAGTGGGGGTCAGCGCAGGATTTTCCCGTATACCTCCTACCTGCTACATGTAGTACGAGGTACATGTACACAAGACCGTCCGACAGTCATATTGGCTACGCAGGAAAACGTTCCTCCCGCTTTCTGAGATGTAAATTTAATTCCGAGAGTCGGGTATGGACAGTAGATTTTTAATTTGTTTAAAACTCCCCGGACTACCCTCTATACACCATCGGGCGCTGAAGTCATTGATATGTGCAAATCCAAATTCTAACCAAATGCAGGCCATTCATTTCTACAGAATTAGTCACAGATTTTTTCAATTTCAAACACCAGGAATGTCATTTAGTTGTTTGTGTTTGGTCCTTGATGAGTGACGTAATGTCTACATCAATAAATGACGTCACAATTAACTGTTACGTAAATAACGTCAATTAGATTCTGAACTAAATTCTAAAATAATTACAATGTATCTTTCTGACGGACGCATTTCTACTGTAGGCTGTTGTGTTGCATTGTACAAACGTCAGCGTTTCAATAACTTTTCTCGATGACGTTACTTTTTTCCTTCCGTGATTGACATGGTGCTACAAGATAAAACAAAAACTATGAAACATATTTGCATTTTCTTTTAAGCATATTGTTTGTGAAAGGTGTCCACATTCACAAATGTAAAAAAGTGCAAATCGAAAATGTTGTCATTAAGGCCGGTTTTCACAGAGCGCGGCCCATATATTTGTATATCTATTTTTTGAAAATATTTTCTTTTATTGTTTTCGTCACATGTGTCCGCTCGTCTGTTCGTTCGTCCGTATAATTTAAGGGAGTAATCATTTATTTTTATCGAAATGCATTATTTCATATATAACTAATGACTACATATATTTGATGAATAAAAGTATGCAGACTTATTATACTGAAGTTATTACATTATTACAGCCAAATTACATTGAAATTGTTTCCCTCAAGTGTACTTAGCAAGATAAGTATACTTAGCAATGCTGGTGAAATAGGCTACTGCTACTTTCCCAATGTTTCATTCGCATATAGAAAAATCATATTTTCGCTGTAACATCCTTATTTTACCAAATTTCGCAAAATAAAAATAAAATTCATCCTTAAATTTTGCAACAAAATTAAAATATTTTCGCGACTATCATTGCATTGTGGGTATAGCCGTAATATGTATGCAGGTTTCGTGAAAAAGAAATATGTGTAACAGATATCTGTGGCTGTGACTGGTTTATGGGTTTTGTGACCTATGCAGCTCCTCATCAAATAGCACATTCCTGTACATGTGACCTTATAACGATGTAGATTGTTTGTTGGAAGCATGGCGGTTGTTTCATTGATGGAATGGCGAACAGTGTAGATCCTGATCAGACTGTGCGGATGTACAGTCTCATCTGGATCTACGCTTATCGCAAAACCCATAAGCCCCATTTCTCCAGTCACTGCCACATTTTACGGTCCGTTCCAGGCTGGCTGTACGGCGGTCCACCTGTGCGCCAAGTCGGCGGATCTGACGTCACTGGCGACTCTCCTGGAACATGGCGCCCGTACCGACTGCTTTGACCACGTGAGTCTGACCACTGGGCCACGATCGCACAAAACTGGGCGTTATCCGTTAATGACCACTGTATATCCTGATCAGACTTTGCAATTTAATACAAATATCGCATATGCTGTTTTATACCACATGTACATCATACCAGTAAGGATACAGAGCCGCCATCGTATATTCTACATACGCAAATAATCATAGTTCTGAAATCGGCTTGCATATTAATCAAGGTGCATGGTCAGGTGGTTACAGCAACAACAACAATTATTGAAACTTCGAGAAGCGCCTCCGATTCAAAGTACGTATTCTGTTATATTTTAATGAAATGTGGCGCATCAAACGCGTCTTGTTAAGCTGCATTAGATACATGTATAGCTCTATGACAACATTTCCAATGGCGTCTAAAATTAGCCGAACTTTCAGCAAGACATGGCGCTTGTTTTCATAGGTCCCTGGAGCGTCGTCGCAATTTCTTGATTGCATATTACGAAGCAGGTACATTTGCGACAGGGATATTATTTTAACAAAATAAGTCGCCTAACCGTTTTAGCATTTCATGATAACATGCGGTTTATTGTCATTTGCCCAGTGTACACGTATATGTGTATATACTCTGCTTAGCTACCACACATAACACATAGAATGATATGTGTTACACGCACTATGGGAACTATGGTTCACTGACAAAATGACAAGCATTGTATACTCTGATACTCGCCGTATGTTTTTATAATTAACCCTTTGCTGAGGATACCCATTTATGTTTGCGGAAAATCCTAAATATTTTCCTTCTATGCGCTCGGAAGTATATGTCGCGACCACCATTTGAACCGTCTCGTCGAGACGGTTCAAATGAGTGGTCACAACATATACTTTCATTGAGAAATAACAAAACTAAAAACAAAATATTTAATAATGTTCATACCCGTAAAGGTGTATTCCTACAGGCTACAGTGGTGGCAGTGCGAATTTACATCTCTTCTTAATGACTCGTCACGTATTTCAATAAACAGAGCGAGCGTTAACACATGCGTCTGCTAAACAATGGCCACTTGTTGAGAATAAGACGCCCATTGTTCAGCTGTGTTGTGAGTGTCGTAATATGGTGGATAATGTCCAGACATGGCCCCTTTACCAACATATTCCTCGGCATCTTACACGAATAGTGTTAAGGTATTGGGTGATAGATAGATACACGTGGCTTCAATGATAGTTGCTTCATACGATTGATGTAATATATGAATATAAGATATGTGAATAATCTCGTGTTACTTTACAGTATATGGTACATTGAGTTGCCTTCTCCGCCATCTTAGTATGTACAAACCATCGTACAGTTTCACCACTTCGAGCGTTTGACACATACAGCAAATAATATCACAGTAAACTAATAAAAGTTCGTGAAATACATCACAGACGCAAGCTATATATATTATGCCAAACTACAAAAGACGAGATATCTACCGTGAGCATTTCTCCCATCAATTATTGTTAGTGTACAAGTTTACGACAGGTTAAAGTCACCTACTCGCATTGTATGTATATTTCGCTACACTGTACAGATACATTACTGGATTCTCAAAAATATTAACAACGGGTCAACGAACTCTTCAGAAATCATACTTTGTATATAAGTGTGATTGCACCATTTATATGGAAGGTCATATCCGCCATAATTATATTTGGCTTGATGCTTGCTGGCTGATGACATTTTAAGTTATATCCGTCTTATTACAATTATATGTGGCTTGATGCTTGCTGGCTGATGACATTTTAAGTTCTATCCGTCTTATTACAATTATATGTGGCTTGATGCTTGCTGGCTGATGACATTCTAAGTTCTGTTCGTCTTATTACATTTCTATGTATGTGGGGTGATGCTTTATGCATTCGTACTGTTTCAATGCGTTGTGTGTTGATTACATTCTAAGTAGCTTGATTTTTAACTGGTGTTGATGTAGATTGGTGCCGCCTTTTCTGTTGCGCCATGTTTAGGTTAAAAGACACCAAATAGTTTTACTGTATAATTTAACCGAATCCCAGTCAGTCTTTCCTACTTTCAATATTCGTATGGATGTTGTTGGACGAACCACGTCATATCAGGCGCGGATCCCAGGATTTCGGGTTAGGGGGTGGGGGGGTGGGGGGGGGGCGTAACTATTTTGCAATACTTGACTATATTATCGAACGAGCGTAGGATTGTAGTTCAGGTTGTTGTTGTTGTGGATGCTGTCAGATGATGCTGCTGCTGCTGCTGCTGCTGCTGCTGCTGAAGCCGCGTTTATTTTTGGGCTGCATCCCCCAATAAACAATAAATTCACAACGCGAACATAGAAACGTGCCTTGTAACTTGTAAACAATCTGTACTCGGCGAATTTAGCGTACGCCGGGTCCGCCCCCCCCCCCCTGAATCCGCCCATACATCTCGTGACCAACAGGCTCAGTGTTTTCTTTCTAAGGCTTCAAATATGCTGAAAGTGGTGTCAATTTCTCTAACCTTAAACCTAGAGTGCTACATGCCAGGTTATAATATAGGGAGACATGTTTTTCTTTATTGTTTTAATCTGACATTTTTCTGTCAAAATGAATATTGATTTACCATTACCAGACGTACTAATTGACAATTATTATACTTTTTATATCAAACGCGAAATGCCAGTTTGATATCAGGGGCGATAACCGTGTTTCCTTACAATGATAACGGAAGCAACTATTTATTCGATTTATTTATTTTTTGATGTGCAATATCATACTTTATGATATGTCGATACAAATATTTGTTCAGCATTTAGTTGATATAAATAATTTAAAAATACTGCATCATTTGCATATGGAACTAGCTAGATACCACCGCGAGTCTCTATGAGTACATTAAAGATTACTAAATAATTAGTAGTATATAGGGGGTCAGTTCATTACCGCGACCCATGGTAAGCGCGTATGCGCGTGTTTATGTCCCCACATGTATCAAAATGTATAGCCCGTGAAAATGGCGAGAAATATGAAACAAATGGCTCCACCCTCATTCTCCAATCAGAGAATTTGGGTGGATTCATTTTTCCGAATTTTGTAAATTCGAAAAACTGATTAAATAATCCAATAATATTGGATTTACAATTTCAATAAACCCCATAAACCCATCAAGTCCAATTATCCCCACTTCCCTCCAATTCTCGATTAATGGTATAGGTAATTCTCCAACCCCCAATCCAGATTGGCCCCGAGCGATCAGCTCCCGAGCGGATTGGTGCTGGTAGAGTGGGTCCGTGTGTATACCGTCGGGTTGTACTCGCCTCTTGTCGTAATAGGCTGATAATTTCTCCACAAAGTAGCACTTGCTCGATAGAGCAATGGCCCGATCTCCGTGAAATTCTACCTTGAAAAGACCAGGCGTTCTGTTACTCTTTTCACCGCACACCAACCAATTCCGGTCAGCTTTCACGTATTCGTTGCGCAGGTGGGGTTTTACCATACCGTCCAAACTTCCGTATTTCTCGTTTCCTTCCGGCGGTTTTGCGCTTACTCCCATGTAGATACTGTCCGTATCCATTTGTATTAATTCGAAATCTGTTCTGTCCACATATTTATCTAAGAAGTCGTAGTAAAACCTTAATATTTTTCGCTTGGCCATTTGGTACACGGCTATCCCACAATGGAACGGTCTAGTCATAACCGCATTAACTTTTCTAGAAGATATCTCGTACGCATCGCCGATCTCCTCCATATCGTGGAAGAACGCGGATCTTAATGCTTTGTCTACATGGTTCTCGTCTTTCGTGTACGTCGTTTTCAAATGTTTTTCGGAAGATTCTATCATCTTCCCGCAGCACGAGTTGCCTATTAATTTCATTATGTTCCCAATGGGGGCTTTACTACTGTCCTTATCGGCAGCTTTCCGTGCAGCAGTAACTTCTTCTACAAACTATCTGAACGGCACGCCTGATGTGTACTTAATAGCCCTATATATTCCGGTAAGGACAAGTCCGTGCTGTAAATACCACTTCAGTAGGGGGGCGTATACCAACATCTTCTTAGCTTCCATGGCCCCAACTAGTTGTTTACCTGTTCCTCGTTTACGGTCCGTATCTTTCAAATATTTTAACATGTGATCTGGCACTTCCTCCTCCTCAACTTAATGGGGACATCTCTGATAATTTATCTTTCAATGTTGTCGGAACCTCTATATCTACCTCCACAAATTCGAAGAATTCGCTTTTTAACATTTTCCTGGTAAATTCGTCTATTAATTCAGGATCGTGTGGATTTTCTGGGGTGGGGAACACTTCTTCCTTAACGCACGGCATCACCTGCATTAATGAAAATAAATAAAGGGCGTTAGCGTCCAGCCCCAATACCGCGGCACAACTTTTCCCCTCACCTTCCGGTGTTGATCTAATTTTCGTGACCCCGGCTTCCGCGTGTCGGGAAAATACGATTGACGGTCCCCCGACCAGCGCCCCTTTCAACATTTCGTACGCCTCAACCGAGGGTGCATACAGCGATTCACATTCTGAGGCGGCCTCCGCACTTTCCTTATACGATTTTACGTGTTCTTTTATTGTTCCCCTAAGAAGGTACTGCAGCGCGACTCCGGGCAGGGTAACTGCGTCTTTAAACATGTCAATACCTTTAGTCTTGTAAAAATTGGACATTTTACCTATCGCCTCTACAAATGGGGATACGTCAAAATCATTATAATATCTCAACCAATCCCGGAATGTCTTCATATTTTTATCGTTATAAATCCTATTACACTCTTCCAGCTGCGCTTCATTTATTTTTTATTTAGGATTAAGTTGGTTGCCCCAGTGATCGATATCTGGTCGCCCCGGATAATCTAATTTATCTGGGGAATCAAACCACTCGTATGGAAAGAACGACTTTTGCCCCTCGCAACCGTATGCCTTTATCCATTTGTCGTATTAGGTCTCTGGACTGAGGTATAAATTTACGTCTAGAAATCTGAACTCGGGTGTAAATAGGAATATCGTCGTGCTTGCCTTTTTGCCCACTAGAACCTTTGGTGTGGTGTCTGTCAATACTCCGACGAAATGTTTTTTTATGGTATTGATATCGTATCGGCTACAATTAAACCCAATTACGGGAACTTGATCGATCCATCTATTTATTTGGCGTTGCTGGGAAACGGGAAGTTTATCTATATAGGTGGACATATGTTCTTTAACAACCGCCTCTCGTATATTCTTACCCCGTTTCTGTATGTCCTCCATAAAGAGCGCCACCAATTTGGAGGGATCTGTTTCACATATGTGGGTTATTTTGGTGCATAACGTATCACCGATACTCACGCTTATGGGAACGTGCTCGCTTACAAACTCGAGATTACCTTCCTTACTCCTGCATCGACTATCGCCTTCACCCAACACCAATTGTGAATTGGAGGATTTCGATAAATACGTTTCAAAATCGTATGCAATCTGGTGCGGGTAAACAATTGTCGGGCGGTCTCCAATATTGGGATCAACGTCGCCTGTATAAGCGCACTCCCAAATTTGAACTAATTTGCCCTCCTTCAAGATTGTTGTAAATTCCTATTTTCATTTTCTTCGTCCCGAGTTCGTCATAGTGCGCCGCCACTTTCCTTAAATACCATGTACCACCCTCAACCGGCTCATACACCTCAATCCCTATCTTACACCACTCCTCCACTTTTTTAAGGTCATCGAACGGAATTGGCCCGGACGGCCGCTTCCATCCTTTACTTTTACAGAAATCCAAATATTCTTGTGCTAAAGCTTGCGTCGCTGTTAAGCATCGGTCCGCCCGAAGTTTAGTTGTGTGGAGAACTATGCACCTGAATGGATAGTGGGCGTCGTTGAATGTGTCCAAGGGTCTCATCCCCTTGCAGTGTCGCAACCATTCTGGTAGCAGCCCTCCAGCTATTTCAGAGGACTTCATCCCCATACCCCCCTCAGCAGTCTCAATTCGAGAATTGAATTTGGAGGCCAGAATTATTTTAACCGTAACACCCACCCACCTAACAAACGTCCATTTTGTGTTCGGCCGTTTGATTTTGTCAATGTTCAGCCGGGTTTCCTCCTGCTCGTTAACCCACTTACCAGCTTCCTCATACTCTCTAAGCCAGGGACTTCCCTGCAGTTGTTTATGAAATATTATTATTTTTGGCCTCCCTCGCTCGTCATTCTTTTCGATGTGCACTAATTTATATGAAACGGAATATCTCAAATAGAAACTTCCCGTTAATGTCGGCGCAACCTCATCCATTATTCGTTTCGATATGTTCCTCTGAACGCCTCGTTTTAGAGTTATCGACACCAAGCGACGGCCTTTCTCAATTTTTCTCTCGTCTGTGCGTAGTATTCCAGAATGTCGTCTCCCTCTTCTATTATTTTTCTTAGGAGGGCAGTTTTCGGTACCCGCCGTTGTGGCGGGGCAATACGCTCCCTCAACTCCGTTGAAGCTGTTGGAGAATACCGTACAGGGTTTTAATATATGTTTTACGGGGGTGGGGCACCACTTTTTTGACGGTTTCAAGCCCTAGTTGCTTGCTCCCGAGCTGATTGGAGATTTGTTTTTTAGGGGGTTTTTCATCTACTAACTCACTGATCAGTTTGTGAGATAAATTAGATTTCCTCGCCATCCGTCTCGTATTTTTTATGACAGTCGGCATAATCTCTTTCTATATACTAGTAAATTAATTTTAATAAAATTAATTAATTATAAAGAGATTGCGTCTCTTTTTCAATATGGCGTAAATATGGCAATTTGAAAATTTGCCATATTTATCACAAATTATGAGAAATTGGCAAATTGCCATATGGTGTATTCGTACAAACCGATAAGGTGAAATGCACTCAGGCTAGCATCGACTGGTTAGCAAGTAATTACGTGTTCACAAGCATTATCGTTCAGTAATAATTCAAATCAGAAAGTCAGTTATAAAGATATAACCGATATTTTCTCAATACTCCAATCATCAACAGCTCAGGAGCGGTTGAAATTGGTACAGCGGTCGGATAGGACCTATACAGTTTAACAGAGCGCTCAGTGAATAAACCCGATATTTTATCAGCAGACGACAATGTTCCAATTTCACCTTATCGAGGCCACGGTGTGTATTGATTTAAATCACACAGTTATGAAAACATTACCTGTTCATAAACCGCCGGTGTATTTCTCCAATAGCATCAACAGAGTTGAGGGTGTGTATTGGTTTAGCCATAGGCGACAAGCTATCTCGAGACACTATATATAAGGTTTGTGTTTATCGATATGTGTGGTGGCCGGTGGGTGACATACTCACGGTGGCGTTGCAACTTTTCCTCCCACTTTATCACCCAGTTTTAACCTAAATTTATCCCAATCAGTATTCTCAATCTTGGGAAGGGTGGCACGTGCCTTCGTTCTAATAGCATTTTCTAAATCCTCATATCGAGACATCTCCTCCACCACCAACTCAAATTCAGCGTCCGATATATTGTTATCGGCCAACGCTTTGGACACGATAACGTCGATGCTATTTTTCTTAGACCTCGCGAGAACCGATATTCTGTCGTGCTTTCTACTTTTATTTTCGAATTTTCTTCCCACTACTCTAAACGCCATACACAACAGGCCCACCCCAGTGGCTACACCGCTGAAACCTCCTGCAATGGGAATTGCCACGACTGTAGATAACAATGCAGCGGTTCCGGCCCCACCCATTTTAGAAATTGCTGCCAGCACGGTGCTCATCCCCTCCACTATGTTTGCCGCTCGTCTATATTTGTTAGCATTTACCCTCCTAGTTTCCCCCTCTCGTTTTAGAATATCCTGCATCTCGACGATATTTTCAAACCTAAAATCTGAACTGATTTCGCCAAAACCAATATCATCCAATTTCTCCAATCGCGGTTGGGGTGTTGATGGATTGGGGTCCAACATTGTTGGTATTGGAAGCGTGCTCGGAAGCGGTGATTTGTTCATATTATCCAATATATTGGTATTTTACAAATTTATTTCAATCAACAATGTCACAACAAAGTTAATAACACTACCTTCGGTAAGTCTAATTGGATCATCACCGGCGAACAAAACCACCCCTGAACTCTGTCCAGCGAGCTTAGCGGCTCCAACCGCCAGTTCTTCCCCATCCAGTACGAGATTTACGATGACCGCGCCCACAGGTTTACCCTTAGCTTTAACCGAACAGACCGCCATTCGTAGAAGTGTACTTGGATATGTCATGACGTATCCCCCATATCTATTGCTCGCTTTGGCACCGAATGAATATTCATAGGCCCCCTCATTTAATGGCCCCTGCTTCTCAGCCCAAACTGTTATGATGGGTTTTATGCGGTGTAATAACTTAAATTGCTCTACAGATGTGTCCAACAATGCGGCAAGCTCCTCGATAGTGGTATGGGCCTCAACACGAACCTTTTCAGAGGTATCCTCAAGTGCTTTGTGAGCGTTTTTACGAACTCGATTTAGTTTATCATCAACCACGACAAGTGATTCATCAACGGCGCTGATAGATTCAACCACTCGGGCTCCTAATCCCGCAACCCCCCCCCCGTCCGAGTCTCTAAGCGCAACACCCCATAAGCCTCCGTAAGGGCCGCCTGGTGGGCTTCTCGGGCTTTCTCAATACCCGTTTGGACTCCCTCAATCCCCAACCGGGCCTCTTCCCGAAATTCGGTTATTTTCACGCCTTGTTCGCTTAGTTCTGTATGTGTTTCTTCACGAGTTTGTGTAGTCACAGCCAGGGCCTATACTCAAAGTTGTGATAGTAGACTCGTATGAATCTCGTCCGTGGCCGCCGATATAGTTCTATTGATCAGTGATATGGTTTTTCCGATAGTTAAACAATCACCTGTGGGGTTGGATCCGTTGGGAGCTCCAATCTCGATTGGGTTGTTACTCGGATTATTTGAATTTATATCTGTCGCCCAATCCTCAACGGAGTTGAAGTTGGAATTGGAAGAACTACCTGGTCCGTATATACTCATTTTCAATAATATTGATAATTCTATTACGAACTTGAGTCTAATTCGAATTTTCTTAAAATTAATTAATTGGAAATTTCTAGGACGACCGAAATCGGGTAATCATTTTTTAACTCTCTCGCTTGATCATCAAGAATAGAGACCGTAAATTCGTGGATATGTCCCGATTCCAATACTTTCATCTCGGGGCATGGGAAGTCTAAGGTCACAGTCTCCCCAAAGAAACAATCACTGGCTTGCACGGTTTTCAGTAATGTGCTGGGAGATCCATCTACCGTGTTGTACGATGTGTTCACCCGATCCAGGTGCACCCTGAGAGTTTTCGTGATGGCGAAGTCCACCGGGTTATCACCGACGTACTCCCCCGGGGCAAACACGCCTTTGTTCGCGGAGTATGTCTCTCTAAACCCGAGTTGAATACCCAACATCGGGGAGGTCACTATCTGGCTGTCTGCGCCGATGGTCATTGTTGCAAGTCCGGTAGCCTTCGATACTGTGAGGTTGACTATGCCGTCAAGCTCTGTGGAAACAAAGTCTATAAGCTGTCTTGTTCCCCACAGTCCGGGAGGCAGCTTTACACCTACTTGTTGTCCGTCCTCCACATAGTAAAACCCTTCGCTCGTCCCCACATTCTGCCACCCAACCGTGAAGGTGATTGATCTGAGGCCTACCCGGCGTTTTCCACAGGAGTTGTCGATTGACTTCTGAAGTTCACAACTCTCTTTTTGAACATTAGTGATAGTAGCAAACATAATAATATTGTAAGACCAGTAACCAGTGGTGATAAACTGCTGTGACAGGGCTGGGATGAGCTCTATCTCCGATCAGGTGATCTCAGTGTCATGGGTTTCCGCAGTTCGAAATGAATTTGTCGTCTCCCATTCTGAGATCACGTAACTTGAGAAACTGTCCATTACAGCCATGTTACTACCTTTTATAAGTTGTCCGATATGTCGATACCGAGATAATTCATTGGGTAATCCAATTCTGATAAATTCCAGTTTCCACTTACCGTTGCATTATTGCATCCAAGTGAAATTCCATGTCGACCTCAAGTTTGGGAACCGCGAAGTTACAGATGCGACTGACCCTATTTTCCATGCGACTACCATGATCTACACACTGTTCGATACATTTCTTGGTGCTAATTTATTCCACTGTTCACTGGGGTTCACATTATAGTTTGACCGCATAGCGTCACTTCCTTGTTTAGTTTACATTCCATATTTTATGTCATTTGTGTTTATAAACCTTTCCAAGATGGCGGACGCGCAGCCGCACAGGAGATTTCAGCCAATCAGATCGGTTAGTCGCAAATGCGACCGACAATCTGATTGGTGATCGCATCTGTGCGACTGGCCGCATCTTGCGCAGAATGTTATAAATACAAGTGCAATTGGCAGTCAAGCCAAGCGATTCCACCGCTCTCCTAATGTAGAACCATTACTCGACAGAACCAAAACTCGACATCTCCAACTATTTCCTAACTAATTACGTCTTGTAGACATAAGAGATATACATCATAACTATCTACAATTATACTCACCACTACCGTGAACGTAGTATATTACGAGTTTGAGACGAAGTACCTTTCGTCTACTGCTACGACACCGTTGCTACGCCATCACCAATGTAAACATACTTTTACTGCTGTTTCGAACTGTCAAGGAATCGCTTCCCTTCACACTGCTACTCCATATAATAACCATCGTCTATTGTTGCACTAATACCTACTCTACTATAACGTTTCTTAGAGTGCATTTAATCGGAATCCTGACGTATTGATACTTTGCTAAGTAAAGCCTAACTAGAGGCTAGAGGGTGCACTCCGTATAACACTGGTACCTGACGAACTAGTAAAGTTATTAAACATGACTTGTTGAGTGCTAGAACTGTTGTTATTTGTTATTTACTGTAACCTACCTGCACTGCAACCAGAGTGTTGGTGGCCTTACAATATCTTTCAATGGATACCAAAGCATTTAGCTTTAATTATAATGCAAAGTACCTGGTCGGAGGTGTGTACACTCAAAAGAACACCATTGGTGGGCTTGTGCACCCCCAAAATAAGAGCCAGTTTGGGCCTGGGTTTCAACACCAATTTACGAACATGTTTGAAAAGTACAGAATTCCTAAAACCATTACACAGGATGTCATAACAAACTGGAACAACAACCCTATGCAGTTCTGGCAGAACCAACTAAATTGTGCCGTGTGGTGTGTCACAACCGGGTGTGGCGTCTCTTTCAGAGATCACATAAAATACAGGAACAGCATGCTGAGCAGTAGCGTCTACAACTTTCATGTGTATTATACTATTAGGAGGATTCTCAAAGAACTAAGAATTCCACTACCTCAAGATGACGCCTGGAATCCCATTTCCAACGCATACGACCGTAGGGCTTTCGAAAGACTTTGTAACGAATTTGGGGTACCAAAAGACGCGGACTGGAGACAGAAAGCATTTCCTAGCAGCAATGGACTCGGGTATGTTTTCATTCGGGCCAGTCCGGGATTTGGACGCAGACTGATTTTAGAAACGATCACTCCGGCGACCACATTGTCGGTCGGAAAGCCGTGAATTTTGACCCCGCGACGATGACCTTCGGGCCGGAAGTGTCTGGAGGTCGGCACTGCGGCGTCTCATCCTGCGAGTGGCTACCACCGAAACGAGCTCACGTCGATTACATACAGCAGGCTGCTGAGGTCCAGGACGCGTGGGGTACATTTATGTTAGATAAGGGTCTGGGGTTCACGCAGGCTGGAGTTACTCGCCTCAACGACTCCATTCGCACGTACGTCTGGGCCATCCTCGGCGCACAGGCGCAAGCGCGCAGTACTATAATAGGAGTCGGGACGGCGTTTGACGCACAAAAACAGTTCTTGACAAATGTCGAGGACGCCATCTCCTCTCCGGTGGACCTCCTGGCGGCGATCAAGCGGTATCAAGACGTTTTGCAGAATGCCAGCACCCAGTAAACTATGTATTTGGAATAGGTCTTTATATGGCGCCGAGCAATATGATACTACGAGACGACCCGGTTGACTGTTACAATAATCAGATCGTAATCGCCACCGCCAATCAAAAAATCGGCCACAACGGTAACGTGAACGCGGATATCATCAAGTTCCCCCCAAGACGTTGGGGAGTGGAGTTGTAAGTGGAACTGATTTCATAAAACCGCAAGCACCCACCCCACCACGAAGCACACCATCAAGTTCGCCCAATCCAATTGCGATTGGAAGAATTGGAACAGGAGCGGGAACTAGTGTCTCATCAAGTCCCAACAGTTCCCCCAATCCAATTGCGATTGGAAGAATTTGAACAGGAGCGGGAACTACAACCCACGAGGAGGAGAAATTAGGACTCGTCGTCGCCATCGTGGTGATCGTGCTACTCGTGCTTTGGTTTTAGGAACTCTCGGGCGGAGAATAGTAGAAGACCGGCGATCGCCACGATTAAAGCCCAAGTATTTTCGGCGAGCCATCCGGCCGTTTTTGATAATATAGATAACAAGTAGGAGACGACACTCCCGATCAGCCCAGGCAGCGTGGCAGCCGCCTTTACGGCATATTTAGCCAGGAGTCTGGCGAGGGCTTTTAGATGTTTTTTTGCCCACTCCTTTGCTCCGCCGGATGGCACGGGTGCTGGCGCGGGTGCTGGCGCGGGTGCAGCCGCCGCACCGCCTACGAGCAGCTCGATAGCTAGAACTATGGTTGATATGGTCATGCCGAGAGCTGCGAGGATGCTTATTATTGTGACGCCCTGCTCTCTGAACAGAGTGCGAATACGCTCACCGAGTGTCGTGTCCTCGTGCAGAACCCTCGAGATTGTTTCGCAGATCCGACTTATTTTGGTGCAAAGAGCCTCACGGCAAGCCGATGCAACCTCCAAGCGAGCTTCTCTTTCATCCCGCAAAGACCGCAGTCGTTCGGTGATCCGCTCTGTAGATTCTCTATCATCACGGACTTCCCCAAGTTTTCTTTCTTCTAGCGCGATATGTTCATCCAGCGCCGTGAGTTTGGAGAGGCTATGGACCAATTCACCCCGGACTGTTTGCATAGCCCTATCGAGGCCCCGGAGTTCGCGAAGAGGTAACGGCGGGTCATCCATCGTGCTGAGTACACCGTCTATCTCGCTTTCGTTGAGCTCCATTGTGTGAATAGCGTCGGTGGCTACTCGAGGGATCTCGCTGAGCTCGATAGTTTCTATCGCGGCGGCCGTTTTCGCCATCGTTTCGTCGGTAGACTGTAGGACCTCTACAGCGCGGGCCGGCATAATTGTTTTACCCCTCTTCCAATCTGGGAATCCTAGTTCGCTCCTTACGATTTGGCCACCGCCCCGGTTTCCGGCAATGGTGCTCAGCAATAGGGGTTTTCCGGTCCTCATGTTGACGATCGGGATATTTGATACTTTTAGTCGCAACCTACCCTTCAGATCCAATTCGAACTTGGAGTAGTCGCGGCCAACAGACGGGACCGCACCTTTTTCTACCAAACTGTGGTAGTAGTCGTCTACAGCTGACTTGAATAATTCCTGACTTAGATTAATGGTGCTGTTAGCGCCACCTATTTCCCTCAATTCATCCAATCGCGATTGGATTGGAACTGGAGTCTCATTGACGGGCGTTTCGACATCGATGTCATCATCGATGTCATCATCGAGGTAATCATCGAGGTAATCATCGTCTCGGCCAACTTCGTCCATATCAATATCGTAACCCTCCATTTTCAACGATGTATTAAAGAAAAAAACATACGGGTTTAATAGAGTATTTAGTTTCACTGAAATTATGTCTTCGAGTCAATACGGCCCCAAACTCAATCCATACCGCAGACTGCGGGAGCCCCTTGGGGCGAAAGGCGTGAGACAGAGCGTCGTTATTACGAAGAACACATCGAAGATCGACCAGAACCAGCAACTCTTGGCCCGCTTCCCCAACCTCGGAGCTAACGACGTCATTGTGCCGGGGACTGTTCGCCTTGCTTTCACTATTTCGCTGACGTCGACAGACTTGGACCGAACATCGTTCAGAACCTAGGTCGCGCCATCATCAAGAAGACCATGATAAAGATTTCTGGTAATGAGGTGATGTCGATCGACGACAGCGACGTCTACCATTGCTATTAGGACCTGTGGAAGACGGCGCAAGAGCGCGAAAACGCGGTCTATCAGGGTATTGACACCAGCAAAAATAAGAACGTTACCAAACTTAGAATCGGGGCTGGTAACAAGACAGATAACGACGCGAGTGTCAACGCGATCGCGGCCGCATACGGCAACCGCTTCTACATCCCGCTCGACTTTGAGTTGCTGGAGAGTAACATGCCCTACTATCAGAGCGCGTTGGCTGACCACCTCGAATACGAACTAACGTTCAACGACTACGGCCGAGTTCTCATAGCCACCGACATGACATCGACGTATACGATCGACAATATTTCGTTGGAGTACGACATGGTCACGATGCCCGAACTCGCGCGATTGATCAGAACCCAGTACGCCGGGTGCATTGCCATACTTTACTACCGAGTTCTTCGCCATCGCAAGATGACGAAAGACAAAAGCGACACATTGTGGAATATTAATGTCAACGGACCCGCCCGCTCGATGAAAGGTATACTGATGCTGTTCGAGGAGGGTCGGTTCGCGCTCGGGGCTAGAACAAGCGACAAATTTTATAACCCCAAAATCACAAAGGTCGAGTTGACGATCGAGGGAGTCCCCAATCAACTATACAGCCAGGGACTTCGCGCGCACCAGCAGTGGGACGAAGAATGAAAGCAGTTTGCTGCCGGCTCTAAACACTCCCCGGAGGTTGCCGTGGTTGCCAAAAGACCTCAGCTCTCGGCCGTCTTCCTCGCACAGTTCCTGACTTCCAAGTACGCGTTATGGCTAGACATGCGGGCCAGCGACGACGACCAAATGCACGGTAGCGGACGCCAAGTCGAGAACGCTAGCGAGGGTGTGATGATCCAGATAACCAAAGAGGCGGATGGAGCTGGCGCATTGAACGTGTACTTATATATAATCACAGACGCACAACTCAACATCGAAGATGGTCGATACGTCTCAGCGCTCTACTGATTTAATAAAAAAATTATTTTAAAGATTTAAACCCAATTAAAATTGGAGTTTCTGATGCCCCCTCTGCCATAATATGTGGGCAGACAGGATGTGGAAAAACAGTTTTTATCCTCGACTTGCTCGAGGGGTCCTACCGCGATATCGTTCGACACATTGTGATCCTGTGTCCCACTGTGCGGCACAACGAGACTTATTAGCGACGCCCGTGGATATGGACCGACCGTCAGGTATACGTTATTGACCCCGGCGACAGGCTTCACGTTTGGCTGCGTGGCTTCTACCAAGTCCTCCAGGGCGAGCCCACCCTATACGTGATTGACGACTGCTCGGCCAAGGCGGCGATGACCAAAAAGAAGGGCATGCTCTCTGAGCTCGCATTTTCGGGCCGCCATGCGGGGCAAAGCGTATGGATCTCCACTCAAAAGTACAACGCCGTCCTCAATGATCTGCGCGAGCAAACGAAATGGGTCGCCCTCTTTCATTGCAAGGACCGAGACTCATTCGACGGCTGTCTTCAAGAGAACGACGTTATCCCAACGCGCGAGGAGCGCCTGGAGGTTCGACAGATACTTTCGGAAACTAAGCACGCCAAGCTTCTGCTAAAGACTGATCAACCAACTGCTTACGAAGTTATCAATTAATTTATTACAAAGTAACATGCAATTGCTTAACGCTCGTTAGTAACTGCTGAGCAAATGCTTAACAATGCTGAGCAATTGCTGAACAATGCTTAACAAATACTTAACAAATGTTGAACAAATGCTGAACAATGGTTAACGATGTGGGAATCAATTTGTTGCTCCGCTGCAAGCTTTGTTGCGAGCATAACGGTGATCATATGTATCGGGTGGTGCGCTTTTATTACTTTGTAATAAATCAATATGTTAGACTTATGAGGCTGCACAGGTGCGGTTGGATGAACCCTCAACAGCACAGGTGTGGTTGAACCAGATTGCCCGACACAAAAACACAAAAAGACAGGCAGCTGGGCAGGCAGCGGCTGCCACCCGAAAAGTTAAACAAGATAAAATACTCGCCGAGCTTCCAGAGGCCAAACAGTCGTTGCAATCGGGGATTGCTGTTCCAGCCTCTCCTGAGCTGGAGCCCCAATCGCAATTGGAGTTGAGAAACAGCAAAACACCCGAAGGCAGCTGCGGTTCAATCTCCTGCGGAGCAATCGTGGAGTGCTGTAGCTCCTACCTGGATCATACCGTGGGTTGTTGGTGGGGGTCTGACAGTTGTGGGCACCCTGTATGTGTGGAACTACCTTTCGAAGCAACCCACAACAGTGTTGGACGCGGTTCCAAAGAAAGTTACGAAACCGATTGCGCCCCATTTAAACATTAATCACGATCCCTTTTATATACAATAAATATAATGGCTGAAAACGAAGGTAAAATGATAGTGAATGCGGTTTATCACGCCGTGGTGATATCGGGCCTCAGTATCGGGTTTTCTCGACTATCAAAGATGGCCTTCGGAGGACCCTCGCAATTTCGACCCGAGATTATCTAATTAAAGCTGGAATTCTACCTGCTAATATATGGAAATAAATGACTACGATCGGACTAATGCTGTTTGGTGCAGTCGTGAGCGCTGCGGCGTTCGGCGGTAGCAACTATTTATTCTCGTTAATAGGAGCAGACTCGGATGATGAGCGTAAGCGTCACGATTTAGCTACAGAACAACTCAATAGCGCAAAGGAAGCATGGGCGGAAAAACGAACCAACCGTGTGGACTGGATCAACGAAGAGCTTCGCCGCAAGAGTCACGCCGTGCAAACTTTCTGGAACGTTGACGAAGCCATGCGCGAGTACAAGCTGGCATATCCGCAGAAAATTCTCGCGCCGCTGGATCTCGAGCCCCAACTTTCAGATTTCTATGTACCGTCAGAGGCCCAAAAAGACCGCGAGATCGCGTTCATCGTCGTGGGAATGGGTGTGGTGGGTCTCGTCAGCTACTATATTTAAAAAGCAATAAGCAAAAGCAATAAGCAATAATAATTTATTTTTTTTAAATAATATATATATATATAGAACGATGTTAGTTGATGAGTTATTACGCTTTGATCGATGTAGGCTACACGGCCCTTAAATACCGCTTAGCTGGCGCAAAGGGGCTGATCAGTCCGGCCCAAGACTCTCTAGAGACATGGCGCGAGGACGAAAAAGCGGCCACCCTTTTCGCAAAACGGATGTTAGATTCCTCCGAGTTCCCTCTCCCGAGCTGTAACCTAACCGGCAGCTGCAGCGAAACTTCCAACAAAGGTTTAGTATCGACGACGCAGTTACCGGACGATCCGGCAAGGCATGTTGGAGATTGTTCGACCTACTAGAATACCTCGCATACGATGGACACGCGCAAGATTGATACCAAACTATCGGTTCGCCTAGCGTGCAAGTTAGCGAACACATACTACAGCCCCCGCGGCTACTGGAAGGGACTCGCGGCCATCAATAATCTCGTGGCGGCGACCAAGGTTTCCGAAAACGCCGCCACGAAATGGATCAAGAAGCAGGCCATCTGGCAGATCTATTTACCCGCGCCTCACAATATTCCGAAGCCGAAATTCGACGTGCCGGTGCCGAACGAAGTCCACCAAGCAGATCTCCTGTTTCTCCCTCACGATTGCGTTGGTCGTAAGACGTACAAGTACGCACTGACAATCGTTGACGTAGCGAGTCGCTAAAAGGGGGCTGAGCCGTTGGCTACTAAAGAGTCTAAGGAGGTGGCCGAGGCTCTTTCCCGAATATATAAGAGGAGTCCTCTCAAATGGCCGAAACTTCTCCAGGTCGATCCCGTTCGCACACCAATACGCCAAAGAGCTTGTACGACCCGTTGGTTTAGCCGAGAAACGGCTTTCATCTGATGTTGCCGTCCGGTACCTCTATCAACTGGGAGAGCTCGAATGTGGCCGCCGCCGCGCGACTGATCCCGTGTGGTCTCTCAATATATATAATCTAGATCGATCTATTACCAAACCCGATGAGCCCGTGCTCTACTATTTGGATGATGGTCCATCGCGCGGGTTTGTTCGCGAATAACTTCTTGCGGTGCCTTCTGACACCCAGCTGCCGGTTAAGTGTTGAAGATTCTCATAATTAATTGTTAATCAGTTTTTCGAATTTACAAAATTCGGAAAAATTAATCCACCCTCAACAGCCAATACCAACTCGTTGGAGAATGAGGGTGGAGGCATTTGTTTCATATTTCACGCCATATTCACGGGCTATACTTGTTGATACATGTGGGGACATAAACACGCGCATATGCGCTTACCATGGGTCGCGGTAATGAACTACTTTATTGTATCTGTGTAGCTGGCACTCTTAATTTTTAAAAGTGGTGGACTAGTTGCAATTATACACTTATTTCATTTCCATAAAGAAAAGTGTGTACCTACTAGATGGGACCCCAGTTTCAACAATAATTAAATCTATATTTTAATTAGTCAAGATCCAGAGCAGAATAAGTGCAGGTTATTGGAAATTAGGTCCCACAACATCCATAAGAAAAATGAAAGTAGCAGAGAATAGCAAAATGTGTGGTACCGGGTTAGTGTTTGAGAGACGTATACAATTTAGTTAATATAGATTAGAAAATAATAAATGATGCGAAATCATCAAGGGGGTAACAGTAGTCCAGTATGAATAACATCGTGCGGGTGTTTTGAGGTCACAGTTTGCTTGCAAATCTTGATCCATTACTACCCAGTTTCACTTGAGGTACATGTGGGGGTGTTGGTCATGTGATGTAAACAGACTTTCCGTGGCCAATACAAAATGTAAACAATATTGGAGGACATAACGAGGTTGGATTTTTCTTTCTTAGGAATAAGTGAACCTATTGTTTAACTCATGCAGAACCAGTACAGACCGGCTGCAGGTCATGTACAAGTAGGTCCCACAACATACATACGAATAGAGAAAGTAGGAGAGACTGGCCTTATTGGATGGGATTCGGTTAAAGTATATAGTAATATTATTTGGTGTCTTCTAACCTATGCTGTGATAATTTGTGGGTGAAATCTTACATCAACACCGGCATTGGAGGTGTGACTTGAACAGCCAATCAGATGTCGGACTATAATTTATTAGAGGGATAATTACTTGAGCGGACAGCAGTGCCATCTGACGTCATAATGACGCACTACTACCCCATATATTGCTTGCTTGTAGCTTGATGTTTTCTGCTTGCGGCCTTCCGCTTTCGGACTGTAGCTTGATGCTAACTTCCTGCGGCTTTGTCCTTACTGCTTTCGGCCTTATTCAAATTGCTAAGTGCTTTGTTCTTACTTTCTATTGCAAATGCTTAGTGCAATAAAACAGGGACACGAATAAGGACGTATCAATAATTGTTATGTAAATAAGACGAATTAACAAAGCAATCAGCAGTATGGACATGTAAGAAAGACAAATACAATTACAACAAGCAGATTTCAAATGTAATAAATACAAATGACGAATGAAATAACATGAATATAAGTTGTAATGTCATCAGCACGCAAGCATCAAGTCACATAGAATTATGGCGGATATTACCTTCCATACATTTATACCATTGTATTTATGTATTTTTCATATTATTTACGGTTCGTGTGAAATATTAGAAAAGGTAAAACTGTTTATCTAGGAAGGCTAGGGAAAGCGTAGGAATTCAGAAGCGAACATGTGTTGTCTACGTTGCGTCATTACACTGACGTCAGTCAGTACTGAAACAAAATGAAACGTTAGTTTTCAATTCATTGTAAGCCGGTTATTTGTGTCAGGACAATGCCAACAGAACGTTCTGCCAGACATAGTAGTTTTGACTCGCATATGCATACATTAGTCTATGCAATGCAGCATACGACAGTTTGTTGTGAGTCAGTATGTGAGTCATTACAACCGGGATATGTGTATCTACTGTCTGTTTCACGAAACCTGCCCACATTTTACGGCCATATAAACAATGCAATGCAAAAGCAATATTTTTTCGATAATATTTAACTTGATCAAAATTTTGATGAATGAGCCTTCTTTGTATTTCGTGAAATTTGTTTAAATATTAATTTTATTACGAAAAATTAGTTCTCTATGGGAATTTAACAGGGGTGAAAACGAGGTTCCAGAGAACCTGGAGGAGAAGTCGAAAAACTAAAAAAATTGGAAATTGATTCTGAAACCAAGCTAGATAGCTTCGAAATGACCTAACTAAGAAAACAAAAGTTACATTTTGAAAATCGGTCCACCACTTCTGAAATTAGAAAAAAAATCCCCATGTTAAATCCCCATAGACATCTTCACTCGGATTTAACATGTGGACATTGTTTTTTCGCAATAAAATTGGACCATATTTCACGAAATAAAAAGTAGGCTCATTCTTAAATTTTGCTATTTAATACATGTATTATAGAAAAATATATTGTTTTTGCATTAATATTATAGCAGTAAAACTTGTGCAGGTTTCGTGAAACGATGTCAATAACGAGTTGTCTGATAATCTGCGCGTTATCGCATACTACATTTACACTGTCCTTACCTCATAATGGAAACGCACATTCAGCGTATTGCGTTTATATTACAGTACATCACATTAAAGGTACATGCCCACTCAGCAGACAGAAAACGTTCTTTATATCAGAGACATCATCTGAGACATTTTCTGGCAAAATAAACATTCATTCACCATTACCCCACATATTGATTGACATTATTATATATTTTATATCAGACGTAAATTTTCCACACTGATATCAGGGGCGATAACCATGTTTCCTTAAAATGTTAACGGACGGTACTTTTTATCCTATGTATTTATTTTTTGATGAGCAATGATCATTCTTTATAATCTGTCGAAAATATTATTTGCTCAGGTGACGCATTTAATTAGTATAAACAATTAACACGTATCATGCCTCGTTTGCATATGAAAATAGCACCGCGCGATACCACCGCGCGTCACTATATCAGTAAAATAAATATTACTACATGATTATATCTGTATAGCGGGCACTTGTAATTTTTAGAACTGGTGGAATAGTGACACAATTTAATTCATATAAATAACGTTCTGTGCCTACTGAGTGGGCATGTACCTTTAACCCCATGTGACGTCGCGCGACGTTGTTGAAGTTAAACTTTGTTTGACGTCATTAATATTCCCGACGTTCATCGTCATTGTTAAAATTACGTCACGCTACTGACCAACGTAGCTGTTCTATAAAATTGCGACAAAATGACGTAAAACAATAATATTCCATAATATTCCTAATTTTAATTCCGTATTTGGTTATTTACATTTTTGAAACTCAGTAAATGCCATGTAAATATAAGTAATAATACCATGTGCTGTTGCGTTTACTGTATATACGAAAACAGCAAGCCTGTTTAAAATACACGGAGCCCAAAAGGAGGACTCCACGCACTTTAAACAGACCAAATGTATTTCTTACTACAGTAAACACAACAGCCCATTGTTTAACTTCCTTAAAAAAGTTCGTCCTACAAATGTAAGTGCTAAGATGCGTAGCAACTGTATTTCGCAACGGGCCTAGAAAGCAGGGGCACATGACGTATATACACTACAATACAATATAATTTATTCTGACTTAATAAGTCAGAATAAATTATTTTGTATGGTTTAGTAACATAAGGTCGTAACTGCAGCATAGCAGTTACGACCTTATGTTACTAGACCATCGTTATAACATTTATAAGCAACATACCAATTTTAGTTCAATACATGAAGTGAGAAATATATATGATTTGTTTAAATACATGTTAATTGAGGAGCGGTAAATGTGAAATCTGAAGTAATATTTGAGTAGTACTGTTAAATTGGATTCCTCAAATAAAGAATGAGCGTTAGTGCTTCCGGAGATCACAGAGTGCAATCACAGCGACATTCGTACTTGAACGTCCCTGTGTTGTACATAAACCACCATTATGATAGTTATTTGACAGCATTGAGTTCAACTTTTATTTGATAGATACGGTCGATTTATGGTCCATTGGCATGATTTGGTATTTAAAGTTTCCAGTTGATAAGACATAAGTACTGCATGCCAGGGCAATTAGATGAAATCTATTGACAACGACACCGCATTTGCTTGCGTTTTATTTTCATAATTGCTTAACCCTTATACCGCTATCTTATTTTTTTGTCGTCCGCTGTTTACAATTCGTTCCCTCAAATTAACATTTCGTTCCCACGAATTAACAGTGGGAACGAATTGTTATTTCGTGAGAACGAATTGTTAAATTGAGGGAACGAATTGTTATTTCGTGGGAACGAATTGTTAATTCGTGGGAACGAATTGTTAAATTGAGGGAATTAATTGCTATTTCGTGTGAACGAATTGTTATTCGTGGGAACAAATTAATAAAAAAAAAATATTCTACGTCCCCTGTGGGGCTCCGTACATGTAAGTAACAGTTAATTGACATGATTTGTTGAGAAAAAAATAATTATGTGTTTTGAAGCACATGAAAAAACACATATTGGTGGTGTGGCTCTGTATAAATGTATAAAGTATAAAGTTGGGCAGTGGATAAATATATAAATGGTGGAGCCTTCGTGGTAGTGTGTGCTTGGGGTGGTTTATTCAAATATAAAATGCAATCATATAATTCAATTACATGTATGCCATTGATGGGTATGATACGATACGTGTTGAATTTGTGGGCGAAAATAATTTCACTTCGATCTGGATCAGCTCGGAAATGGTAAGAATTCTCTCGGCGAACCTTGGGATTCCTATGCATATCCTAGCATTGTCTGACAAATATGATATCAACAGAAACTACATGTAGCATGGTGTTCCCTATGTGCCTGGCAGTCCGGGCCGGTGCGCATCTTTCTCGCCCTGTGACATCAAGATGATCGAGCTCGGCTCGGAAACGGTATGAATGCTCTCTGCGAACATCGGAATTCCTACGCGTTTCATAGCATTGCCTGACATATTTGATATGAAAACACAACAGCTTGGTGGTATTATATATTTGCCTTGCGCTCCGGGCCGGTGCTCATCTGTCTCGCCCTGTGACATTAACATTATCAGGCTCGGCTCGGAAACGGTAGAAAGCCTTGGGATTCCTACGCGTTTCATAGTCCTGCCTGAAAAATTTGATCTGAAAAGACACTAGCCAGGTATTATCTAGTATCTAATCTGTCTCGCCCTGTCACATCAATAGTATCAGGCTCGGCTCGGCAACGGTAGAGATTCCGAGGCAAGCGTCGGAATTCCTACGCGTTTCCTAGCCTTGCCTGACGAATTTGATATAAACATATAATTTATGTGTCTTCTCTCTTTGCCTTGCAGTCTGGCCTGACGGCCATGCACCATGCGGCGGGTAAGGATTACGTGGAGACGATGGCGCTGCTAGTTGCATGTGGCGCCGACATCAACAGTCGCAGCCTGGTGCGTTAACCCTAAACAGTCTGTAGACCAGGGGCCCGTTTCACTAAACTTCGTACGACTAAAATATTCGTAAGTGCAAAATTAGGATCGTCTGGAAATTGCAATTGATGGATTTACATTTATTGAGCATAGGCTGCTTGCGCAGCCTCTGCTCAATAAATGTAAATCCAATACTTGTTTACAAGAAAACATCGTTAATGTGAAATTTACAGACTATCCTAATTTTGCACTTACGAACATTTTAGTCGTACGAAATTTAGTGAAACGGGCCCCAGTAGTCTATTTCACCAAAAATGCAAAGTATAATTATCTTGAATAATAAAATAAATGGGTACGGCAATACAGACACAAAACTAAAAACTTGATAAAGATTTGAGCATGTACTAAATTTAATACATGTCGTCGATAGCCGAAGTCGCGGGAAGATAACTCTGAATTATTCCCTGACTGGGAATAATTCAGAGTTACCTACACGCCACTAGTGATACATAAGATGTCAGATATTCGCAATCGATATGTCGAGATGTTGGCAAACTTTATCGCAACATGTCGACATAACTATCACATTTCGACATAATGTGAAACTGTGTAGACATGTTGAGATACATTATGTCGACAAAACGTGACAAGTTATCACAACAAGTCGACCGCATCCACACAGTCTGACCAGGATCGGCACTGTTCGTCATTTCATCAATGAAACACCCGTCATAACATGCAATATGCAATATAGATCATTATCACGCTACACGAGTGTGCTATTTGATCAGGAGCTGCACTTGTCACAAATCCCATAAGCCCCATTTCTCCAGACACCGCCACAGTTTATATATACATGTATGCTAAACGTGGGTATTGATAGTCACAGAAAACGAAGCAGGGGGCCGTTTCACAAAACTTCGTACGACGAAAATGTTCGTAAGTGCAAATTTAGGATCGTCTGGAAATTTCAATTGATGGATTTACATTTGCAGTCTATGCTCAATAAATGTAAATCCAATAATTGTTTACAAGAAAACATTGTTAATGTGAGATTTACAGACTATCATAATTTGGCACTTACGAACATTTTAGTCGTACGAAGTTTAGTGAAACGGCCCCCAGTACACTACTTACATACATACATATACGAACTTACTTGATGACCAACATTATGGACATGTATAGAAACATTTGCGACATTGTGTACACTTATCGGTGTTTTTTGTGTGTAGTACATGTAATTATAGCAATAGTCGCTGAAAGTCTTATTTGGTTATTGCAATCATTAACTTTATCATTGAGAGTTAAAGTTTGCTACACTACTGTCTGTTTCACGAAACCTGCCCAAATGTTACGGCCATATAAACAATGCAAAAACTTTTTATTTTTTACATATTTCAATAATATGTAATTTTATCAAAATTTAAGAATGATCCTTCTATTAATTCGTGAAAGTTGGTCAAATATTGATTTTATTGCGAAAAATGAGTCCTCTATGGGAATTTAACACGGGGAAAAAAGTGGTGGAGAACCTGGAGGAGTCGAAAAACGAAACAATTTGGAAATTATTTCTGAAACCTAGCTAGATAGCTTGGAAATGATCTAACTAAGAAAACAAAAGTTACATTTTGAAAATCGGTCCACTATTTCTGAAATTAGAAAAATTTCCCCATGTTAAATCCCCATAGACATCTTCACTGTGGACATTTTGTTTTCGCAATACAATCAATATAGGACCAAACTTAATGAAATAAAAAAAAGGCTCAATCTTAAATTTTGCTAAAATTTAATATTATCGAAAATAAATAATGTGTTTGCATTGTTTATTTTGCCCTAACATTTGGGCAGGTTTCGTTAAACAGACAGTAGTATAATGTAGTAATGTATTGTTTGTTATCTATGTTGTACATGTACATGCGTGTATTACATTTCAGAACTCCAGCCCGACACCTTTGCAGTATTCAACAAAGAATCGTCGTCATAAAGCGGCTGAATTTCTATTATTCTGTGGTGCAGATTATGATATCAATGATTTGGTAAGCGATACAAGTATGTGTCTAGACAATAACACATGTCAGAAGCGCACCAATGTCAATTAGTTTGCATTAAAATTACATAACCCTTGCAACATTATAAGTTATTGTGATTCTACACGCCCGTCTGGAGGTATGTTCACCCGAGGCGATAGCCGAGGGTGAACATACCTTCAGACGGGCAATATTACACCATATAGCCTGTGTAGAATCACAATAACGTATTTGTCATACCGCAGATCCTGTATTTGGCCGTATAAATATATCTCTTATTTTGATCTTTGCGTTTTTTCAGGAAGAAAAATAATCCGAGATTCGATTTTCTACCGTCAGTCTTAATATAAAGGCGTAAATGAACATTTTTTTTTTTTTTAACGAAAACAAACTAAATATGGAGTAAGAAATCCATCGAAAACGACTTTATGACAGTTTTTTTATATCGTGTAATTTAATGTATATTCCACTGCTCTCTCGATCTGCTCTCCCTTTGGCGCATCTAGAATAATGCGACTGGTTCCCAAACATTCGCTGTCATTGCTACGCCGCGGTTTCGTGCGTGGAACCCATAGTTTGTGACCTAAATATAGCCGTGTCACGAAGGCAAGCGCGTTTAGATTTGAAAAGCAATTTTCGTTATTTTGGCTAATTTTTCGCTCATATTTTGATGAGCGAAGAATATTTATGGAAAAATAAGCAATATAGACTGGTTTTGAGTGTACAATTTGTTACTTGTATTGATAAATTCGGGGTTTTATTGTGTTTAGTGAGGAATACAATTCGCAATCGGTAGACGCTTGCAAGATGTTCTTCATTGGACGCGAGGCGCCGGAGGGTAATCGCAATTCCTGTATGTCCGACGGTCTTGGCAGGTCATATAATATATATGACCAGGCAAGCTAGCCAATCAAAAGCCGAGAAACTTATCTGCGGTATGACAAGTAGTTATATAATCCAACTCACTGTATATATACTGTATGGTACGGAGCCCCGCAGGAGACATGGATTTTTTGTTATTAATTCGTTCCCACAAAATAACAATTCGTTCCCACGAAATAACAATTCGTTCCCTCCATTTAACAATTCGTTCCCTCGAATTAACAATTCGTTCCCACGAAATGACAATTCGTTCCCTCAATTTAACAATTCGTTCCCTCAATTTAATAATTCGTTCCCTCAATTTAACAATTCGTTCCCTCGAATTAACAATTCGTTCCCACGATATAACAATTCGTTCCCACGAATTAACAATTCGTTTCCATTGTTAAATTGAGGGAACTAATTGTTAATTCGTGGGAACGACTTGTTAATTCGTGGGAACGAATTGTTAAATTGAGGGAACGAATAATACAAATAATAATTATAAGTCCCCTGCGGGCCTCCGTAGTATGGCAACAGGTGGATTGGAAATGTGATTTTATCGGCAGATAGGCAATCTTTCATCAAATGCGAACATTTCAAGACAACGCGCAAATGTTCAGTTCAGTTTCTTGGTCATTTATCTCAGGTGATAATGTCTGTTCGTGATCGCATAGCACACAACTATGGCCCAGAATGATAAAATGCCTGATTTACAGTGAAACCTCTCTAAGCCGGATGCCCTGGGGACCTCCCACTGATTTCACAGACTGGAGATTAGATCATGGCGATCAATCCAAGTATATAGGCCGTCAGCCAGAAATGGAACCCCCCCCTGTGGGATTTTTGCAGACATATCTTTTCTGATACTACATTCAATTACGAGTTCTATGCCGTATGTCTGCGCTTTGTAACCCGATGGATGAATGTTTGGCACCATTTTGAAGTATACCACCCTCGAACGTTTTCGCAATTGTGAAAAAAAAAAATTCATTGAAAATCGACTGTTTTTTATCATTAAAAACAACTGATATGGCAGTTTTGTATGTTTACTGATGTATTCATAACAATACAATGGAATAATGTTCAATTAAATAATATCTGCTAATTTAGATTAAGAATTGTGCACGTTTTGTTACCCCACCCACTGAATTTCCATAACAAAACACCTACCTTAATAACTCCATAAAAGTATGGTACTTTTGTATTTTCTGCATGCAAATAGTACCTAGTAGTGTTCAGTAGACATGTTAATTGCATACATGCCGATTATCTGACATCTGCAGTCTATGATACAATCTTAAAAACAAAGTATTTTTCACCATTCCCCACCCACACATTTTATAATGGAAATTTTACATTGAGTTTCATTTATTTATAAATTGTTAAATATATATGCAACTACTTAGGCACTACTGATAGCTATCCGTGCACACTTCAGATACAGTGTGTCCGATTGTTCGTCCGTCTGTCCGTCCGCTTCAGATTTTGTTAGTGATGGTAACAACTACGCTACATGTCTCATTATGCAAATCTCTATCGGTGTCTATTAATTGTATCAATGGTAATTGTACTTACTAGTATTGGAAATATATAGTGAATGCCCATATTCTGATTACATAATGTCTACAGCAGATGATGCAATGTTAAAATAAAGTACCGTAGTGTTAAGTATATATTCCCCACCCACTGAATTTACAATGACTATTTTACATGTAATACTTGTTATTACTTTATACGCTGCCAGATACTTATGAAAAGTTCAT
This sequence comes from Conchocele bisecta, assembly GCA_029237695.1. Taxonomy (NCBI): domain Eukaryota; kingdom Metazoa; phylum Mollusca; class Bivalvia; order Lucinida; family Thyasiridae; genus Conchocele; species Conchocele bisecta. The sequence continues at coordinate 33,496,681 of CM055265.1, read as the reverse complement.
ATGAACGTGTAGCTACTAACACCTGTATATATGTGGCTGTGACTGGAGAAATGGGTATTATGGGTTTTGTGACCAGTGTAGATCCCGATCAACCGGAGTATGAGCACAGTCTGTTCAGCATCTGCATTGTTCGCCATTCCATCTGTGAAACACGCATCATGCTTCTAACAAGCATAATATATCGTTTCAGGGTACAGGAGTGTGCTATTTGATCAGGAGCCACACTGGTCGCAAATCCCGTGAGCCCCATTTCTCCAGTCACAACCACATATTAGTTATCCACACACATTTCAGATACATACTTAATGTCTGTTCGTCTCTCTATATGCCCATTTCCTATTTATGGAACCAAGACAATTACTATGTTTACTATGTTGTGTATTCCGACATGAACGTCTCTGATACATGTAAGTATTATTCTAGGCTGTTGACAGGCCTTTAACACCATTAAGCAAAATAAGTAAATAAATATAATTATTACTGTCAATAGTATAGGTGGTAAGTACTAATTTGCAAATTGGATATAGAAAATTATACCATGCTCAATACCATGCTCAATGGATGATTGTAGCTGGAGTAAAACAGGACAAACATATTGTTATACACTTCCAAGATGACAGCCAGCAAGTAAATGAGTTTGTATGACATACAAATAAAATTAGGTAGTAGAACCGATGAAACTGAGATATATCCCGGTTCCACATAATGTACACACTATTTATCGTGCATTCCAATAATATTCCCTTAACCCATTCCGAGTCATCAGCAGGAACAGGATTCAAATGTGTAGTTGACACATGTACTTATACAATCATGTATATAGTAAAAATGTATAACTTGTATAACTACTGAAATACACAATGTGTCATACGAGAACGTGTGTGTTCCAATGTGTATGACCGTCATCCATTACCAGTGTAAGTGCACACCAGTTCATGCATCATGGTCAGTATCACTCGACAACTTAAGCAAGAAGTTGGATGGCAACTTCTCTCTGTTCGACGTAGTATTCAAAAGCTTTCGATCATGTACAAAGCCAACAATAATCAAGTACCTAGTTATATTTCTAACCTGATTCCACCCACTGTTAATAATATATCTCGTTACAATCTTAGAAATCAATTTGATTTAAATGTTCCCACTACACGACTGGAAGTATACAAACAATCGTTTATACCATCTTCGGTACAACTCTGGAATGAAACTGACCCGTTGCTGAGAAAACACTTCAAAACATCATGCGCACAACAACTATATACTCAATATAATATACCACCATACTATTTAAAGGGAGATCGATTGTTTTCAGTTATGCATGCAATAATTCGAAATAAATGTAGCAGTCTTAATTGTGATATTTGCAATAACCATATCAGAGAAACTCCCTACTGCGAATGTAGTGAAATTGTAGAAGGTGCTGAACATTACTTCTTTGAATGTATTAAATATCATGCGCAACGTCTAATTTTATGCCAGTCACTGTGATAATTTTATCCCCTAAACGCACATATACTTTTGCATGGCATACCTGAAGAGAGTAATGAGTGCAATACTGTTATTTTTAAAGCTGTACAAAATTATATTAAAGCTACGAAAAGATTTGAGTAACACACTTGGTGGTTGCATGAGACGCAAGCTCTATCGGATGCTTTCCATTTGCCAACATCATCCAGTACCACCTGATAACAACGAACACTGAAATCAACTGCAGTGCACATCTATCTATGCATTAGGTTATATATTATATGTACATTGTGACACATAACTCTTTCACTCTTTCACTCTTTCTCCCAATCTCCTCTCTCACTTTCTTTACTCTCTCTTTTTATCCGATTTTTCTTTTCGTACATTGTGCAAATATATATATATATATATATATACCGCAAGATTATTGGTATGTACCCATGTACATATACCTGTATACTTATCGCCATTGCTGTTAAATTTACGTATTTTTGAAATACTTGGGTAAGGGCTGTAATTAATGTTGTGAGAACTTGTAGCCCAAGCCCATTGTACTTATATGCAATAAACTATGTTTAAACTACCATCATGGTCATTACCTAATATATGCAGGTATATTGTTCCATCAGTCTTATTTGAGAGGCACCCATTACGATATTGTATTTTGTAAGTGAGGCGTTGTAAGTAAATATGTAACCATGATTTCATAATACATGTAGTGACATTTGATAACATGTAAGGTTGATATACCATTTCATAAGTTTCACATAAACAAAGACATTGAAGGTGCATGATCTTTCTAAAAGCATGTATATGCTCTTCAAGTATATCCACTATATTGATATAGCTGTTATGTACGCATACATAAACTATAATAATGTCCAATATGTTTCAGAATTCGGTGTTCTTAATTATAGCACACGTGTTATTCTACACCTGTTGTGTCAAATTACCAATATTTACTATATATACAAACCAATATGATTATGTATGTAGTCTGAAAAAGCCATTTCGGGGTATTCAAACACCTGTCTAGTCCAGACACTCATATGACACACTCATAGGACTATCAACATACATTTAAATCCCCATGAATGATAACGTAATCTCCATAACATATTATGCAATGTATCAAAATGTTCATCTAAACAATATCACATAGCCTCTATCGAGACACATTAAATTTTGGATTTTACTATGCAATTGAACTATTGTCTACATTGCATTCTAACTATTTACGCAGGCGGTAAGGATCAGGTTGGTGGAGGGCGTTTTTCTGCAGAATTGTACCACAGTTGTGTGTTTTGTTGGCTCCTTGGGGTCGTCAAAATATATATTTCTTTATTTGACAACAGGTAATGTCATGCTAATGATCAAACAACTATATAATCATGTACCGTGTGTAGTCCAGGCTCTGGCCTATACCCCCGCTTACAATCAGAGAGGCAAACTTTCTGACAACTGAAATCGGTTACATGTTCCATCCCCACCAAATTTTTCACAGGTGATAGTCTGGATTTTGCGGTGACAATGTATGGCAGCCATTTTTCAGAATGGCCGCCATCAAAAAGTGCTTTTACGCCTATCTTGGTCAGTGAGTCACCTAAAAGTATATAATATGGTGAATATAGCTATATGTATAGGTTTACGTTACAATAGGAGCACCTTATTGATAATAGTAGATGCTTTGGTAGAGAAAACCAACTTGTAAATCAAAATGACTACTAAGAAAATGCTGTTTTTGTCCAAATTACGCTATTTTATACACATGGAGGGCTTCATTTTGGTGCCAATGTCTTCATGTTAATGATTGTAATTAGAACATCAGTCAGAAATTGTAAGGACTTGGATAGCACAGCTATATTGAATTTGAAAATGGCCGACAGTATAAAATCGTGTTGGTCAATGTCTGATTCAAGTGACATGGCCACTTGGTTTGTTGCTTTACAGTGTTAATACATGTTGTCGGAATCAAGTCAACGTTCTATTTATGAATAATAGTGTGCTATATTATCACCTCACTAATACACACTAAAGTACTGAACCTTTTAGAATACATGATGAATAAGTAAAGGTAAATTAATAACACTGAGGTGAACAGTGGGTTGATTTTGACAACTTTTATTTTCAGCATATTTGCGAATGTGCACCAGTGATGCTAATTATCTTGCATACATTCTAAGATAGTGTAGTATCACAATCATTTTTGGGAGGGGAGGGATCATAACATATTTACAATGCAATACAATGTTTACACTACAACCATGTTATCTCTTACAACTTACGGTAACAGAGGACGACGGAGCTCCGGTATGAAATTGCCAGAACGTGTGACTAACCTGAAATCCGACCATGAGATTAATATCATATGCATAACTGGTTGCTCACCGGACTTTAATTACCTATATTACATGTAGCCAGTGTCGATGCATCTCTTTTCAAATTTGCAGTTAATAATTAATATACCTTTCTTCCGGACAGCATATGCAACTACTGTTTTACATTGGGGTGACATGTATAGCCCGACGTGGCCATCCGACTTAAGTTACACTAATTATATAAAGGCATATTGGTCAGTAGGATAAATTTTGCATATGTTTTACATTGATCAGTAAGCTAAATACAGCTTACATACAGGAGACAGGGCAATGTCTACCGACCCTACTGTACTTTTATTAAGTCATGTTTGGTTTGTTAGTTTGCATTTTAATGAGTTTAACATTGAACGGTAAGTTAGATATGTCGCGCCCGTATACGGTAAGCGCGATATAGTCGGCACGTTGGCGTACATACGTACGTACGTGTGTCAGGTTAAAGTTTTTGGTTAAGTTTTTTGGTTAAGTGTTTTTCGGGTTAAGTTTTTTGGTTAAAGTTTTTCGTTATACTATATCTCTTTTATTAGTGTCCATGCCTCGCCACAAGGCGCGACATGCAGGCAGCGGCCATCTAGTTTTATGAAATTACGCCCATTTTTGTAGGTACAAAACACATGGCGCATCTTAATTATCATTATTACACTGGTGCTGCACTCCGCGCCGGTGGAAAATGTAAGACAATCCACTTCAAAAACACAATATGCACCATTATAAAATGTTTCTAGATGAGTGTTAAAAAATCAATAAAATTACTACTCGTCTTGAAACATTTTTTTACAATTAATGTCGCCTATTGTATCTTTCAAGTGGATTGTCTTGAAATATTTCCATCGGCACGGAGTTCAGCACCAGTGAAGTAAGTGGACTGTTTCTCTAACGGTGCATCACAAATATAGAAAAGTATATGTGACCGTGGCTTGGGAAAAAGGCCTTATGGGGTTTGATCAATCTGTATATTAATATGGTGAATGTGCAGGCTGATCTGTGCCTACACTGGTCATATTACCATTGAAAGTAAGTAATATCATGCTTACTATGAGTGTTTATACTTTAATTATTACATGCTTTATGTGATAATCATGATAATGGAATAAATGATAAAGTATACACGTTTAGCTTCTATTAAAAATGGTTTTGAATTGGGATATGTATATGATTTTAATTTCAAAAGGTGCCAGCAAATCTGATGAAGAAATTCCACACCCCTGGCCCAGGAATACCAATTCAGCGATTTTGGTCGGCTTTTGGCATGGTACAGATAAACAGGTCGGCTGTCGGTCGGTATAGTCGACTATACCGACCGACAGACAACCGGTTTACCGGTACCATGCTGGCAGCCGACCGAAATCGCAGAATCGCTATTTCCTTGCAATCAATAGAAAAGTAAATGTTTGATGGCGAAATAAGTGAATCTTCACTTCTGCAGCTACCGAGCCAACACTGTCCTTGACATAAAATCCTCTGTCCGCCAACACTAAATCCCCAGGTAATAACTTGGACAGGAAGTCACTGTTCTCTGTCACAAACATGTCACTCACACGACCACCCCATGCTTTCGATATGAAGGACACACTGCCCTGAGGAGTAATTCTAACTAGAAATTTCACAGTGTGGTGGTGTTTGTATGAAGACCAGGTTTCTGCTCTGGCTTTCAAACCACTTGGTTTCTCAATAAATAACTAAAAACAATCAAATATCACTGCACACCTGTGGCCGAAGTACTTCCTAAATTCCATTGGCATGGTTTTTCTCAATGTCTCGCTCTCTGGCCATCTTATGAGTTTCTTTAGCCGCTTGTACATACAGTCAATTGTCCGTGTAAAAAAGTCTAGATATTGTTGATTGAGTAGTGTCAAATTCATACGCAAGAAAGAGATTTGACAAATTTAGTCGCAATTTCACTAATGTCAATATCATTACCTTGAATTTGGGTATGACCAGACTGAATGGCAGGTGAGGCTCCAGAAAATTAAACAATATAGATAGAACTGTGAATGATGGTAATCCTGTTAAATGTTTCACCTTCTCGTCACTACCCTTAAACTAACTTGCAGTGAATTTAGTTTCAAAATGGGCCACTTTTTCCTTAAGCTCCCCATTCTCTGTACGCAGTTCCTGCAGCTCCAGCGACATAGCCTCCATGAGTGGACCATCAACATCAGTCTGTGATTGAACGCCGTCTTCATCAACGCTGTCACCCATATCAATACCCGTCTCAGTGTGATCAGGTCCAACAATAGTTGTGGATTCAGCTGGCTTCCTTCTCTTCCTTTCCTGCTGCCGATCATATCTTGATGTAGATGGTGCTCGCTTTTGTCCGCCCAGATTAACTGATGGTGCCCAGTTTGGGTTAAGATGGTCATACAACTCTGCCTTCTTTCCTGAAACATATACATGATATATTAAAAACAAATAAATACATGTGTACTTGTCGGATATTGTAACTTTGCACATTTAATATAATAACTTATTTTATTATTTCTTCTCGGAAGTATATGTTGCATACACCATCTGAACATTCTTGCGGAGACGGTTCAGATGAGTGGTCACAACATTTACATGCACTTTTGAGGAGAAATAAAAAAGAAAAGGTGTACTCATAAGAAATATCTCTGAAATATTGACAATTTATGACAAATTTTATACATATGACATGCGCCATGTGATTTTGCATGTACAAACATAATTTTTCATGTGCGCACTTTGATGAAAAATATTTACAAATTTTACAATATCTTTCCTAAATAACATTGAATGGTGACAACATGGTTACATTCTGCATTTGCTCTGAGAATTTCATCAACGTGTGGCATGATTTACAGTAAATATCGCAAAATCTGTAAACATTTTTCATGAAATTCCACACAAACTGCAATTTTTTATTGTCTGAGGCCTATCAAAATACACCATCTCGCACGTCTTAAGCATGTTAAGTACAGTGAAAGCACGGGTGTCAAACATTATAATTCAGTGGGTGGCCGCATGGCTCCAGATAAGGAATTAGTAATTGAGTATTGTTACTCCATCAGTTCTGAAGCATTTGGGTATTTAAACATTTTAATTGGGTAAAATTAAATCACACTACTGTTTACACATCAACAGACAGCAATTATTGAATACTTTGTTTCGAAATGAAAACATATCTTGGCATTTCATTAGAATTGTCTCCTTGGATGAAAATAATATGCTATATTGTGGTCTGTTTATTGTTTTCTGCAGCATGATAAAGATACCACAATTGTGCTCATTGCTTTTTGATACTCACTACTTCTGATTTCAATTGGGTTTTTGGCAATTTTAATTGGGTATTTACGCAAATACGCAGCTTATATACAAATACGCAGCAAATACGTTCTGATTTTGGTATCCCCCCCCCCCCCATTGCAGCAGGTTAAAATGGGATCGAACCCGTTTGGCCGGCCTTACATGACCTTAGCTGTTGATAGGCTGCAAATAAATAAACAGACAAACACTATGATATTAAATGTGATAAATCGCAGGTTTCCAGAGATGAAACCGATGAAACAGGAAATACTGCTCATTTGAACCATCACATTGAGACTGGCCAGGATTACTGTAATACTCCGAACTATTGGGACAATAATAGGAGCTTCCCAACACAATTTGTATATTAACAGGGCTCCACATAAGGAATTAGTATTTGAGTATTGTCAGGGCTCCAGATAAGGAATTAATAATTGAGTATTGTTACTCCATCAGTTCTGAAGCAATTGGGTATTTCAAAATTTTAATGGGGTAAACTTAAATAACACTACTGTTTACACATTAACAGACAGCAATTATTGAATAGTTTGCTTCGAAATGAAAACATACCTTGGCATTTCATTAGAATTGTCTCCTTGGAGACAATTCTAATGAAATACCAAGATGTGTTTTCATGGAAAAATAAGATATGCTATATTGATGGCCTGTTTATTGTTTTATGCAGCATGATAAAGGTACCACAAGTGTTCTCATTGCTTTTTGATACTCACAGTCACTACTTCTGATTTCAATTGGGTTTTTGGCAATTTGAATTGGGTATTTACGCAAATACGCAGCTTATCTAGAGCTGGAGCTCTGGGTGGGGTTCACATACAATATAATGATTACACCAGCTTACATTGTCTCACCAGCTGACAAGTAGAACTATCGGATTATTTATAATATCAAGGACTTACCACGACACCGTCGGCGTCGGACACCCGAACATTCTTCAATTTCTTGTCCAATAATTTCTAGCCATAAATTCTAATTCAAGTGTCCGAACTCAGTTTCTCGCATTCCACACCTTGATTTGTGATTACTGCAGGCAATCTATACTATTCCAGTGGCCTTTCGCGATCTTTACGATGACTATATCCGTACATAGAACACTTCACACCCACTAACTAACTGAATTTAGGTCAAACTTCCAGCGTGTTTTGATTTGCGTATCGAGATATTGGAACATGGCGAAGCTTCCGGTGACGTAAAAAATTGCATTTTGCAAACCGCCGAACTCTTGTAGTTATTCACGTTAATTTATTAAAAAAATGTGTTATTTCGCTTATTTAAAGTTTTAAACAGAGATAATGGCCAAAAATTAAAAATTATCCTGTTGATGTAGTTTGGAAGTGATACAACAAATTTCGCGTTTGTAGATTACCGAATATAGGAGAAAAAGGTGGTTACAAACTTTTTCACAAACCGATGGATAACCAATATATTAGCCGATCTATAAATAGATCGGCTAATAATGATTATATCTGTATAGCGGGCACTCGTAATTTTTAGAAGTGATGGAATAGTTACACAATTATACACTTATTTAATTCCTATGAAGAACATGTTGTGCCTACTGTGTGGGCATGTACCTTTAACGAGCTTTGTATTGGCCGAATACGTACTGACTGATAACATATTGATGTATCATGTATTGACAAGGAAGTGAAAACTGACGTTCCATTGGTCGGATGACATCACATGACGTTACCGAATGACGTCAATGTAATGACGCAACGTAAACAAATCCGCGTGTTCTGTCCATGGATAAGGACATCATCTGTGGTCATTTTCGAGCATAAAACGTTACCTGATAACTAGAATACCAGGCCAATGCTCTGCTCGGAGACGGTAGGAATTCCTCGGCAAGCCTAGGAATTCCTAGTACTGCGCGTTTCCTTGCCTGATAAACTGGATATAAAAATACACTAGCCTGGTATTCTCCATGAATGTTAGCTGTATGTTTAGACATTTATTTGAAGCCATGTTATTTTCAGGAAAACAAAATGGTTACAGAAAGAATAAAAGATACGTTTGAAGACGTTAGGATTGGCATTAAAAATAGGTACCATTAAGTATAAGTACTACGATAATCTTTGTTTATGCAATTATGTGTCAACAGTGTGCCAGCACATGATTGCATTGCGTGACTTTGAGAGAACAGTATGTATGTACGTGGCTGCAACTAGAGAAATGGAGCTTATGGGTTTTGCAAGCAGTGTAGATCCAGATCAGCCTGTGCATCCGCACAGTCTTATCAGGATCTGCACCGTTTGCCATTCCATCAATGAAACACCGTCCTGCTTCTAACAAGCAATACAGATTGTTATCAAGCTACATGAGTGTGCTATATTCTCAGGAGCTACACTGGTTACAAGTCTCATTTCTCCAGTCACACCCACATATACATTTGTAAGTGTACGCCAATTATTCATGCAACGTCAAATAAAACCAACACAATCGTGGAAAGCTGAACATCTCCTAGAACACATGAAAAGTGAACAGAACCGGAATTTTCGAGAGGGGGTGGTAACGTTACGGCCACTATAGGGGCACTATGGTAACATGGACAGTATAGGGGCAGAATAATGGCCAATATAGGGGCACTTATAAACATGCCATATAAACACTGACATCTATTTGTAACACTGATAAGTATATAAGGGGACACTTGTATGTCTACCAAGAGTTGAAATAAAGGATCTTACGGCATTTGTAACCAGTATGAACACAGAACAGCGTGCCTAACAGTACTAGTGTAACACTAACACTAACGCCATGTAAAGGCTAACGTCGAGCGATAACTTAGTGTAGTGAACGAGGGAACCATTGTATATGTACCACAGTTATAACAATGAACATTACGACATTTGTCACCTGTGTAGCTCAAGATCAGCCTGCGTAACAGCACAATCTAAAACAACTATATGACAATTATACTGCGCTGTATGTGACACATATTGGCAGTAGTTTCTATGATATTTAGTTACTTTAATGTGGTGGAACTAGTGTTATGTAATGTTATTTCCCTTCTAACTGGGCCGTATAGGGGCCCTCGGGTAACATGGTCCAAATAGGAGCACTAAAATGGTCCCAACAGGGGCACATATGTACATGGCGAGTATCATACAGGAGACGACGGGTGGGAACCATACTGGTCTGTATAGGGGCCCTCGGCTAACATGGTCAGTATGGGGGCACTTAAATGGTCACAACAGGGGCACATGTGTACATGTAGTATGTCATACAGGAGACGACGGGTGGGAACCTTACTGGTCTGTATAGGGGTCCTCGGGCAACATGGTCAGTATAGGAGCACTTAAATGGTCACAATAGGGGCACATGTGTACATGTAGTATATCATACAGGAGACGACGGGTGGGAACCTTACTGGTCCGTATAAGGGCCCTCGGGTAACATGGTCAGTATAGGGGTACTTAAATGGTGACAATAGGGGCACATGTGTACATGTAGTATATCATACAGGAGACGACGGGTGGTAACCTTACTGGTCTGTATAGGGGCCCTCGGGTAACATGGTCAGTATAGGGGCACTTAAATGGTCACAATAGGGGCACATGTGTACATATCGTTTAACATACATGAGGCGAAGGTGGTTACGTTACTGATATAGGGGCACTAAAATGGTCCCAATAGGTGCACTTGTGTACATGTAGTATATCATACAGGAGGCTTAGCGTTACTGGTCTGTATAGGGGCCCTCGGGTAACATGGTCCGTATAGGGGCACTAAAATTGTCCAAATAGAGGCTCTCGTGTATAAGTCGTATAAAGGCTCATGTCGAGTGACAATACTACATGTAATTAGCATATGAGCGAACCACCATATCTGTGGATAACTTAGTTAGATGGTCACATCGAGTTGAATATAAAAGTAATGTCTATCAGCAGTTCTGCAAAAGTCGTTATAATCCAATCAATATACCATAACACACACCACTAATTTCAACAGAAGGTATCCTAGTAATCCTTTCTGATTATTTTGGTCTGGTTACTATTTTCCAAAGGATATCTGCCCAATACACATCACGGTATGTGGAAACAGATAGTTTTGACTTAACATGCATACATATAGGTTGGCATTATTTTGTACACGTGCATGTGCACGTGCATACTGGTTCTACCAAAACAATATTATATACAAGTGCTCTTACACAAAACTTGACACATTGTTCACTCCTAGTTCACTAAGGTTATACATGGATTAAACATTGAAGTCCACACGGAGATCAGTCAAACTGCACTGTTGTTAAACCCTTGGTAAAACATTGTGCATTATGTGGTCCACTTCTAGACATAAAGTCATTAAATAATTACACCCATTTTCGCAGATGAAATGCAGATGTATGTGGACAAGTCATTAACTGATTACACCCATTTTCACCGGCGCATTTATATATATGAACAGCCAAACTTGGAATGAATGTGGACAAGTCATTAAATAATTACGCACATTTTCACTGAAATGGCGCATGCATACTGGTGAACAGCCATGCACTCTCTGTTCTGACATGGAGCATGTACACAATGTATATGAAACGGGATAGACATAGATAGGCAATGCTGTAGTTATATATGACTTGCGAGTATCAATTCGTAAGTCAGAAATAAAACAGCATATTATATATTTTGCATAATGCACTAACACATCCGTGATATCGTTTTCTATCCTGTCTGTTGTCTTTGTTGTTAAACTTACTCGTATGTATATTTCACTGTATTTTGTCTTGCTTCATGGGCCATATGGCTTAAAGCTATGTCAATAAACTTTCTACATATATATATATATATATATGAATGGGGACAAACCATTAACTAAGTACACTCATTCTCACACACATGGCGCATACATAGCGGGGAAGAAACATCCATTCAATATATGTGTACACGTTATTAAATAAGTAAACCCAATTTCACTGACATGATCATGTGTACTGGGGGAAAGCCACACATACAACACATGTGGGCAAGTCGTCATTAAATAATTAAATAATGCATACATGGGAATAGCCATCCATGTTGTGTAGATGCATGGGGACAAATCATTGAATAAAATCATTTTCACTCACATAACCCATGTCTACTGTGGAACAGGTGGACAAATAATTAAATAATTACACACGTTTGCTCTGACCTGGCGCGTGCATTCATAGAAACAACCATCCATTCACACAGAAGAAGAGCAATTAGTTCGACAATACATTATCATATGTGATATGACATGACGGCATATACATCAGTCGTTGTTAGCTAGTAGTGTTCTGTGAAAGGCTACTACATTGTATGACATTTAACTTTACACATGAATATCGGATAAATCGGCACACATGACTAAAATGTGATAAAGGCAGTGGCGATGGAAATAAGGACGCGAGGAATAATAAAATGAACATATGTAATATATATGATGTCACGAATAATAACACACATGTTAGCGGTAATGTAGTTGTACCACGAATTGATGAACACTGCGGCAACCACATGTGACCGTATCTGGAAAGAATTCCCACCAAGAACAGTTAAAAAAAAAATCACACACAAAACAATCCCATCCCATTTATCTTTATATTTACAAGGTGTATTTCCTCAATAACTTAGCTGTATATCACTGAGGTGACATTTTTTGTTTGTTTACAATCACCGATTCTGACGAACGATTTGCTGAATACCCCAATAATACACTATATATCGACTTAATCAAATACTATACACAAGATGTGACATAAAAAACTATAATTCACGTTACATTTCCAACCTTTCTTCTGACTGTTCACAGTGTGTTTCGTTTTCGTGAACGAAAACAACAACAAGAACACTATGGAGAAAATTAAGACAATAATTCGATTTTAGTGTCAAATGCTGCTTAGATACCATGTTTTATGGATGGTAAGAGTCGATATATATTCTTGGTCATTCATTGTAAGCTGTCTGAATTTTCAGATATCGCCAGAATGTAATATCTGTTCAGAAACGTGGGCATTTTCCCCAAACGGTTGTCACCTCAGTGTTGTCCACGTGATGTTGTTTTATGATTACATTTTATGATTTTTTTTCTGGAATGAATGGGTAGAATTCAAATATATTTCTCAGATTTGTAATTTAATATGTAGATTTTATGACCGTCACAATTTAATTCAGATGTTGCATAGCTTTGAAAAATGTCCGATATTTGAGCAAATCAACATTTATATTGTAAAAGGGTGGGGTTTTCTTTTGTGGGATTATTTTTTTGGAACTGTTCTTGGTTGGAATTCTTTCCCGATACGGTCACCTGTGTCGGTAACCAATACTTAATTCAACTTTCACGTCGTCATTGTCAGACAGTCTTGCAAACCAAATGATTGCCTGAGTCACAATTCGCAGTAAAAAGTAAAAACTAGCGAAGTCGATCACAATATTATACACAAGTTAGCATTGATAATAAGGTGTGACGTTGTATGGCCACAACGGTAAAGAATAACAAGTAAAACACATAGGTTGCATCTACAAACTATGTACCTGAGTGCAGTTCTAACCGGGTCTAAACCCTCAGCGAGGATAATTCCACTGACCGTGTCATGGCGGTACACTTGCAGTCATGTAACGTGAATTAACGCACATGTACATTAGTGTCATAGTATACACCGATCATGCCACAGTCAATTACCAAATAACATATTGTCGGCATCAACACAACTAAAAGTAATGGTACATACTACCAATCTTAAATGTGTAGAGAAAAGCACTCGAAATTACAGCCGTGCTGTACAATCACCAAACATCAGGTAAATAATGATACTAGAACAATGCACTGTAATTAGTTATTGGTTGGTATTTCCCTGACTACTTGTGGTCATTGAACACGACTGTCATTTTGACAGTTGAGCACATTTTACTATTTCGGTATGGTGTCCCTGTTACATTATGATCGCTTAAGCCTGTGCAATAATTAGTTTTTGTCATTGACTGTGACACTGTTGTGGCGTGGTTTGGCACGAATGTACTGGTGTCATAAAACAGCGTTTGTAATGTATTTATTATGGTAGTCGTGTTCAGCCGTTATCATGGATATCTTGACTTTGTCTTTTTCAACTTTCAAAATGTTGATATACTAAATATAAAACGACATGTTTTGCATTCATTGTGCAAAACAAATAAAACAAATAAAAACATATGCAGAAATACAATATCAATAGATGGCCGTTTTAATTCTCCAAACGAGCTATGCACATGTAATATGTCATTTACTATTCATAGTGTTGTGAGTGTGTCTGACAGGATGGCTTAGATATAAAAAACATGTTGTATTTAACATTCGTAGCTCCAGCTGAACCGTATGAACTAAACGGAAAGTAGAATTTGCTAGTCCATCCACTTCTAAATACTAATTAAACTATTATACATGATGAACTAGCTGATTAACCATCGACGACAGGCAGCAACATAAGTGTGTAACACTAGTTTACATTAATACAATAGTTTGCATTTTTTAATCTTTGTTTGGATCGCTTACATGTTGACATGGCTTCCAACAACAGTTACATAAGTAATGCCATACCTAATTGCAGTGACATCCACAGTTGCAGACACACTGTACACATTGTTCACACATACACAATACCTTATCAACTTATCATGAGTACATTGCCGGCATATCTTGGAATTAAATATATTTGTACGTTAAATGAGGAATACTAGTTAATATACAATATTAATTAATTAAACACACATTCAATACAAATATGATTTAGCCAATGACACGAATAAATGTAAACATGAGTTGTAGATGCATACCCGTGATGTCAGAGGAGTATATACAGACTATCGACTATAAAACAGCACATCACAACGGCAACAACCAGTCCACCATATTAGCTCCATATCAGAGATAGAGAGAGAGAGAGATAGAGAGAGAGAGAGAGAGAGAGAGAGATAGAGAGAGAGAGAGAGAGAGAGAGAGAGAGAGAGAGAGAGAGAGAGAGAGAGAGAGAGAGAGAGAGAGAGAGAGAGAGAGAGAGAGAGAGAGAGATATATATATATATATATATATATATATAGTGACATAGAGACACAAACGGACAGACTACGGACGGACGGACGGACGGACGGACGGACGGACGTTCCAACATTTTGGGTTTATGGGGGTATTTCCATTATTTGAAGAACAAAGAAAAAGCCCCTAAACAACAATAGAGTTTATGAGCTTACGGACTATTACAAAGGAATCTTTTGTTCCTAACCACGCCCCTAAGCTCTCAAATCCCCGGACGTTGGCCCGGACGGACGGACGGAAATACGGACGGACATTTCGGACCTTAGGGGGTACTTGCTATATAAAAGATCAAAGGAAATACCCCGTAAGACACAATAGGCTTACGGGGTACGGAATAAGTTCCATTGTCTTCTATTGTCTTAGGCCACGCCCCCTACCCCATAAGTACCCTAATGTGTGCCCGGACGTTCCAACATTTTGGGTTTATGGGGTATTTCCATTGTTTGAAGAACAAAGAAAAAGCCCCTAAACAACAATAGAGTTTATGAGCTTACGGAATATTACAAAGGAATCTTTTGTTCCTAACCACGCCCCTAAGCTCTCAAACCCCCGGACGTTGGCCCGGACGGACGGACGGACGGACGGACGGACGGACGGACGGACGTTCCAACATTTTTGGATAATGGGGTATTTGATATATAAAAGATCAAAGGCAAAGCTCCTAAACAACAATAGAGGTTAAGGGGCTTACGGAATTAGTCAAATTATTGTTTTGTCTTAGGCTCCGCCCCTAAGCTCCTAGACCCCTGGACGGTGGCCAGGAGGAAGGAAAGACGGACGGACGTTCCCACGAATGGATACTTATGTGGCTATCCCATTGTTCTTCCTATTGTTCTTTTAGCCACATACACGGAATAAGTAGCAACATAACAGAAGAGAAAAAAGGAACCTATTGTTCTCGTAGCCACATATATACCAATTCGTACCCCCGGACGGACGGAGGGACAGAGATACAGAGAGAGAGACATACATATTTATCACTCTTCTGAAATAGAAGTGTATGTCGTATATGTTTAGAGGTGCGATAGGTTTACACTGGTTGAATAGGCCGTGTTGTCCAGTTTGTCAGCCAACAGTCTAGTATGGCAATTTGACTGAACGTGATAATCTGACAAAGTTTGGAGATATCTTACTTACTAATGCAAACTGACTGAATATGATGCACCATGATCAAAAGGGTTACATGTTTGCGATGATACTATTCTCTGTATATGGTTTGAGGCTGGGACGTATAGCAAATAAAGCAGTTTCCTAATAGCCAAAATACATACAGTCTTAATTGGTATTTGTTTCATGGCGTTCACGTTCAGAATTCGATTTGAAATACAAATATACCAGCGGTCAGTATAGGAGATGAATCACCAGCACCAACATAATATGTTACAATGGTTACAGAGATTTCCCATCAGAAATCCCGTATGTAATTAAGACCACTATCCGTGTTCGGTCATTGTCAAGGATCTCCTGACGTAGTCTTGTTATATTCGTACATGTCATAGACAAACACGTCATTAAAGTATTGTAGCCGACTGGTATACATACAGCTTATGTGTGTTTCGGGTCAATTTTAACATCACAGTACGGTTTGGGAAGGTTCGATTGCTTGCGTGTGACACATCTAAATATGGACTTCATTATCAGCTTGAACTGTCGTCCATGGGTGGAACCCCGTATGCCTTTCAGATGACGGACAACACTCATGGACAACACTCTCGAGGATATCCTCTACAGATGAATGCTGTTCGTAAACAATCGTTATGAAGAATTCGCTCTGTCGGGGAACGTAATAAGTGAGTCCACGCATTTGTTTGCGGTCCGAAAATGCCTTGCGGTACGCATCACTATAAATACAACCAATATGGTTGTGTCCTTCCGTAAGACCAGATTCTTCATAACACACTCTGATGGAATCATAGAGTTCTTGTATCCCGGCCGTGTGTTCATCCGCAGCAGACATTTCTATCATTTTTATGATAATCTTCATATCATCAGCTCTTGTTTTCTTTTCAGCCATTTGTCTTTCTCCACAAACTGTGCACGTCCATTTCGTCGATATATCCGTACTAATACACCTTTCATGAAACCATTTCTTACAAGTTTCACATCGAACCAAGGCACATCCTTCGATTGGCAAACGGCATGTACAATACACATTAACCTCCCATTGGTAAAGTGGACGTATTTCCCGACCTGGGTTGGGCAGACTTATGGCATTTACAAAACCGGTCATATCCCTTCTCTCAAGACAGTGCAGAAGAGCTTTTCTCATCAACGGCTGGCTGTACGTAGCAGACCCCGGGTCTATATTCATACAAACTGATGCAGCAAATGCAATGCTGAATAGGCCACAATCCAAACAGTCGGTCTGTTGTTGTACATCGATAACACTAATGCACAAATTCCCGGCTGGCCGCAGGAGTTTACATGACAGCTCACCTACATCTGCTGGATAACTTATTTGCTTGTATCTTTCGCTCAAACGCAGCATGCTGTCATATATTAAAACTTCATTGGGTATTAATGCATTGATGTTAGAAATCGTTATCCAATGACTGTTCAGAATATTGATCATTTGTACAAATTCTGACTGTGATCCCATACTGTCATGCCCATATTTCAGCGTAACAGAATCCTGGAGTCCTCCCATGTTAGGATTCATTTTCTGAAGCAGTATCATTGATGCATTAACTATCTTATCATTGAGCCATTCCCCCATTTCAATAAGTTCTTTATCAGTGTACTTCAGATACAGATCCCATAACCAAGACTTTCCGAGATCCGTCTCTG
This sequence comes from Conchocele bisecta, assembly GCA_029237695.1. Lineage (NCBI taxonomy): Eukaryota > Metazoa > Mollusca > Bivalvia > Lucinida > Thyasiridae > Conchocele > Conchocele bisecta. The sequence goes on along the minus strand of CM055265.1, from coordinate 33,478,739 downwards.
GCTTGTCGAGGACTTCGGTACAATTGATTGGATTGTTGGCTGTCCCATTTTCTCCAACGACAACCATCTCATGATTATTCATCCTATTTGAGTCAGTCTCCTTCGTGGTAGAGTCTTATGCTATATCGTTGGGTAGTTCGTTGGTACTTGTCTGTTCCATGGCATGTGTATCTTTCATTATTGCGGGTGGATCATTCGTACCAGATTCTTCAACTGATACTTCTTCTGTGATAGTAACAGTTTCTCCAGTTGCCACGGACGACTCTACCTTTCTCTTAGGCGGAGGTTCATCAGAGGTGATGATCTCGGAAACGAACGGACGTTTCAGTGATTGGTATTTGTTTATTTTGCAATTCTTGTTCATCAACATACATCCGTTCGTGTCCAAACAGACCTCAAAACCATACTTCTGTATGTCCTGTAGCATCCGGCTGTTTATGCGCGCGTTATGGACGTCGACATTACACCGGAACAAAAAAATGTGGTTTATTGGCTGCATCTCATTCAAATATCGCATGTCATGATTATATTTCGCATGCAACTACTCATCCTTTTGAGAATTTAGTCTACCTTTAATCTCTTTTACATATGTAATTCTCCTCATTACTTCCGCGTCATTTTCTACGTTTCTTTCATGGAAGCGATGATCAAAGAGACATAAATGTATATCACTTCCAGAAATTGGATGAATTTTATCAGAATGTTCGCTGTCTCTCGTTTCAGCTTCGGTTAGCCATGGAAACGATATTTCCAATTGTCCACTCTTGGCCTTTTGTACGTTGTCTACTGTTGGCTCTGCCACCATCCCATTAAACGGCTGAAACATGCCTGTATGTCTCTTGTTGCCATGTGCCACCAAGATATTCGCCATATCAGACACAACAATGGTAGGCTGATGCTTCATTGACAGTAGTATGTCGATGTAATCCCGTGGGCTTTCTGCTCGTAGCTCAAACTTCAAACAGTATATGATACCGTGAGTACAGGTTCATGAGACCCATCCGCCAGATTTCCCCCAGAGATTGCTGAAAGCTTTCTTGAACTTTTCGTTCTCTTTAGATATGGCAACTTTAATTTGTGATAATATATCAGCCTTTGAGCCCTTAGCCTTGGATCCTAATGATTTAGCAAATGTTTTAACTTCATGACGGGATGAGTGTTGCAACAGTTCCACCAATCTTTCTTCCGTGATTTCCCGACAGTCTCCTTCTAATTCACCGCTCTGTCTATTCACCTTTCTATGTTCTGTATTTAGCAATAATGCTCCTTTTCGCGTACGTTTTCCTATAAAGGGCGACCATTGACATAGGTTTGGTTGAATGTTAAATGCCGGTATTTTGCGCTGTGAAAATCCTCGCAGAACAACTCGAAGTTCAACATTGCGCCAATAATCGTCACAATCGACTGTGTCTGCATCATTGATATCCTCCTCCTCTGGGAGTTCAAGCTCCGAAGCAAGGCAGTCGAATGCCACCTTCTTATTCACATCCATGATCAATGTTGTTGGGTGATAACCACACAGGTTGCAACTAAAATCGTACAAGTGACCGCAAATACTCTCATAATGTAGGTATGCATTTAGCACTGATTGTGCATTCAAGTGCCTGTCCAACCTCCTTTCCAGAACTTTAACAACACTGCCAATTGGAAAATGCTCTTGGAGCGAGTCTCGGAGGAACTGGCATACATCAATCCCAATCAGTAACGTGTCATTGAAGTTGTGTATTCCACAGTCATATTCCTGGTATCGGTAGCAGACACCACACTCCGTGCAACGTTTGAAACGTTGTCAACAACTTTACTTAGGCTCAAAATATATGCCTTTGTAGTAATCCGAATTGCTTTACCAAGTAGTTTCTGGCAATAGTAGCACTCTGTTTCACTGGGAACAAATTTGTTTGGAAGGTTCGATGTAGCGTTACTGTCGAGCGGTATCCGCTTCATGTCATGTGTGTACTGACACATTCTCGATATTCTATCGGCATCTTCTGGAGGATATATTATTATTCCGGCTTGAGTTCTATTATCGGCATCATCAATTGAAGATTTCTGTTCCGGCGGATTCTCATATAGATTAGTTGCATCACCATTGCGAAAAGCGTCCAGCATCTGATTTTCGCATAAATACCATAGTCATGTGTTTTTGTGTATACATGAATGCTTTCTCCGGCTGCAACGACAATCTAATGTCCCTGTTGACAAATCCGCAGTTACAACAACGCGTCCAAGTTTTGCATAGTAATTCTCACCCTCATCCAGTACGGAAAAATGCCAAAACCTATCACTTTCCACAATAGGTACAATTGTTTCTACATGATGTTGCTGTGCGTTCAAATGAAAATCCTTGCACGTTTGGATAGTTTTGTCCTTTAACATTTTGTAGCATCCGGTCGGGGATAAATGAATCAAAGATGTTTCTGTTAAAATGACTTTTTCCGGAAACACTGGCTTGTTGGATACCTTTTTCAGATGCTCACACTTGGCGGATTTAATGCCACTTCGCCACGCCACTCGCATATAGTCCATGCATTGTTGATTTTCACATTGGACGTCCACTTTACCCTTTGATAAATATTTCTGTACGTGAAGGGGATAACCTACACCGCCATGTGAACTTTTTTTAACCAAGAAAATACCATTGTACGCATCAACACACGTTGCAGTAGGTTCACTGTCGTGTCCATGAACTAGTCGAATGTGTCTCCCTACGCTTTTGCCGTGCATCTTTTTTCCACATAAATCACATTGTTTCAACAAAGTGGTACTCTTCCTGGACCGTTTTGTTTCATGGTCATTATCGGTTGATTGATTCACAGTGTTCGCGTCCTTATCGGTTACTGTGGCACTTTTGTACTTCTGATAATTGAATTGTGTTTTTGTTTTAATTTTAGGCACACTTGTGTGTTGCTGATCTGAAGTATCGTTATCATTATTAGTTCCACCGCTGTCCATCGATAAGTTTGTGTGAATTATCGTATCCGCTATACCCAATGTGTTGGCGATGTCCGTTTTGTCACCTGTATTGTCCTCAGTACTTGTATGTTGCTGATCGGAAATATCGTTATTAGTTTTTCAGCTGTCCATCGATAAGTTATTGTGATTTTTCGTATGCGCTGTATCCAATGCGATTTCGGTTGTGTCTCTGATATTATTCTCAATATAACTTCTGTTTTCATTCTTAAGAGTATGTGTACATGCATTCTGTAAACATGAATGTGTTTTCAAATGTTTCTCAAATCTATGTCGGCGAGGCACCATCATTTCGCACGCGGGACAATGGTAATGAGATCTTGAGCATCGTGTGGTAGTGTCGTGTTGCTGTCTGCATGGGTAACATGGTGTATCATCAAACACTATAGCTCGCGAAGCATGACTTTGTTTAAAATGCCTTGTACAGTCATAATTGGTCATGAATACCTTGCTGCATAACATGCAATGTTTGTGATGTTTATGTACTTTGCAATCTGTGTGCACGTCTTCATTACATTTTTCGAAATATTCCATATCTGTAACCTGGAATAAAAGTTATTGGTACAGATGTGTCACAGAAAACAAGAATTCCGCCACGGAAGCGGTTTCGCGCCTGAAAATGCCTTGTCGGTACAAAACAATGTTGTAGCAGGATTCTTGTTAAATTTTCTGCATTACTTTGACATGAACATGATGCATATCATGGGCTCATACATTGATTAACCCATGTGAAGGTAAATTGAATGATTGAGTATTGATGTTTAACGGCCTATCAATGCTAATACCACTATCCGGCATTTAACCTGCCATCAATGAGGGAAATTCCCAAAATCAGAACTCAATATTTACAGAAAATATATATTCTGTCCTGAAATCAAATATCCTGACATGGTGTCAGGTCCATGCCTCACCAGAGTCACTTAGTTCCAGCCCCAAAAGTAACATGCTCAGCTTTAATATTATACTTTGTAATGGTGCATAACAGGATTTAGCTCTCAAGTATCAGGGGGTGAACATGTACATGAGGGCCAAACCATGTAGTCGGTTTTCCGGTAAAGATGAACCAGAGCGTTAAATTACCCTTCGCATACTCCCAGCCAATCACCCATTTTGAAGGTAAAACAGATCAAGGTCGTATGAATGGCAGAATAAGTGTGTTCCGAATGCTTACATGTATCAAGTGTCCACATATTGAAGGAATGCGTCAAGTAATTTGAAAGTTATAGCAGGATGAGGAAGATTGTACAACGTTTTTGACACACCAAAATGGCTAAATGTATCAGCAAAACTTTGAAGCAAAAAAAGGTCAAGGTCATGTGAATAGCGTCATGAGTGTGTTTATAATGCTTACATGCATCAATTGACCAAATATTGAAACAATCCGTAAAGTATTGTTAAAGTTATAGCATGATAACGAAGACTGTACACAATCTTTGACATTTCGGACGACGTGGACGACGACGACGACGGAAAAAAGCGCCGACTATTGTCGCGCCTTCTGCTAATGCAGGCGCGACAGAAATGTATCAATAACACATGTATATTTTGATAGTGTATTTATAAATGTATACGCAACAGATAAGCGTTTTCGAGTTACAACGAAAAATAACGAAATTATATGTACCAAAGGGGGGAATAATCCATTACGGAGGGTCGAATCAATAATAGAAATTCACTCTGCGTATCTAGTACTATCTACACATCATAACGAAGCTAACTACCAAATATCAGGTATGTAGGTATTAAGGTGATGTTTTTCGAGTTACATGAAACGCGACGGACGGACGGACGGACGTTCCCACGAATGGATACTTATGTGGCTATCCCATTGTTCTCCCTATTGTTCTTTTAGACACATAAACGGAATAAGTAGCAACATAACAGAAGAGAAGAAAGGAACCTATTGTTCTCGTAGCCACATATATACCCATTCGTACCATCCGGGCGGACGGACGGACGGACGGACGGACAGTCAGACTGACACAATAAATGGATATAATAATAGCAGAAAGTGGAATGCAAGTGTAACTAACATAACTTTAAATCGTGGGATTTTCGATTATGACCCCATCTGTTTTCACCACGGGTGCGACGTGAACGCGTGCATGTAAGTTTATTATTAATGATGAATGTCACTGATAATTGAACAGACTAAATGTCTGCAACATTTTACCACAGTCCTCTCGTGCAATTGAGACTTGAAACAGATTAACATTCTTTTTGGCTCAGTATACAATGCACAATACACATGTACTGCTAATAAAACGATGTTCGACGACCATTTTGTTTTTTTAATAACGGCACATACACACTGTTCACACTGTTTTGTTACCAACATTGACCCATTACATATAAATATAGACCCTAATGTCGGTGCAAAACAAGAACGAAAACGACGTAGACGATAACGAAGGAAAATGCGTTACGCATTCTGCATACTAGGCATACCATCATAAGACATATAGACAACCGTTAATTATAGGTCATAATTATGGTATACAGTGTATATATCCTAAAACGAATGATTTCGACATGTTTGGTGTTTACTGATGTGTTTAGATTTATTTATGTACACCGTTGATATCTCTGATACATACATGGACAGTGTAGGAATAGACAGTGTACACGGCTACAGCATGATCAGGACCTCCAATGAATACACATTTAGACATATATACATGTACGCCACTTACTGATACTGATTTATGTTGTTATCGGATCGTCATAATCTCGATTAACAGATCATTCTCAGTCAACAAATATTGAATTAACGTATTGTATAATTCAACTTTCATTACTGACTTGTCAATTAACGATTGTGCAGAATCAAGTATCCATTGTACGTTAGTAAATACGATACACGAGAGATACCGCTCTGTTTAATATGATCGGATAATATGTGAATACCGAATTAATCACTGATTCATAGTGTGTGGTTAGATGGTACATTGTATGTGTACATGTATATAACACAGTTGTCCAATCGAACTGAATATTTGCATTAATCCACCTCAGTAAATACTCAAGCATTATTAAATATTGAAAAAGATGTTTCGTTATTGCCAGTGTCCTTTGCCAGCGTCCGTACAAATCATTAGCCGTAATACTCATGGAGCCAGCTCTAGATGTTAACTCTTTCAACACCCCTGACCGAACGCTAACATTTGCAAACATCATAGATCCAGATACCAGATCGTAGCAAAGCCGCCTCATCAGGACCTAAAGTGCTCGCCATTATATTCAGTTTTCTAGAAATATAAATGTCCTGACCAATGGAACAATCAATCCAATGCGGAAATATAACCGACTATGTCAGATATATGGAGAAGAAATTGTTAAAATTCTATTCCATACATTAACTAGTCAGTAAGCGAAGTTTACGGAATACCCCCCGGGTGGGCCCAGGTACCCCTAAATATGTGAAAAATGAAGCAGATCCGAGCAAGGAAATAGAAGTTGTAACCAATTTCTTTGATGTTAAGTTTTGTAAAGAGACTAAGTATTTGACCTTGATCCTGGGATCAGCGGGGGTGGAACGGTCGTGGATTTGGCACATCATGGTAGCAGAGCCTTACAGGAATGCATGTGTGAACTATTAAGAATTTTAGGTGAATGAAACAGAAGTTATAACAATATTTCTCTGGTGTTAAGTTTTGTAAAGAGACTAAGTATTTGACATTGACCCTGGGATCAGCGGGGTTGGACGGTCGTGGATTTGGCACAGCATTGTAGCAGAGCCTTACAAGAATGCATGTGTGAAAATATCAAGCATTTTAGATGTTATAACAATATTTATTTGATGTTAAGTTTAGCAACGGATGGACGCACGGACGGACGCACTGATGCACGGACGGATGGACGGACAACCTGACTTCAGTATACCCCACCCCCCACAACTCGTTGCGGGGGTCTTACAGGTAACACGGATGTATTGATACATGGTTTGACTTCCGGGGACATTGAAGAGTAGTGCGAAGAAAGAGTACACCTGTTTAGTTGTCATGCCAGTGACCATTGGCTGCATGCAGTGGTCTGAATGTGACTAGTTAAAATAGACTATTTCTGAGACAGTATGGCCATTTATGTGCAAATTTCCTGTTTTATTAAGACAAATATTGCCCTTTTCTACACACTGTATAAGTGTAATTCGGTTTTTGATCTTGGTCGTCAAAATGGATTATATCATTCGGGTCGCGATGACAATTTTTCCAATCGTTCAACCTATTGTTTTCTATTCAGAATTTTGTACCAGAGAGTCTGATGAGGACAGTGGTATACCTCTCTATAAAAGTGGACTTTTTGAAATGTATTTTAAAAAAATCCGACAAAAGTGCTTAAATGTATGAAACTAAGAAAGAAAATCTTTACGTCCGTGTTACCTACAAGCGAAACTTGATATTTGCCACTACCTTAATAAGCATCGCGGCCACTCTCCGTCATTCAGACGAATACAGTCCATGCAGCTAATAAGCGTCTGTTAACGAGCGATTTACGTGTATTCCCAATAACTTTCCACATACCTCGATTATCAATTCACGGCTCACAATGCATGCATCTTAATAATTTAACATACAATCAATATTATAGCGATGCATATTCGACTGTTAAACTATCGATGGTTATCGATGACCCGTTAATCACGGCTACTTATCTCTAATAAAGCGATATATATATATTGTATACATAGTAATTAAACTTAATTTAATCAATGTATCGCACGAATATGACATATTTTCAAGCGTAATACATATGCAAAAAGTGACAATAAACATGCATGCACAATGTGTGGGACTGTGTCTGTGCGTTCAAATAAGATCTCACCTGTTGATAAGGAAATAACGCAAGACTTTAAAATGTTGATTAAAACAATGTAATGGCCTCCCAAAACTCGACACACCCAGGCGGATCAAATTACATGTAGCGTAGCTATTGTGTTGAGACGCAGCCAGTGTATTTAAGACTTGCTACTGGTGCAATGAAACTCACGAGAATACGAAAGATTCATGAATCAAAGTACTGAAATGTGTTATCTCCACTTTAAATACTCCTCCAAGCATGGAATATCTCCTCCATGTTGGATGTATACATTCAATTTCTAATACATTTTAGAAGCAAACTTCTCCGAAAGACGACGTGTAGTAGTTTGCTATGACCCGTTTGTTTTGTCTTGATTTGCTGGCTCTTTGGTCTTCTATATAAGCATTATGTCTGCAATATTCAAGTTTGCTATATATGTATTATGTCGGCTTTATTCTCGATACTGCTGGATGAGTCTTATGTCTACCGCATTCAAGTCCCGCTAATATACGAGATATAGCAGAACCAGAAAGCTTGTACAAAGTTTGTGACGCAAATGAAAGGGCTAATCGTGTCAGAAAATAAATAAAAAGGTAAAAAAGGGCACAGTTATTTTGAATTGAGGCATTATAGTGTTGCAAATACTTGCATGAATAAAGTGTCCAACCATTGAATGCGTCAAGTAATATGAAAGTTATAGCAAGCACAAAAAAGCTAAGTGTTTCAGCAAGAAGATCAAGGTCATGTGAATAGAGTCATAAGTGTGTTCCGAATGTTTAAATGTATCCAAATATTGAGGCAATCCGTAAAGTAATATTAAAGTTATAGCATGATGACTAAGCCAATTAGGTGGCACGGTGAACCAATCCTTTCTTAGAAACGACCTGTCAATATTTGGTATTTATTTCGTGGTCATGTATGTACATTGACAATTACTATTTGGCTATTTAGTTAAAACAAATGTAATTGAGACCAGCCAGCCTGCATTGAGATACAGACTGGCCAGTATCTACGCTGGTTGTACATATAGGCCTATGTGTTTTTCACTGTTCCATTGGCATCATACATGAATAGTAGATGCCCACCATAAAATCACAGTAGATACAAGAAATAGATATGGTTCCTCCAAATGTCGCGACAAAGATCCATGCCAAATTTGGGTTAGATCGGCCAAGTAGAAGTTAAGTTATCGCGTGGACAAGAATACACAATGATACACATGGAGAAAATCTGCGTCGGACGCCATCGACGATAACTCGTCATACAATTCGGAAAATCAATAAGCCTGTCGCGACATAAGTGTATGCCGAATGAGGTTAATATAGGCCAAAAGGAAGTTAATCTTGTGGACAAGACCCCTATACGGAGCCTGTTACATGTACCCGAGGGCACCTATACTGACCAGTAACGTACCCACCGTCGCATCCTGTATACTACATGTACATAAGTGCCCCTGTGTGTACCATTACAGTGCCCCTATACTGACCAAGTTACCCGAAGGCCCCTCTAAGGTTCCCACCCGTGGCCTCCTGTATGATATACTACATGTACACATGTGCCCCTATTGCGACCATTTAACTGCCCCTATACTGACCATGTTACCCGAGGGCCCCTCTAAGGACCAGTAAGGTTCCCACCCGTCGCCTCCTGTATGATATACTACATGTACGCATGTGCCCCTATTGTGACCGTCCAAGTTCCCCTATACTGACCAGGTTACCCGAGGGCCCCTATACGGACCAGTAAGGTTCCCACACGCCGTCTCCTGTATGATATACTACATGTACATATGTGCCCCTATTGTGACCATTTAACTGCCCCTATACTGACCATGTTACCCGAGGGCCCCTATACGGACCTGTAAGGTTCCCACCCGTCGTCTCCTGTATGATATACTACATGTACACATGTGCCCCTAGTGTGACCATTTAAGTGCCCCTATACTGACCAGGTTACCCGACGGCCCCTATACGGACCAGTAAGGTTCCCACCCGTCGTCTTCTGTATGATATACTACATGTACACATGTGCCTCTATTGTGACCATTTAAGTGCCCCTATACTGACCATGTTACCCGAGGGCCCCTATACAGACCAGTAAGGTTCCCACACGTCGCCTCCTGTATGATATACTACATGTACACATGTGCCCCTAGTGTTACCCGAGGGCCCCTATACGGACCAGTAAGGTTCCCACCCGTCGTCTTCTGTATGATATACTACATGTACACATGTGCCTCTATTGTGACCATTTAAGTGCCCCTATACTGACCATGTTACCCGAGGGCCCCTATACAGACCAGTAAGGTTCCCACACGTCGCCTCCTGTATGATATACTACATGTACACATGTGCCCCTAGTGTGACCATTTAAGTGCCCCTATACTGACCATGTTACCCGAGGGCCCCTATACGGACCAGTAAGGTTCCCACCCGCCGTCTCCTGTATGATATACTACATGTACATATGTGCCCCTGTTGGGACCATTTTAATGCTCCTATATGGACCATGTTACCCGAGGGCCCCCATGCGGAGCAGTAAGGTTCGCACCCGTCGCCTCCTTATGATATACTACATGTACATATGTGCCCCTGTTGGGACCATTTTAATGATCCTATATGGACCATGTTACCCGAGGGCCCCCATGCGGACCAGTAAGGTTCCCACCCGTCGCCTCCTTATGATATACTACATGTACATAAGTTCCCATATTTGGACCATTTTAGTGTCGCGAATGTAACTACATGCCAATATTTGTCACATACAGCACAGTATAATTGTCATATAGTTGTTTTAGATTGTGCCGTTACACAGGCTGGTCTGGAGCTACACAGGTGACAAATGTCGTAATGTCCATTGTTATAACTGTGGTACATATACAATGGTTCCCTCGTTCACTATATATACTAAGTTACCGCTCGACGTTAGCCTTTACATGGCGTTAGCGTTAGTGTTACACTAGTGCTGTTAGGCACGCTGTTCTGTGCTCATACTGGTTACAAATGCCATAAGATCCTTTATCTCAACTCTTGGTAGACATACAAGTGTCCCCTTATATACGTACCAGTGTTACAAATAGATGTGAGTGTTTATATGGCATGTTTATAAGTGCCCCTATATTGGCCATTATTCTCCCCCTATACTGACCATGTTACCATAGTGCCCCTATAGTGACCGTAACGTTACCACCCCTATTGGAATTTTCTTCCCAATTACAGACAACCGGACATAGAGGATCTTACATGAGTGATGATTTAACATGATATTTATTAAACGAGCTTACTGATTTCATAAGAAACGAGGCTATCTTATGAAATCAGTCAACGAGTTTAATAAATACCATCAGACATCATCACAAATGTTATATTCTATTTATTGCATAGCTCATCAGAATACGTTGAAGCTGTAATGACAACCTAGCGTGTTTTTTGTACCGACCTCATTTGCATATGTATTACACTAGTTTATGATGCTGATTACACCATGTTATTACACTGTGGACGTCTATGTTATACAATAAACATGTACATTATATATAGCATTTGAAATTCCGAACGATACAGGTCATCAAATGTTCTGGCGTTTATTGCTTATTCATGTATCATCTCTTTCCAAGTGCCTTAATCTGGATTCTGGCAGCCAATGCAAATGTCCAGGATCTAGTAGATATTTGTGGCTGTGACTGGATAAATGGGGCTTATGGGATTTGCGACCAGTGTAGCCCCTTGATCAAATAGCACACTCCTGTAGCATGATAACGAGCTGTATTGCTTGTTAGACGCATGGCGGGAGTATCATTGATGCCATGCGGACAGTGCAGATCCTGATCAGACTGTGCCGATGCACAGGCTAATCTGGATCTGCAATGGTCGCAAAACCCATAAGTCCCATTTTCCCAGTCACATGTTAGAGTTGCAAGTACTTTATTAAATGTGACATTAACATACGCCACCAACTATATGAGTATGGTATAACTTGCCTGTACGAGGCTATTTAACCAGTTCAACACCACATGCCTGTATTAGCCCCAGAGCTGGGGCACTTTTCTTTACAATGTTGAGCCCGAAAGGTTTGATGATCGATTATTATGTAAAATGTTGTGCTGAATTCGAAAATCCATTTCTTAAAAACATCCGGTGGGCCGTTTTCTTGTAATTCCAAGATGGTCGCCAAAAGTCCGCTAAAATCATGTATCTAAAAAATGACACTCTAAAATTGAATATACCTGATATATGCCCATCAAACTTGCGTTAATTTACTAAATTAATGTCACAGAATAATATTCAAGCACAATTATGTGTATATTATTATCGAAAATTATTGGAAATGATGAAAATTTATTTGAAAAATAACAAAATAATATATAAAAATGATATTTTATTCCTAGAAAATACTGAATATCTTGGCATTTTCATACATTAAGTAAGCTATCCTGCATTTAAATATTGCATATATGTATGCAGGATTCAGAGTTGAAAAATATATGTTCCTGATTCGATTGATTGTGAAAATATTTTAAGTTGAGTACCTTTACCCCACCACAATTTATAACTGTTACCCGAATATTAGAACCAGTATGTGTCTGGGTTGCTATTCCCTTACATAATAGGAAGCAGTTTCACCCAAAGCGCATATAGCAATATACTCTTCGGTTATTAAATAAACAAATTGTTGACCTTTCAAAAATCCAAGATGGCCGCCAATCAGCGACCCATATATGAAATAGTACGAGTTAGTTATATAAATATGGAGAAAAAATACGGCGTTGTTTTTTGATAAACATAAAGATCTTTTCATCAGAAATAAATGCTAGCGTTGTTAAAATACTATCGGAAATTCACATGTCGTATGTGCATGTAGAGCGAAAGTTGCAGTTTATTTCGAACTGCTGCAGCAGAAGTCGTTTTATCGTTTCTTCCATTGCAAACACGTATATTAAGACATTAACAACAAAATTATATTGACCTTTGTATATTTGTCGTTGAATTTGGTTTTGAGTATCGTACCTCGCCAACTCTTGTGTCTCTGTCTGTCGGTATGTCTGTGTTTATAGTGTGGTTGTACATGTGTCAGTGCAGTATCGGGGCTGGCAACTTACAATTGAAGCACAATTTGCCACACAAACGTGCATATTGCACGTTGATACAGATGCCAAAACGTCGGAGCAATTGAAAACATTTGACAAAAACACATGGGTAAAGATTAGGGATGCTGATAAATTCAGGCGCCTCAAAGTAAAATCATCCAAATTTTACAATATACATATCCCCGACCACTAGTATGACAACACCGTTTGCTATCATTCGAGCTGTTACAAGGATTTCACTGCAAAAACAACTCTATTAGAAATGCAGCTATATCACTCGGTGATGAAACGCTGTTAGCCAAATTAGGTAACGATGATCTTATATCAAAAGAAGCAAAGGTGCACCATTCATGTAGAAATGCGTATTTGAAGAAGGCGACCAGAACTGAAGAACACAATTCATGTATTGGAAATAGTCCATCGGAACAGAAATCAAACTCATTTGAAGTTGTTAAAGATTATGTTAAACGCCAATTATTTGACAAGTGTGGCGCTGAGAAGTTGACATCCATACATAGCAGATATATACATGACCTTAAAATTGAAAACACTGGATACAAGGCCCAATATTTATGTGAAAAATTACTGTCCGAATTTCCTGGTCAATTGAAATCGTACAAGCAAAGCAGCAAGGATGGTCTTATAATTTGTCACAACAGCTTATCAAACGAGCGAGCCATACGAATAGCAATTTTTGACATCCATTACATAAAGGACGTAGCACTGTTTCCGAGAAAGAGCATTCTTGCTACGACGCCAGCTGATTTACCGGAACCGTTAACATTAGCCTCAATAGAAGCTGGTCAGACTGTAAGACCCGACGAATTGACTAAGTTTTTGCAAGTTCTCTATACCGGCTCAGAATATAACGTCGAGCATGAACGTGTTCATAGATTAGTGAACTCCTTAGCTGATGATGTTGTATTTAATGTTACATGTGGTAGAGTTAAGCCTGGAAAACAACTGTGTTTATGGTTAGGGATAAAAAGTATAACGGGAAGCAGACGAGTGATTGAAGTTCTGAATAGATTTGGACATTCAGTAAGTTATCACACAGTTGAGACCATAGAAACACAGCTGGCATCTAAAATAGTTGGGCGCCATCAGACAACTCTAGACGGTATGAATAAGATTAGCGGATTGTTTACTAGTTTAGCATGGGACAATTATGATGAGAACACAGAGACACTTTCAGGTGGCGGAACATTACACGATACAGTAGGCATATGCTATCAAAATGTAATGAGCGAGAATGAACAGTTCGAAAGGGCAGACGTAATCGAACCGTCTAACACACAGACATAAACACCCACTGTCAAAAGGAGAACCATGGAAAGCAGAAGCATTGAACCATATCGAAAGAAGCCAAAAATGTCATTATTTGAGTACGAAGAGAGACAGCATCCAAATCCCATGAATCTGCAACACGTCGAATGGCGTGATAGATTCTGGTTGATGAATGTTGTACTGAAGGAAAATATACCAATGTGGACAGGTTGGAATTGCTTAACTACAGAAGATCATCTACCCCAGAAAATAATTGCGTACATGGAAAACCTAAACATGCCACCAACACGTCTAGATGTGATAGCAGAAACATTACGGCTATCTCAGCGGGTAGCTGCCGAGTGCGGCGAGGGGTACGCCATTATGACCTATGATTTGGCTGTTGCAAAGCCGGCCTTGCAGTTACAAGCCGCTGACTCTCCACTATATCACAACATATTCATATGTGTTGGAGCGTTTCACATCTTATTAGCATACTTTGCTGCACTTGGCTATCTCATCGATGATTCTGGAGGTCCAGAAATACTGACTGAGACAGATGTCCTTGCACCAGGTTCAGTGAACGGCTTTCTGAAGAGCAAACATTACAACAGTTGCAAAATATTGCATCATTTGCTAGCTGCCGCATTCCAAACATTGCATTTCAAGCGTTTCATCGACAGTAGAGGGACAGTATCAAAACATATGCTCGAAACCATGACACTGTTGGCAAACGAACCATCACATGAACAAATGACACGGATTGAATCAACAGATGAGTATTTGAAGCTAATGAAGGACTATGAAGAGTATATCGAGGCGACTCTAGATGGTAAACATGGAAGCACAGCTCTGTATTGGATGATATACATTAAACTAGTGGGTATATTACCTCCTCAGTCGGGCATGCAGAACAAACGACCTACAGCTTTTCATTCATGGTTTAGGGAAGATGTGCAGTATTTTCTTCGCTGCAAACAGGCCAAACTGTGCACGGTGGATGACCAGATACCATCCATCTCAACTTATTAAACGTGAACAATACACATCCCAGGGTGAGGAAGATGTTAGAACGCGGCGCACCCCCGTCGATCTAACACTAGAACAGACCATCAATGCAGATGCCACATCACGTCACACAGGTATAGTCGCGTTCACAAATTCCAACCCGGAACGAAGACGATGGATGTTGACAAGATCTGTGGATGGTATGTTCATGTTGCATACTCTTCAGAACGTTCCCCAGTCATATGGGTCCGTCGCCAGAATGATTCTACAACAACCATGTAACATGTCAACGCGGACTTACTTTATTGCAGACACCTATGTGACACCTTCTCTAAATGATGTTGAGCGAACCAGACGAGGGGTGGAAGAAAGTTCATTCTTGGTGACCGGTGCGGATCAAAAGCGGCCAAAGGACTGGCAGCAAGCTTTGAAATCGCCTTCTTTGAAGACAGCTCTGTTCCGATTTCTAGCTATTGAATGGCAATCACAGCAGTACGCAGAGATTCTGCGGAATCACGTTGTATATTTAGCCATTGACAACCAGTGCTATAAATTCACTGAACAAGAGGGTGTGGTCTCTCGCGAAATTGTTCTTGGCTACAGCTGCAATCACGAATTATTTATCACTTTCTGAAAGCTAACAGTGAGAACCCGAAGTCGAGATTTAGTGTCAGATCTAATGACACGGATGTCATGATCTTGCTTCTGTACCATGCAAACCAGATTCCAAACGAGGTTAACGTGTGGATGGATGCCGGACTTAGCAGTACAAACACAAGGCGGTATATCAATATCACCAGCATAATACACCACACAGACCATGTACTACTCGAAGCCCTACCTGGTTTGCATGCCTTTACAGGATGTGACTATACAGCCGCCTTTATGAATAAAGGTAAGCAAACACCGCTGTAATTGGTAATGAAGAACAGACTGTTCGGTGTAGCATTCGCATCATTTGGGAAATACACCGTCGCATCAGACGAACTGTGTTCGACACTAGAGTAATTTGTCTGCTCGCTACATGGAAAACCAAATATGACAGAAGTTGATGCAGTGCGATATGTTCTGTTACAGCAGAATTATGCTCCAAAGACAGATAACGATCCGCTACGAATCATCAAAGGAATTAACACAGGCTGCATGCCACCGTGTCGTAGGGATCTTTACCAAAAGATTGAAAGGGCAAACTATGTCACGGAAATATGGAAAGGTGCAAGCAAACTGAATCCAGTTGACCGGACCCCTGAAGAAAGCGGCTGGGTGTTGGCTGATGGTTGCTATCGGATGAAATGGTTTGATGGTGATCAAATCCCGAAGTACATTGCTGATGTACTGACCCCTACTTCACTAGATGAAGAAACTGACGAAGCAGACATACATCAATCTGATGAATCAGACAGTGATTCTGAATAAATGCGTTCCTAATTAAAATACATTGAGTTTGAACAATACATCATCATTAGACAGTCAGCGTAGTGAATCAAATTAGTTTCACATGGCAGCCATCTTGAACTGGGAACAGTCCACTTTCAATATGCTATGATAGAGTGTGGTTGTATTTCTACAAATAGTACAGCTATTGATAAAATTACGTCGCTGCGTACGTCATTGGATGTGTTTAGCCCCCCCCCCCCCTTCCCCGGATATAGCTGTTGTTTTATCAGTGGTACTTTGGAGAAATTGTTTTGTGGATCTTTCGTTGGTTTTATATTGATTATCTATTACGGTGTTATTTTTTTATTAGGGGCTGTATACTGCTAGTTGTGGACGGCTTTTTGTGAGATATTGTCGATTTGCAACAACATATGTGCTCGTGTCGTAGTTCGCTTGGGCTGATTTGTTTAATTTTAATTTCTGGCTCTTGGTCTCCTCAATATACACATCTGACAACTTCAAAATTATTTTGGCGGCCATCTTGGATTCTGGAAAGTACACATTTACTTTGTTCAAATCGATATTGGCAAATTGTTTATATTCAATTGTATAGTTATAGAGATACGTGTGTAATGCATCTACTTTGCATTTAACCTAAAAGCAATACACCATACGATGCAATGTGTTTTAATATTTCGCGGACTGTTATTTATTGTTGGTGGGGTAAGGGTACATATCTTGTAATATTTTTGCAATAAATTAACACAGGGACTTAGGTTTTCAACACTGAATAAAGGATGCATGTAGGCAAAACTTAAATGTTCGCAGCCTTACTTACTGTACGTAAATGTCAAGATATTCAATATTTCGGAGGAATAAAATCTCATTTTTTAATATTTATTTTTGAATTTTTCGAATATTTTCATTATTTCTCATATTTTTGCTACTAATATCCACATATTTGTACATGCATATTATTCTGTGATAGGAATTTAGTAAATTAACGCAAGTTGGATGGGAATATAGCAGGTACATTTAATTTTAGAGAGTCGTTTTTGAGGTATATCATTTTAGCGGAATGTTGGCGGCCATCTTGGATTTGCCAGAAAACTGCCCATCTGAGTTTTGTAAGAAATGGATTTTCGAATTCAGCACACAATTTTACATAAGAATCACCCCTCAAACCTTTCGGGCTCAATATTGTAAATAAAAGTGCCCCAGCTCTGGGGCTATATGGTGATATTGGCAAAAAGTGTATATCTCATCAGGATGTGCACTTTTTGCTAGTAACTTTCATATTTTTGAGAACGAAAACATGCCTTTTTCATAAATGGACTAGTCAGAAAATCAGTTTGCGATGATTAGATTGGTCGGAAAATTGTCATATCAAAGTCCATTCCAGTTAATTAGGAGTGAATGGGTTAATATAAACCTTTAGTTGACGTTTGTTGCTGCATTTTCATTGATCGCGACAAAATTTGTTAAATTGACAAACAGCTTCAAAATGATTCAAAACCTAATTTTATATATTAAAACCTAAATTTGAAATAATTGGACTATGCTGTTACTACTAATGAAGATGTGTTGCCGCAAATGGTAACGATATAGACACCGGTGTGCTCCATTTCTGTTGTACGAGTTCTCACGACATGCAATATTCTGTACATATAGAGAAACATAGGAAGTTCTAAATACATGTCTATTTGAGGTCTCCGGCACATCCAAGTCAGTACAATAACGGTATACTTAATGGTAGACGCCCACCCAGTATGCACAAAATGTTATTTATATCAGATACATCATCTGAGACATTTTCTGGCCACATTAATTCACCATTGCCCCACGTATTGATTGACATTATTGTACATTTTATATCAGAAGTAAATGTACACACTTATATCAGGGGCGATAACTTTGTTTCATTAAAATGTTAACTGACATTACTATGTATTCTCTGTATTTATTTTTTGATGTGCAATGGTCATACTTTATAATCTGTCGAAAATATTATTTGTTCAGGTGTGCATTTCGTTAGTATAAATAATTAAAAAATAGCATGCCTCATTTGCATATGAAAATAGCCTGATACCACCGCGCGTCACTATCAGCAAAATAACTATTACTAAATGATTATATCTGTATAGCGGGCACTCGTAATTTTTCGAACTGGTGCAATAGTGACACAATGTGTTGGCAGACACGGAAATCTATTCTTCGCAAAACCAACATAAGTCTGTCAAGCTCCCGGGACCACCAGATGTAGCTTATGAAGACGCGTTTGCTGCCAATATTTCACCAAAATCCGTTGCATATTAAGGAAGATATCAAATACTTTGGAGTGGGCGAGCGTTCAACACTTTCAGCCATTGTTGTTGTTGTTGTAACCACGTGATATTGCACCTTGAAATAATGATGCTACGTGTTATTAAATTTCATCTACCAAACAGGAAATCATTTCATGAGTTAAAACATAATTGCATGATGTCATTAAGTAACACACATAAAGGAATTGATTTTCTCGAAAGTTAGGTCCTGTGATCGGTGACATCATTTTTAAACGTATTCAGCGACGGGCTGTAGTTCTTATTGTAGTAAAATATTCGACCACGAAACAGATACGTACGATTTATATTTCATTTCAGACGCATCTTCCTGGAAGGGAAAACTATCAGGTCACCAGGAAAGTTCCATTTCAAGTCGTTGGGTCTGACTGTTGAAACACACGCTGATATCCACAATCAGGTCATATTCTTCTGCCGTCGCAGTTTTCTAGAGCACTCTGACTGTCACATAGAAGCTGGCACTAGTGATATAATTAGCGACGTGTTTGACTACCTTCTGAATGTCACTCTGAAAAGTGTGGACGTTACAATATGTGTATACACAGAGGCAAGCAAGTTTGATACAGTAATTGTGGTGGACAGCTTGGGAAACGAGTACGATTGTAAACATCTTAAAACTGACCCTACGGTACGTGTTATATAAGTTAGGTATCTTGTATCAGAGGTGTTATTATACTGATTTTACTGACATATAATATATTTATAAATGTACATATTTAGTAAGATATTTTCACTTTTCGATTAGCTTGTCAATTGTGTTCACAACAGCAATATTTTGTTAATCGGACACTTTCATTAGTGGTGTGGTGTTACCGTCATGCTATATTTGAGAACTTTAAATATCATTTTATGTACCACAGCTTACACTAAAACTTACATCTTACACTACTTCTTACATCTTACATAATATTCCACCGAACCGATTATTACGAAACAATGCTGAAAACAACATCTTCATGTGTTTGACTATCAAGTTAAGTATTGATAACGTTGTTTCAGACCTACAAATGTAGCACTACGGCTATATCGTGGAACAAACGATGCTATGCCGCATTACAAAAAATGTAAAACAAAAGTTAGTACTGAGTCAATTTTAAAAATATATGTACACCAAATGTAGAAATGCCGTATTTCAGGGAATATACTACACAACAAGAATGACATTACATCCATATAAAGGAGCTATGAATGGCTTTGCTGTGTATATGCGAACAAAGACGGACACCTTCATCACAACAGGGGTGAAACAGACATGCCAGTCAACGGTGGAAGACAACTTCGCGATTGAGTTTCCGAATCAATGCCTTCCTGCAAATGTAACTGTTACAATGCAGGTAAGAAAATAGTTGGGCCCCAGGTGGAGAAAAGAAACGCTACCATATGTGACACGCCATGCGATTCTGTACCTTAGGACAACTGCGTAATTTCATTAAATACGTTTACAAGATTTACAATATTTTCCGTAAATGGCGCCAAAAGTTGGCAATATGTTCAGAGTGCATGCCGCATGTACTCGGAAACTTTTGTCAACTTTTGACTTTGTATATGAAAAATATTGTAAATTTTGTAAACGTATTTCATTAAATTACGCAGATATCCGAAGGTACAAAATCGCATGTCGTGTCTCATATGTACAGCTAGACTGAATCGTTAGTCAGGATCGATAACAAGTTTACAAACGTTTATTCACTCCAATCATTTTTACAAATGATATAAGAGGTAGGTATACATGTATAAATACATAGAAGTGCATGGAAAATGTCAAACAGTAATTGAAGTATGGCTACTATAACATACATGAGGTAGTATTTAGTCATGGTTGGCCGGGAAATACCGGGGGCGGGAAATACCGCCGGTCCGCCCCGGGAAATAAGCTCAGAAGTGGGAAATACCGGGAAATACCGGGAAATAAGATTTTGTGTGTTCAAAACTCTGTTTTTGCTCGTTTTTGGCTTTGTGACATGTGCTAAAAATTATTTTGTTCGCATTGCTACCACAATATCAGTGCTTAAACTGTTTCGTCCCTGCCAGTGGTACTCGTCACGTCCTTCCCCTCCACTTCGGTCTTTACATGTGAGACAAGTTTCTCGTGTACGGTTTCTAGTAGTGCGCCACCCAAGTCCTTGCGAGTCGGTCCTTGGTAGCCTGGACGAAGCACTCGGGATGTGAGGCGATGTTGAATGGCAGATTGCAGGCGTAGAACAACCTGGCAATCTAGTGATCAAGCTGAATCTTCATCTTCGCATCTGTCTGACATCCGTAGCTGCTAATCTGGCTCTGCTGTAGCTTTAGACGCTTGGCTGGTTGCTCGGTAGTAGTTGGTGCTTCAACTTGCGTTGTTGTGGTCTTCTGGGGGACATCATCGACCGCTTCGTGTCTTTTCTTGGTACCCAGGGTAGCGAGGGCTGGGCATTTTTATCGATGTGCATTGAGTCGGTCCGCCTTCGGGCTGACTTCAGTCTTACAGTCATTACATATCGCAGTTGTTTTCTTGCCATCCACGGTGACAGTGTAGAAACCCCATACTGAATTATTTACCTTCACAGTGAAATTAGGATAGTTGAAACGTGTATGTATGCTCAGTGGCAGACCTTTACTGGAACATAACTGAATGAGGATTTGGTTCGCCTTATATGATGCATGGTTAAGTAACACTCAATTTGAATAACTGTTTTTAGGCTATACAGACACCTGGTTGTCTGTTAGATAGACGCCACTATCCACTATCCACTCTGACAGTGTATTCCACTGATATTAGGATTATGGACACATTTGTCTAATTGGCTGACATCTCTCACACCTATCTCTGAAATTGAAGGATTACAAATGCCCCACAACACACCTTCACACCTGACTGTGGGCATTGCTAATTGAAATTGTGTTGAGTACAAACATTGTGGGTCATCTCAAATTATGATGCTGACATCTGAAATAACTACTTAATTATTTTAATAATACAGCTAGATTATGAACAAATTTCAGGGATAATCCCAAAAACAATTGTATTTTGCCTACTACATTAAAATTCCTTCATTAAATGTATGCCTAAACTGTGTTTGTATATATAGCCGCAGGGCTCTGGATAAGGATTTATTCATTGAGTATTTTTACTCCATGATATTTATTTCAATTGCCTATTTTCAATTATCAATCGGGTACCTTACAACCGTTACCCCATTGTGTAAGATTGAATATGGTATTTTCCAATTCTGGTATCAAAATGTGCAATAAACATGGCTACATAAAACATTGAATACGTGCATGTGACATCTTTTAAGTGTTAGTTAAAACTAATTAGAAATTATATTTAATTGGGCCTTTGCTGTGTCTTTTTTCTCCACGTTTTGTTGAAGACATATTTACCGCGGTCTGTCCAAATCTTAAACAATAACATCCGAAGTATATCCGAATGAAAATAAACTTAGTCTATTTGCACGAATTCGGCCGTTTCGCATCACAAACGTTTCGGACCAGGGTCGAGTCAGCTGTATCCTTATTTTTTCGGTCACATCTCAAAGCAATTACTTACGCGTCGTCACCTGCGAACACTGTGCGTATTAAATGGCGAATTACAAAAAGGAATCGCATATTATCAATCGTAATCGACCGACCGGAAATTCATATGAAGTGCTTTTCACAAATACCGTCACCGTTTAATCTGCTAAAAAATAGTGACCGTGCCTATCCGATTTATAAAATATCCATAGACGCTTATTATATGTATAGTTGCATCATCGATATAGACGCTTATTGTAACCAAATAAGACAGATAGGCTAGCGGTGATTTTGTGACTGATTTTGCCATCGACGTCTTTGGCATTTTTCAATAATTTTATTGAAAACTGTCCTTGTAAAATTATCAGTACGCATATGTTTTCAAGCCAATTGACTACTCAATGTTTTAATTGCGTTTTGGTACGTAGGGCTTTCAATTTGAATTGGGTTTTCGTGAAATTATTTTTGTGTTGTTGGGTTATGCTAGCCCAGTATTTAGCCATTCTTGTTTTAACTAGAATATCAATGGTATGTACTTTTTCAAGCATAGACAGATCTACAAAACCACATACTTCACAGCCATACAATAATATAGGCATGCCAGTCTGGTCAAACAATATAATCTGACAATCAACTAGAAGGTTAAGAGTTCTTATTTTTGTATGTAATACGTTTAATGTTTTCCTAGCTTGTGCACATATAGACTTTCTGGTATCGGCAAAATGACCGTTTCTACTGAAAGTCACACCAAGATATGTAAACTGTTTTAATATTTCAATTTCTGTGTCATTATATTTGAAACTATGATTTCTATTTGTAACAAATATAACAATATTTTTTTGTGTGGCATTGAGCTTGAGCTTCCATTCTGTGCAATAGAGTCATGAAATGAACAGATTGTGTAAGCTTGCAACAGAATCTGCAAGGAGAATAGTATCGTCTGCAATGAATTTTAAAAATGTATCTCGTTCGTTATGAAAAAGTTCAATACCTGTATTTTCTTGCGCGAGAGTTGTCTCAATGTCATTTAGGAATAATGTTGGTGATACATTTTCTCCTTGTCTTACTCCATTATTACATACAAAAATGATAATTCGTAATTTCATCTGAAATCAATGCAAAATCATAATTTTCAAAATATGGTGAGTCAATACGGATATATTTCCAAATATGACATCTTCTGAGCTATTACAAACAGCTTTGTCAATTTTCAACCACTGAATATATTCTCATTATGAATCAATACATGTACAATACTTGAGTAACTTATTACGTACAATGATAGCCAAACGACCAGATTTTCTACGGGTTTTTCGAGATCTAGGTTTTGATAGAACAGTATGTATATCAATATTAATTACATCATGAATATCTAGTTTAGTTTCGGCACAAAATACAATATGATTATTCTCTATGAGATCAGTAAATTCTGGGTAATTTATCTTTGATTTTAATCCAGAAACATTTATACTAGAAATATTTAAATGTACATATTTGTCGGCTACTGGATTGTCACTGTGACGTCCCTATGGTGGAGGGTTCATTGGTGGCTTTGCGGTTCGCGCCGCGGCTGCATATTGATTGAGGACACGAACACCGTCAATGAACAGTTTATCTTGTCTCATTTGGCCGTATGAGATATCGGGTATAGCGGCTTACGCCGTTTTTCAATTTCAGCCGGAAACTGTTCACTTATACCAATGTTGGTTCCGTGGAGTCTATGCGCACATTTCCGGGCGAGTTCTCTGTCTTTGAAATAGGTGAATTTCACTATAAGAGGGCGGGACTTTGCGTGTGGTGGTCTCAGGACGCCGAGTCTGTGCACTCTCTCATATGACATTTGAGTGGTGCCCATTTTCTGTTCGATCATATTAGTTAGTGTTTGTTCATTTGATCAGGGTTGGCTGGTTCTGGTATATTATGAAATATTAAGTTTGATTGCATATCACGACACTGTATATCAAAGATTGTCTCTTTCAATTCATTTTGGTTTCAATGGTTTCGACTGTTTTACCTGACTCTTTGGTTAAATGTATGTCTTGTTGTACTGATTTAATTACTTTGCTGTTTTCAGTAACTTTCGGCTTTTGTTCTTCATACTTGTTACAAACAAATTGGACGGACTTTTCTATTACATTTATCTTTGTTTCATTGCTCACAACGTTTTTGTCTACTATGTCCTCCACTTTTAGCGAGATGTTTAGATAGAGACTTCTGAATATGGTCAAGCTTGTCTAACTTGTCAAGTTTATCCAATTTAGACATGGCCGATTCCATACTGAGTATCCGTTCGAGCATGCGGTTGAACATATCGGCTGACACTTTGACGGTTTCGAGATCATGTGCTCGGATGACCGTACCGTTATCCAGATCGAGATATACAGTTAATGACGTATCCCCCTCTGAACTGACGCGTCGCCGTTTTCCATCGCGATAACCATCGCGTTTTGGTCACTGGAGTATACGTTATGCAGTAACAAAACATTGTACTAGGGGCATTCAATAAAGTACAGGAATGTTTTCACAGACGCTATATCGATCGTTCAAATTGACTGATATTTCGCGTAATCTGAGAACAAATCATAATACATGTCATTACAGAATTATAGTATGCTGCATACATACAGTAGCGCTTTTCTGCAGGTCAACTATACGTACTATGCCAATACTATACGTATACTATACCAATACGATATGTTTTCTATACGATATGCATATAATATATATACGTACGGTATGTTTGTACCGTACATACCAACCAATATCGTATAGATATACCATTCAAATCGTACGTTTATACGTTTTTTATACATGTGTATAATTCTGGTACGTGTGTATCGTACACACATACCATATTTGTGTATGGTATAAATGTACCAGAATACCGTAAATGTATACGATATATTAACGGTGTTGCCGTGTACTATTTGCCATAATATTTGGTCCGCCCCTAATATTTGGTCCTCTTTGGAGTCGAGAATTTCTTTAAAATGAGAAGTGTTTTCATTAGAATGAAAATCCACACTTCGGGTATGGTATATTCATACCATATCCGTACGGATATATCGTATATACGAACCGATATCGTATGTTTGTATACTATTCGTATAGTACGTTTGTATAATGTAAGCAAACTGTACTATACGATGATACGGTACAAACATACCAATATTATATGATCATACGATGTGCTCATTAAATATACCAATACTATACGATTACGATATGTATACGATATTAGTATATACAACTTAGTAAGGAGCAGAAAAGCGCTACTGTACAGTCGCGCGTGGCCGTCGTCATAGCAACGTCAGGTTAGGATACCCTGCGCAACGTTAACTGTGCTACATGTGCTACATAATGTTTGTACCATGTGTGTGTTTCAAGCTAACATGCTCATACCTGTCATATTGATTGGCTATCTGTTATGCATTATTGAAGTATCGTCCATGACACCGTACACACTTCTGGTGACGTACAACCCAACTCTCAAATGCACCTTGAAACTCCTGTCTTGAACTGACGTAGCGCGCCCTTCATCGCGGCGTATAATTCTGACTTTCAAGTATATTTGACGCCCATACTTTTCAGACGCGGATATAGAAAGAAGTCAGAAAATGATGTTGACGTCACCAAATTATGTACAAATTACGTTAGTGATTGCTAAATGACATATATGAAATATAATTATTAAATCAATCGAAAACGTGTTGTTTTTTTTGCAAAAAAAACGTTTCTTGACGTCGCAAGTTCGCCGGGTCACAGAATATGACGTTACTATAGTTATCGGTCTTCAGTTTTACATAATCGAGTTTCGGTAAATTACATGCCCAATTGAAGATTAAAAATGAGTCTTTTAAGGACGTTTCATGGAATTTATTGAACTCCCCTCGTATAATGAGGCGATTTTCATAATTAATACAATCATGGGTTGTTGCGCTTATTGGGATGAACAATACATTTGATCTGTTTAAAGATTGCGAGAAGTCCTTCGGACCCTACGCACTTTAAACAAACCAAATGTATTATAGACCCCAGTAAACGCAACATGTAACGTTCAAGGGTACATTATATTCGTGTAATACAATGCACGTTAAAAACTGCTCACTCGTCCAATCTTCGTAACAGAAAAGTCAACATTTTAGCGGACGTTTGTCAAATATTATGAACATGTTAACTTGATGATTGTAAAAGTTTTCGTGTGAAAAATGACAATACTTTAAAATGACATCTCCGATTATGTAGACACATGCACAAACATGATTTGACAGCAATTTAGAATCATTTTCATAACTTGTTTATCCGCACATCATGACCTGGGTATACGGTGTTTTCAGTCGGTGAGTTCATATAAATCGAAGAGGTTCACAGTCGAAAACAGCACTACAAATTCCAATGAATAACAGTATACATGTATATGGCGATTATGCATTATCTTATCTTTGATTGCACGGGTAGGGGTCACAACCCCTGTCTGCATGTCGTTTTGCTTAGCTTTTCTTGTAATGCATTTCCTGACATTTATTATTTCTTTCGTATTTTACTGACCACAAAAATTGCTTCGATAACACACCTGCTTCAAATTTTAGGTTTTTCCAGTGGCTGACGTCGTTAATTCGCGATATAACGATGATATGCCTATATCGTCTGCTTCAAATATCTGCCGTGTGTCTATTGAGAATAAACACCGGAAGCCAGTGCGGCTACAGTTGCCTTTACCGACGGATGTGTGTGCCACCGACGAAGTGAGGACATACCACGGAGACACACGGTCGGGTGATAATGACGAGTGTAACTTTGAGGAGGTGGAGTCACTGGTTGACAGCAGCTCGGAATATACAACTGTTCAAGACCATCGCATAGCGAACGGAGTGTAAGTCAATGAAATGTCAATGCACGGGCGATACTATCCATAACAGTATACAGTTATTTCATGGTCATTCAGGGAACAGTCAAACCTATTGCCCCGAGGTGCCGTGGACGACCTGAGGCACTATTTCACTGAAGCCGAAGGCCGATGACAATAGTGTATCAGGTCGTCCACAGCACCGAGGGGCTATTTGTTTTGACTGTTCTCCGAATGACCAAGAAATAACTTGTTTTATTACTCAATCTGTAGCATAATGTATGTGATACGATGAACGTGTTTCGTGCTGCAGCGCATCGATGGACCCATATCAATTGCGTATAATTTGATGACGTAATTTTCGACAAAACGTCATGCCATGATTTTCTGCGGTAACAATAGTTTTGACTATTCCACGGGCATGCGGAACTATTGACCGGGCACGCGGAACTATTGCCCAGGCACGTCAAAACCCAGATAATTAGTTAAACATATGGGAGAATATGAAATAGGCACTGCCTGTGACGGACGACGTTAGTGTATGGAAAAGCGCTTAAAGCGATGAACGTACTAATTGCGCATACGCGGCCATATGACTTCTCCCCAAAGATTATGTGGCAATTGTTCGATGCGTTTGAGTCGTCCATCCTTTCATATTGTTGTGATGTGTGGGGGAACACGAACACGAAAGAACTAGAACGAATTCATCTTAAGTTTTGTAAAACAGTTCTCGGTGTGAAATTATCAACTAGTAATGAGGGAGTTTATGGTGAACTATGCCGATATCAACTGTACATTAATAGATACGTCCGGATTGTCAAATACTGTTTTAAATTAATCCGGACAGAAAATTGTATACTAAAAGTGGTATATAATAATGATATATTAGATTGTACCAACGGTGTTAATAACTGGGCAACACAAGATAAATATTTGCTGGATAGCCACGGCTTCACGTATGTTTGGAATGACCCTTAGTGTGATTCCGAAAATGCATTTGTTGCAATATTCAAGCAAGCGTTGCTTGTCTGTTTCGTGCAAAAATGGCACGCGAATGTACAGACTATTAACAGACGCATTCCCATTGTATAAGTATGTAAAACCAAAGTTTGAGTATTCATGCTATTTGGACATGGTTAGAAACAAATGGCTAAGAATCACATTGAGAAAACTTATGCTGCCATCCCACGCAATAAGGATAGAAACGGGCAAATACGATCCGAATCGAACCGAAAGACATGAACGTGTGTGCCAATTGTGCAATACAAATGACTTAAGAGGACGAGTACCATTTTGTAATCAAAATGAAATGTCCATTATTTGAGAATATTCGAATATTAAGCGATACTACATGACAAATCATAGCGAGTACAAACTTGTTTTATTATTACAATTGTAAAATAGAAGGGAATTAATTAATCTAAGTCTATGTAGCTTTTTATCAGAAGGGTTTGCAATACGGAAACATATGACGTTGTCTCTTGATAATATTGGAGTATTACATTAATCGAAAAAGGTACTGTAAATTTGTAAAATCTTTAAAATAGGGACAAACATTGCAGATCATGATGAGAAGGCTCGTCTTGATCTACAGTGTTTTAAAATGTTGACCTGTAGTATGTATGGCTGAAAGGGTTATTAAGTTCTAAAAATACTATTTCCACTCTCTGCTAAAATCACTATGGTGCAATCAATGTCATTTCATATTCATTCATTACCTATCATGTGTATATTTATATTAGTCTATGCATAGTTACATCTATCATGACGAGGAACTGTATTCAGTTTAAGTAAATAAACAATTCTTCTTCTTCTTCTTCTTCTTCTTGTATAAAACTAAATTGGCCAATTGATAGCTTTACCATGATGTTAGTATGCTACGGACGGTACGGGATAATTGCAGAACTACTTCCCGAAACTACCATGATGTAACAGCTTTTCTATGCTAATTAAATAGCCATTGCTTGAACTAGTGATACAATCTGTGTTTTTCCTTTTGATATATCATAACCAGATGGCCGCGGCCCGCATGTCGAGCCCGCCGAGGCATTTGATGGTCTCAGAGTGTATTTATTTGAAGCTTGAATTAAGGGTTGTGGGGTGGCTATATGAAATATGGATGATGAATAAGAAGTATTGGATGTTGGAAGTAAATCAGAGTAAATGTTGTGGAGATATAAGGTATGTACAAACTTTAACACATATTTCAAAGTCATTTCACCTTGACCTTCGGCATGTGGACCACATGGGCAGGCTACGGAATGAAAATATGGATGACGAAAAGTATTGGAAGTTGGAAGTAAGTTGGAGTCACAATTGTGGAGATATCAGATACGTAAAAACGTTAATGCAGATTTTATAATAACGCAAACTTCTAAGTCATTTGGCCTTGACCTTGGGGCACAGGGGTCGCATGAGTGGGAAAACTGTAACGCAGATTTTGACAAAAACTTTAACGCAAACTTCTAAGTAATTTGACCTTGACATAGGGGCACAGGGGCCTCAATTATTATATTGATGATGCCCAATAAGCATACACAGTTTCAAGCAACTCCGACTTACGGTTACAAAAGATAGTAGGTATTTGAAAACTTTAACGCAAATTTTGACAAAAATTTAACACAAACTTCTAAGTCATTTGACCTTGACCATGGGCAAAGGGGCCGCATGAGTGGGATACATCATGACTATATGGATGATGACTAATAAGCATATGAAGTTTCAAGTCAATGTGACTTAGGACGGCAGAGATATAAGTTATTTAAAAACTTAACGCATATTTGGGATGGACGGACGAACGCATGCACGAACGCACGGACGTACGGACGCACGGACGCACGGACGCACGGACACCCTGACGCCATTGCCACGATATAACAATACGTTCCCTTGAAATAACAATTGTTTCCTAAGATATAACAATTCGTTCACACGAATTAACAATTCGACCGAGCCGAGCCGAGCCGAGCCGAGCGACCGACCGACCGACCGACCGACCAGACCAGACCAGACCAGACCAGAAGTTGGGACAATGTTAGTTTCCGCAACGATATATTCCCCGATGCGCTATGTCAACGCGTTTTCGAGCTATCGATTGTTTTGTTTAAAAAAAATGTATCATCATTGCTAGGTCGACAAAGAACCGGAACATTTCCGAGGCCGATACTGCTATATAACGGAGTAAACATTGGGTTCAAAATACATTTTTACGTCGTCCCGGCCCGTAAAGAAACATTTTGCAAAGAAAAAACATTGTTTCCAATCGAACATTTGATCAAACCTACAGTTATACCCGTCCTGTGCATCACGACAGACAATTTAATCGCACAGACATTTCTATCATTTCTCGGGAAGCCATTTTGCATAAATATCGTGGGACAGGTTTATTTGCCGGAACTCGTGCACGTACTATGTGGTAAAAAACGGAAATTTTATAAACGGTTATAATTCATATTTTATAATACCAATGTTGATAGTAAAAGTATCAAGTTAAAGGTATGTCTCTCTACTCCGATTTGGTATGATATTCATAGTGACCACATGGTCAATTTCAGCTGACCAATACGTGATGGTCAGTTGGCAATTTCCGTGATATCGGCTTTTTCCGTAATCACTCGGAAATCTACAGGTGTTACGTGATGTATGCAATTGTATCGATATGTAAATCGATAATCCATTTACATGTATAAACAAAATGACAGACGATAATAAGTTGCTGGAGGTCAATCGATGAGTCCAAATATTGGTAGACCAGGTGTATTATCATATCCTAGCCTCTTTTTCGTGCATAATAACTACATTATAAAGTGCACGTGCATGCATGTCAATATAATAGTGTATCTTGGTGCGCTAAATAGACATGTAGTGTGGATCAGTGGTATCGAAGCGGGAGAATATCCATACGTTTGCAGAACCTTTGTTCATTTTATCTGGTCGTGAGTTCGCACCTCACAAAATGCATTACTTTTGTCGATATCATTCTGTACTTTTTATGACTGCTTGCTGGAGAAGGGAATAAGTGAAACGGCAAGGGTTATATCACTCTTGCTGTATGACCTCATTGTGATATGATCGGCGAGAACATACGAGTTTATATTGTATATTTACACATACATTTGTAGGTTCATAGGGCCGGGTGTTTTCGTCAATATCATATTGTACATAATCCCTGTTTCGTTTAACACCTGTCACTATAATAAACAAATTACTTACTTACTTACTTACTTACTCCCAGATTCTTCATGTATACACATATGTAATGTGCATAGTTATTAGTTGTCTTCAAAGTGAGACTAACGTTCTACATGTAATCTATTTCATGCTTAATTAATGTAATTTGTAAGAGCACCACACGTAAAAAAGAAATATATAATAAAATATAAACAAATTAAAATAGTATGTGTATGAAAAACTAAGATTCGAACTCACTACATACGGCATTGATATCAGTCACTCTAACCCCTCGACTACATAGGACTTGATGACAAATCTCAAAATCAATATTGAAAAGGAATACTGGCACTGGTATATTTACCAGTCCCACCTATTCTGTGTTTTGTTTATGACCTGTTTCTTTGTAAACAAGTAGCAAGTTATCGTCTGCGGACTATAGTGTGGCGAGTCCACCATTGACCACTGTGATATTCGAATTAACGTGTCAGGCTAACATGTATCTCACTTCCCGAACATGTTTATTTTATTGAAAATTACATTTATGACCACGTGAAAATGATTTCAGTTAAATACGTTTTCCGTAAATGACATCGCAAATAGTTTATAACATATGTTGAATTAAATATTCTTCCTTTGCACAAATTAAGTTCAAGGAAGTTTAGTTGGCAGTAAATAATTCGCGATGATTCTGCTTAATTCCCTGTAAATAAAAACAACACATTTCCATTTATTGACAATTTTATAATTTGTGACACTGTCACCAATACTAGTTTCGATAATCGTTGGAAATCTCGTTAATATTGTAACGTCCCTATGTCGTATCCGTCTTCAAGAATACGGTATAAATCAGATATTTCCTGTTCACGCAGGGGAATGGTAGCGGGCCCTCGTGAATCGGGGTAGGGAAATTTAACGACTATATCTACTTGGCAATGAAAAGACGACAGTGACGAGATTTTAGTAACATCTGATATTTTGATAATAGTTCTAACATGCAGTATTACTCAACGTGTACAATTAAAGAGTGGTGACAAACTATGATAACAACGATGAGGGTGATCTGATTATGGACAGATAATGACTAATATGAGATGTACACATGGCAAGATACAAAAGCACAACAGGCGACTGTGAGAGTAAGCAGACTCAAGAAAGGATATTAGCACATGTATACACGGACTAGATTTATGCTAAAATCTGGCGGAACATCACACTAACGCAAACCCAAGTCAGGGTGGGGAATCACGAAGCTGGGGGTGGGAAATAATGCTGGGTGGGGGAGTCACACAGCGGGGATCACAAAACTGGGGGTGGGAATAATACTGGCTGGGGGAGTCACACAGCGGGGATCACGAAGCTGGTGGTGGGAATAATGCTGGGTGGGGGAGTCACACAGCGGGATCACGAAGCTGGGGGTGGGAAATAATGCTGGGTGGAGGAGTCACACAGCTTGGTGGGGAATTACACAGCAGGTGGGCACACAGCAGCAGGGGTGGGGAGTCGCACAGCCGGGGGTCATGAAGCTT
This sequence comes from Conchocele bisecta, assembly GCA_029237695.1. Lineage (NCBI taxonomy): Eukaryota > Metazoa > Mollusca > Bivalvia > Lucinida > Thyasiridae > Conchocele > Conchocele bisecta. The sequence continues at coordinate 33,445,853 of CM055265.1, read as the reverse complement.
GGGTGGGAATCATGACACATAGCTGAATGGGGGGGGGGGGGTGGGGGGGTCACACAACAGCTAGGACGCATGCCAATGGAATTGGGATCACCTAACAGGGGTGGGAGGTGGCTCGAAGTTAGGGTGAGGCGTCACACAGCAGGGTGGTCATGAAGCTCAAAGTGGGAATCGTATCGCAATGGGAAAAAGTGGGTGGGGTAATGGGATATTGGCATTATTATGGTTCCAGCCAATATTAATAATCAATAATGTCACGTTCAAATCATCACATCTCACGACTAACGGACCATTGGTAACATCGTCGGTGAGTAAAATGTGTAAGGGGGGGGGGGGTATTTGGGCCTTGGGAGTTCTGAGACGCGAGTTGCGTCTCGAGTTGCGTCGCTCGGGACAAAATCGACAACTGACATATTTCACTCCTATTTATAACCTTCCGTCCGGACGTTGTCCGCAGATGCAGCCCTTTGATTGGCTCGTAGAGACTCCGAGGACAACATTCGGACAATGAGGACCATATTTGGAATCCGCGGACAACATGTGAAAGTTGTCCCAGATTCCGCACAGTGGATTGGTTGGAATGTGTAATAGGATACCGGGACTTTCCCACTTTAACGAAACGTGAAAGTTGTCCCGCATCGTTGATTGGTCGGAGAGGTTTGGCGGAAATTACCGAGCTTAAACAGGAAATGTCAACAAACTATTGTGAATTGTAACTAACTAAACAAGTTTCCTGGTGTATGAAGACGCCGATAATAAACTATTGACAATTGTGAACATCCAGGCATGCATCGGAGATCGTGGTAAGTTCTGTGCATAAAATGACAGACGTGTTTTGTTGTCCAAAATGTGTGATAAATTTGAAGCGAGGAATACGCAATACACAAGCGTGTATAGCAATACTTCGCTGGCTGGGTCGCTTCAATATTGCCGTGAAATCAAGATAAAACATGCAACGATACAAATAGCTACAACCAACGTAAGTAATTTTGTAGACTACTCGTCGTCTGACCGAGATTTATAATTCCCGTGTATGTAAAATGGGAATTCCGTCAGTTATTTCTAACTATATCAAATAAAGATGAAATAATATTAAATATGGCAAGTTGCAATTATGTCAAAGATAATCACATAAGACAAAGTCTATGCTGAAATTACAAACATGTTTGCCGTACTGCAAATTTAAGAGAAACACTTTTTATTAGGGTCTCATGATTTAACGTTACACAAATCTGGTAATAAAACAGAGCAATATAGGCCAGTTCAGCATTATCATCCTTATGAACGTGAATTGCACTAATATCATTTGAATTGTAAAGATATTCATACAAATAACATTAATAATATTTCAGTTGCTATAGGCATGATAGGTGTATACTATGATCAGACTGCGCGGATGCAGACCTTATATGCGTGTATGCTATTTTCTAATCGATTTTTAAAATGTGTACGTGTTTGAGTCTGATCTGCGCTTCTTACACTGTTCATTAATCATTACGTAGCCTGCACTATATGTACATACTTACAGATGACCGATGTACTCGTTATATATATTATTTTGATTTACGGAATGAACTATTTATACATGCATAATCTGTGATACCCAATTTTTCTTTCATGTCAAATTCGGACAAATTTATTAATCTGTTCCAGAATGCAAATCTGATTAAATATTGTGCCAAAACCTGCCATGAGGCAAAGGGCCTGGAAGTTGCTAGGGGGTCCGGGGGTATGCTCCCCAGGAAATTTTTTAAATCTGAAACGCCATTTCCTGCATTCTCAGCAAGTTTGAGGATACTAATATGTGCTTTATTACATAATTATTGCCCCGCCCCACTTCCGCCGTCCCTGCCGTAAACTAATTGTCAAGCCGTATTGCCCAATAGCAAGGATTTATTTTTAGATGTCTCTGCCCATACCTGGGACAAGCCTAAATGAGAATTTAACTCACTTACGTCCGAGTGTCACCTGTTCTCCTCCAGGATTCCTCAGCCCCCTTCAGTCCCCAGTCACAATTCAGCAACATGTCATGATCACATGTTATATAAATACTGGTACTACCCAGTGCTACAAATACCCACTGAAAAGTGGCATAACTAGTGATCAATTGGTGTCTCCCTTAGCTCCTCCGGGATATTTCAGTCCCCCAGTCCCACTTCAGTCACCCTTCACCCGTAGTAATCACCCACAACACCCTTCACCCGTAGTAATCACCCACAACACCCTTCCGACAGTACACCCCAAAATCCGAATCTGGGAACGATTACGTGCCTAGGGTAGGGATGATCAGCGGTTAAGAGCTACAACATAACGCGAAGTACATTCCCCGACGGGGAGCCACATCAATCCCTAGCACACATACTTATCATACCAAATCGGAGTAGAGAGAAATACCTTTAACTTGATACTTTTACCATCAACATAGGTATTATAAAATATGAATTATAACCGTTTATAAAAGTTCCGTTTTTTACCACATAGTAAGTGCACGAGTTCCGGCAAATAAACATGTCCCACGATGTTTATACAAAATGGCTTCCCGAGAAATGATAGAAATGTCTGTGCGATTAAATTGTCTGTCGTGACGCACAGGACGGGTATAACTGTAGGTTTGATCAAATGTTCGATTGGAAACAATGTTTTTTCTATGCAAAATGTTTCTTTACGGGCCGGGACGACGTAAAAGTGTATTTTGAACCCGATGTTTACTCCGTTATATAGCAGTATCGGCCTCGGAAATGTTCCGGTTCTTTGTCGACCTAGCAATGATGATACATTGTTTTAAACAAAACAATTGATAGCTCGAAAACGCGTTGACATAGCGCATCGGGGAATATATCGTTGCGGAAACTAACATTGTCCCAACTTCTGCAATAGGCGACAATGATATAACTCGGTTGACGTTTCGTGAGAGTCCGTTGTCTCAAGGCCGTGCGGGTTCGGCCTATTACAAACTTATCAACATTGTATAATGATATAATATGGAGGGTGTAAACAAAAATTTTAGCTTATTTTTTTTTCTTCATTTATTGATGCTTTTAGTCATATTTAATGTATTTATAGACCTCGGTCCGTTACTTCAACCTGTGGTAGTGCCATACTAACGCTAAATATCGGCACTCTCACTGTTGTGAGGAATCCATACAGTTTCCCAAATAAATGGTGTCCGAATATTTAGGGTACGGTAGTTGAATATTTAAAAAAAAACATCTTTACATCGTTATAATATATGTATTTACACTTATGGTTGCAGATGTATAGTGACGACGGTGCCGGGATCAAAGACAAGCGCGGACGTTAAAAGTAGAATACGGCGGTTCCTGAGTTGGTTGTATAGAGTTGTGACAAGTAGACAGAGATATGTCGTCTTCTATGGTCTATCTAACGTCACTAGTGAAATGTACAATGTGTTGGTTGGGCTCTCCACTGAAAATAACGCAGAGTCGGACATTAAAACATGCCGAAAAAATAACAACGTCACTAAGCCAGCGCAAAAATCACAAGCGATTCTCTCGAAGCCGAAACAGATATTCGCAGTGACGTGTACAGGGATAAACGCTACGGTAATCGGACAAACTCAGTTGAAGTTGTCCGTGCAATTGAACCGAATGTCCTACCAGGAGTTCTTAGTAACCTCCCATGACCGTGGGATTGGGCAGATAGGCGTCTATATGTATAACCGGGCCGGACGTCTAGACCAGACCTGCAACGAACGGTAATGCAAGACTGCCTGTACCAAACGGACATTATATCATAGCTTTCAGAGTGTGTAAATCCTGTCTGCTTAGCTAGTTGCGGTTAGTAACTATACAAAACTCCCATACGGCGAGTTTTATAGAATTACTGTCCACAACTAATGGCTCGAAATAGACGGGATTAGAGATACTATAAATATACAGTGAGTGACAGTGTAGAAATGTAATAGACATACATCTGTCGTTCCAGCTACATCCATAGCAACTACTCATCATATAGATAATACATAGATGGCAGGCTCAAGTGATCCACGGTAATCGCCGAATACGGCTACTGAACACAAGTATACATTGTTACATGACTGCCGTTGTTTGAAACCACTGACAGTCGTGTTCAAATGCACAGTGAGTGCTGTTTGACCATTGTTGTAAATAATGCTCATTTTGGGGCCAAGCCAAAACTTGCGTAATGCACGTGTCTCATGACGTTACTACAACGCGTCACCAGACCACTTCACAACTGTCGCACCGAAAATAAGAAATTGTTGATGTTGCGTGTAGTGTGGCCCCGGAATATGTATACATCAGCTATTTGAATTGAGCAGATTATCAAAGTACCGAAAGTACTGCATATATGCTCAAATTACACGATATTTCCGAAGGAAGTGTAACAATATGTTACAATAACATAGTGTTATAATAACGGGTCCGCAGTGTACGCAGCATGATACAAGTGCCACATCCTCCGCATCAATTTCAATGTCAAGCCCTTGAGGTTCAAACAGTTCCCTCGCGCCACGCCAAACATTTACCCACGGTTGTTGAAATGTAAATGGCAGTTATGCTCAACGACAAACCATCGCTGAAAAACGCAGGACAATACATGTTACAGGCTACGGAGCCCCACAGTGGACATGAATTTATTTTTATTAATTCTTTCCCACGAAAGAACAATTTGTTCCCACAATTTAACAATAAGTTTCCTCGACTTAACAATTCGTTCCCACTATATAACAATTCGTTCCATCGAATTAACAATTCGTTCCAAGGAAATGACAAATTGAATTCGTTCCCTCAATTTAACAATTCGTTCCCTCGAATTAACAATTCATTGCCACGATATAACAATTCGTTATTTTGAGTTGCTTATATTTTATTATATATATCTTTATTATATATGTGTCTCTTACAAATTACATTAACTATTAAGCATGAGGTAGTTTACATGTAGAAAGTTAGTCTCACTTTGAAGAAAACTAATAACGAAATGTGGATATTCTCCCTCTTCAATACCACTAAGCCACATTACATATCTATTGTTGAGCACCAAGATACACTTTTATAATGACACTGACTACATTACATTCTACTCACATCTGCATGAACGTGTAAATGTACCATTACAGTGACTGGGTTACGCAAATCAACATCGAACTACAGAATGAAGAATCTCAGAAAACAGTTCAAACAATTACAGGTTAGTTAATAAGCTTCCTGTTTTATGTGTATTTTTGTAGATGTGATACTACAATAAACTCTTTATGAAATAAGGGTTGTCAGTGAATTATATATTCCGAAGATGATTTGGGGAAAAGGTTTCATTGAAATTGTTATCTTGAGCGTTCCACTGCCGCCATCAAATAAAGTGTTTTATGTGTTGTATGTATAATAATTGAGTCTGAAAACGGTCTTCAACGTCTCCAATCACTACATATATTGCTGTTGGTTTCACATTGCATTACTTTTAATATACATTTATTAACATTATCTCAGAATATTTTTTCAAACAGCTATATCTTTGTTTTCTTATGTAAATGTATCGTTATGCTATGCATTCTTTCATACATTTCGTTAAAGAGTTTCCGGATTCAAAAGCACTCGCTTGGCTTGCCGGAGAGATCGGAAATGAGTGGTTTCTCCTGGGAATCTCGCTCGGCTTCCGCTCCAGCTTTCTCGAAACGATCGAACGGGGCAATTCATCTCATCGTCGAGTGCTAACGGTATAACATTTAGACTGCTGATCTATGACTTACATTATAATACCTTTTGTCATACAGCAGATAATTTTCTCGCATTTTGGTCAGCTTGACGGGTAATATGAGCTGATATTTAGTGTCAAGCCCGTCAATATGGCTCGATTAAAAAATGGCAGCCGGTGGAGGCTGAGTCGAAACGAAAAAGTTTGGAAATCACCATCATAGTGATTGGTAATAACCTAAGTAAGAAAAAAAAAGTTAATTTTTGAAAATCGGTCCAGAAATTGACAAGTTATTAACGAACTGCTACTCGTTTATGACGGGATGACGTCGTGTAATGTCTGTTGCGTCATGACGTCGTGCCGTTTGGAGCCATATTTGTCTGACGTTAAACATGTACCAATACACTTATAATAAAACTCAATTATGTAGAAAAGTAGTATACGAAAGGCCGGTTCTGGCACAGGCCCGCCCCAACCCCTGTCGGGCCCCACCCAATTTCTGTCGATCCGACACTATGGAGAGCCCACCCGCCCTCCATTCCCACCCCAGACACGCAGCAAAATGTTAAACAATGACAGCAGACGACATATTTGTTCGCTTATTCTACCCTTTATATAAGCCAATCTGTTTGCGAAAAAAATCGAGCTTCCTTCAGGGCCACTGACGCGCTGCCACACCTCCCTGCGCCTCCCAGCACTCGTTAATTCCTTTTTAGACAAAAAGATGTCAATGATATACTAGGGGTTAACATAGTGCAACTGAAGGGTCATAACAATTGCGCTTAGAGGAAAGCCGGTGAAAGGGAGCTCTGTGGGAAGAGATGCATCAAGGAATACTTCAAGGTCAATATGATGAGTATTCGGAAGTGCAACATGAGTCCTGTACCTTGTAGGTCTTGTGGAGTGCAGAGCTGGATCTTCGTGTGTCGGGCCTGTTGCAGGGAATCTGTCCGCACCAAACTGATTATAAGGAGAGCTCGGAGACAGTTCATATTGGTTACGAGCGTACTTACTGCACTTCAAACTCCCATTTAGAGAATAACAGTGCATTACATATACCAAAACACATGGATGAATACATAGACCAACTGCTCGCAGAAATGCAGGCACACGACACTCTACATATGGTTGTCCAGAACATCAAAGATGAGCCCATGTCGGGAGCGGCGAAGAGGCAATTACTCAAGCCCTTACTTCCAGCCGCTGCAAGCAGCTATCGACCTTCCCAGAAACCTCAGATAAGCATTCAGCGGAAAAGCAAGGCCGTTGCCGAGGTGTTGGATCCATTTCCTCCCTCCAAACAACACAGGACTACCAGAAGGAGATTCTAGAGTTGTTTGATGAAGGAGTATGGATGGGCCATGCTTTGGGCGGATCCCCTGGGTAATAGGGAATTACCTGCGGGATTGGCAGATGGATGTGCTTGAAGAGCATCCAGATCCAAAACAACCTTCCTGGAGGGTGTGCGCCCCCTCCCCCCCCCATATTCGCAAACTCGAAGAAGATATCCTTGCTCTCAACAACGGGGTCAAGTTCCAGCTTGTTGTTAAGATCCGGCTTCGCAAAGACAACCCCAATGGTACTGATGAGCTAACAGACTTTGCGCTCCGCCCATAAGCAGGAGGCTGTTCTGCAGGCCAGTGAGATCAACGAGGCGCTGGAAAAATCTTTCCCCACAATACAGGAGACACTCCAAAAATGGATAGGTAGGGCTCAGGATTGATGGGTTGTTAATGAGTCACCGCTGTATGGCTGGATATCGCCAGGTATCAGCCATTGAGATGCGGCTGACGTAAACGTGCAGTACAAGCATGACCACTGTCTCAGATGGGCCATCCGGTCTGCCCTCTTTCCAGCATGTGAGGATGGAGATGCCTTAAAAAGGGAAGAACAAGCTGAGCTTTCAGAACCACCACAAGCAGCTCCCAACCCTATTCATCATCTACACCAACTTCCAGGCTCTCACAAAGATCGAGGGCTCAGAGCTCGACCCCGCCAAAAGCTATACCCAATGGACTTAGCAGCATGAGGCATGCAGCTACTGCTATGTGGTCGTGCGCTGCGATGGCCACACAGAGCCGTCAATGGAATACAGAAGGTATAATGTAGAGGAGCACTTCCTTCAAGCACAAAGTTAAGGCGGTGCTGACCAACCACAAAGCTATGCGGATGACCCGAGAGGATTGGCTGGCTTACAACATAGCCACGACCTGCCATGTGTGTGTGAGAAACCACTTGATGGAGACTCTGTCCAGGACCACTGCCACATCGCCCACACCGCCTGTAACCTCAAGCTGAGATTGATCCCGAAGACAACTATACATGTGGTCTTCCACAACTTGCCAGGCTATGACTCGCATCTCATCATGCAGGCTATCTCGAAAATCGAGGGCTATTTCTCCTGCTTCCCCAACAATACGGAGAAGTACATCTCCTTCTCCTTGGGGCAGCTCAGGTTCATCGACAGCATCCCTCCACAAGCTGGTGGCGGTCAACAAACCTGAGGCCTTCCAGATTACGGCTCGGTATGAACCGAATAGAGAGAGGAGAGAGCTATGAGTACATGGACTCTTGGGAGCGGTTCGCTGAGCCTCAACTCTCATCAAAGGGGGCCTTATACAGTTTGCTCTCTGGCAAGCAAATCGGCGATGACGACTATGCACACACGCAGGTCTTCGAGTCATTTGGGTGCCTCAGTCTGGGGGAGTATCTACAACAGGACTGATGTGCTCCTCATGGCCGACGTCTTAGAGATCTTCCGGAAGACGTGCTTGGGGTAATATGGTCTGGACCCCGCGCACTACTACATCAGCCCCGGTCTGTCCTGCGATGCCTTGATCAAGAAAACAGGTGTATAGCTCGAGATGTACAGAGACTGCGACCAGCACCTCCTCATCGAGAAGTGGATGCGCGGTGGTATAGCGGTACTCACGGGCCAGCAACCCGCGGGTTGTGGGCTATGACTCGTCTTGTAACCAAAGAGCCACATGCTCTACATCGATGCCAACAGCCTGTACGGCTTGGTTATGACCCAGCCCGTGCCCGGGTTTGAGTGCGTGGAAGACTGCGATCGGCTCACAGAAGTAATATCAGAGCATCCGGCAAACAACCCAGAGGGCTACACCCTCGAGGTGGACCTGGCGTGCCCTGTAGAGCTCCTCGATGCACACAACGCGTATCCACTGGCACCGCAGCGCATGGTGGTCCAGAAGGAGTGGATGTCGGAGTACCAGCATGGCCTACTAGGCGATGGGGTGGCGCCTACCGAATTCGAAAAGCTGATTCCCAACCTCCGCGACAAGGAACGTTATGTGCTCCACTACATGAACCTGCAGCTCTATCTATCTCTGGGCCTGCGCCTGAAAAAGATTCATCGTCTGCTGCTACAGATATGGTTGCGGGCGGCGGTGGGCTCTCATACGTTTCAAGAACGGGGGCTGTGAGGGTTTTTGGACCGAGCTAGCTGGTATGTTCACACCCCCCACCCTGCTGATCCCGGACCGGCGAGGGTTGTGGGTGAAAGGAGGACAGGGAGGCGCAGGGAGGGGTGGCAGCGCGTCAGGGGCCGCGAAGTAAGCTCGCAAGCAGATTGGCTCATATAAAGGGTAGAACAAGCGAACAAACATGTCGTCTGCCGTCATTGTTTGAGAGTTGGCTGCGTGTCTGGGGTGGGAATGGAGGGCGGGTGGGCTCTTCATAGTGTCGGATCGACATAAATTGGGTGGGGGCACGCCAGGGGGTGAACTGTACCAGAACCGGACTTTTGTATACTACTAGATATATAAAGAACCTGCAGTATGACAAATACCTTGCTTGCGCCTCGGGTGAATATAGATTCATACGGGCAATATGACACCATATTGACTGTGTAGAATCGCAATAACTTATAATATACTTTGAATGGGAAATTAACTTCATTGCACATAGATATTGTGTAACTGAGATAATAAATAGTGCGTCTAATGCAGACCGATGAAACAGATAAGATTGACCCACTATATAATTGCAATGTAAAATAAGAAGAAAATACAACATATATTACATAAAGAAAACACAGTAAATGCAACAGCCTTGATGTTATTCCTTAATAATGCGACATGAAAACAACTGTGCTAACGCATGTATCGATGCAATTGACAGAGTACTAGGCATTTGGCATGCGACGCGCAGTGTCGATGTAGCTACATGTATTTACAGATGCTGTACTCGTGGCGCCAGGACAACAGCCTTAAACCTGACATTGGACTGACCGCCATGTACCAGGGGCTGCAGATGACCGGACGAGGTGACATCATCGCTGAACTTAACCGCCGTCTATATAGCGTGTAAGTGCCTGTGTGATATTGATATTTTAAAAAATATATATATACGTATCTTCGTTCCCGTGAATCCCAATGGAACGCGAGACGTCGACACATTTGTATATTGACGTCCGGAAGTTCATATTGGCCTATGCCGGAACTTCGTGTCACCCCGTAATGTAGTTCCTCGTAAGTAATCTCTAAACGATTTGTTTACTGCTTTTTTACTATGTTTATCTTTCGAGGCGCATACAAATTGTGATTGATGTACATGCACGTATATAATAAAACTATTATATGATTTGTATATGGATATATGCCACTCCTTCCGTCGTGCAACTATATTGCTCCAGATCAGTACATGCACGTGTAATATTTCGCCGGAACAGACATTAACGTCTCGCAAATTGTCACGATGCGTTCCGGAAACTCGTCGTGAGAAGTTTACTGAACGCGGTAATTCATTTCGCATTCATATCCGCCAGCAACAGTTGTTGAATACATGCACTACTGCCACGTGTCTGCACTGCAGATTGATGGACAAGCCTGGTGAGACAACATCTACATGGGCGAGTTCTTTGCTGGCTGGTCTGGATGACGTTGACGCTTCCAGCGATGGATCTAGTCCTGACTTCCACAAGCTGATTGCGAAGAGCCAAGGTAAATACATGTAGTTTCATTTACCAAGCCTTGCTGCGTGTTATTCCACCATGTTGAACAGTATGATTATACGGCCTCTGTGCAATAGTGCCTAGAGGGGTCAACATTACCACTTCGGGGAAGCGGGGCAAATTGCCACTATATGTTCTTGAAATGTATATATCCCTTTATATCATTTCCGCATAATAGCAATTTATAAGTCTTCGTTTACAGTTTGTATGCCCGTATAAGTGGACCCCCCTAACAGTAACATTTCTGCCCGTAAAAGAGCTGTTTTGCAAACGTTCACATAAAACTGCCACAGAATCGTATGTGCATGCTGTAAAATGTACCGAAAACATTGCAATTGGCATTTGATTTACATACAATCGAACTAGAACATTTTCGTTTAAACTTGCCTCAAAAATCCAAGATGGCCGCCAATACACCACTACCTTACCCCACCACACAAAACCATGTATAAAGCTATTTTATATGACTCTCCAGTTCTTGATTTATTTGTATTGGATTATTTTTTATGCGTGAAATAAAATCTAATGCACCGTTCTCACCGCCGATCTGAGTACCTCGATCTCCCCGATCGGCCAAATTCCGCGAACAAGATCGACCAGGTGTTTGGTCGGGGGTCTACACGACGGGCCTGTAGTGGACCATACTATATCAACTCAAGACCCTTCCAGACCACTTCAAGACCACTTGCCGACACACATCCCGACTTCTACTCGACCTCTACTCGACCTTCCTGACCCCATCCAGATTTATACCCGATCAACACGACCAGCGCGACCTTTTCTCGACCTCTACCCGACTGATACCCGACCATGTACTATCGGGCACGATCGCAGCACGATAGCAGCAAACTAGGTATAAAACTGTAATATTTTGCTCGGTATTCAGTTGACCAAACACTATCGAAGAAGAGATCTGGTGCGGTCTGCAACTTATCGAGTTGATCGAGTAAATGCATCTGATTGGGGTCGTACACGATCGAGTACAGGTCGTGTACAGGTCTAGTTGATCGAGTACATATCGGCAAACATATGTGACTAGATGTCTTCCCTAGATGTCTTCCCTAGATGTCTTCCCTAGATGTCTTACCGATGAACTAGACCTTGTACACTAGTATACACAAATTTACCAAAGCGCTACAAGATGTATTTCGGACCGCTTCTCGAGCGCTACACGGATTTGACATTTGACCGAGGTACTCAGATCGCCGGTGAGAACGGGCCATTATGCTACGTGTTAGAGCCCGGATACGATACACACACTCGGTGTTTGTGGACTGCAATCGGATTTTTTTGCCATTTGTAGTCAGAACGTAAATATGTAAGTATAATTATTCACGGACTTCATATAACAGACTGACGACGACTATATATATGTAGAATATTGAGCCAATGTTGTTTCCCTGATGTATTTATGTACAATCTCGTTATTTACAGCATATTTGTTTGTTTGTTTGTTTGTTAGGGTTTAACGGCCTATCAACAGCTAATGTAATTTAAGGCCGGGTCAATGGGTTTATTACTAAATCCCGTATATTACCTGTACAAGTACATGTACATGTTCAAGTACATGTACAAATGGGGGTGGGGGGCGGGGGGCTCTACAAATCAGAACTGAATATTTACAATACAAATATATATATTTAGCCCTGAAATCAGAATACTCCTGATCTGATGCCAGGTCCTCGCCACATCAGAAGCACTTGATTTACAGCATGCATTACACAATACAGAATTAACACACCTACACACCATTTATGCATATCATACATCCATATCACATATATAATACACGTTAGTATGTTTGTATTTCACTATTGTCACAAGTAATGCTCCTTGAAATTGATATTTCCAGCTAGTAGTGAACACTATACATGTACATGTATATCAAAATAATGTCATGTAATCACGCACTAGTCACAGTTCCTTTGACTATTTGATATAGGTTAAATTGTACCTAAAGTGTCACCCTTACTACTACCACCACCTATCACCACCGTTAAATGTCAAACATACATCCAAGTCCAAATCTGGAGTAGTCTTACATATATGTACTTCCTAGACTGAAGTATATGTATACCACCACCAGTCACCACTATTTAGTTCACTGTGTTCTTTTTATTTCACCGCTGACGTCCCTATAATGCCGTTCTTTGCGAGAATCACGTCAGGAAACCTCGATAAACATGTATCCAACTGTAGATAGGCGATTCATCTGCATGCATCGTAGATCGCTATTTCTAATATCCGTCTCTTCTATCGACTACGTATATGGGCCCCGCTCTAACTACTCAAATGCCCTCTGGACCGTCCGTCAGTTGAAATTAAATAACGAGCCCGATATTCCATCTGCCACTCTACTGAACTACATGTGACGCACAATATTCCACGCGTATACAATAGAGAGTACCCATTTACTAACTAATTAAACATACCTGATCATCTTCCATCAGCATGAAATAATCCAATAAGAGTGTATGTATTTCTCCATCTCTCTGACCAAGCTGCCAGATATGCCTATCAACACAACCAGACCTCACAAACATCCAACACACACTGTTCTGCGAGATTTAAATAGTAAATGGCCACGACAATAGAAAAACATACTTGGATAACTGTTGTATGTACCAAACTCCAAGATGGCCGCCAAATATCACGATTTCTCCTCAATTTACATAGTGTAATTTATTTGATGGCATTAATCATTTAAAACAAATAAACAGTATTACATTGCCGCAGTAAAACAAAGTGTCAATTTGTTATTTTGATGTTGGTATATTTGAATTCCAAAAGCAGTAAAATTACGCAGGGATGGTGAAATATTTCAAATTATACAATTACATGGTCTTCATATTAATATTTATGAGCTGCAACCTATAAGTTGGGCGATGTGATAACCAGTATATTGGCTTCATTAAATCAAACAGTAAACGTTGTTTTGTCCCACTGACATAGAAATATTGCATACATAGCTTCATACGCACTTAAGTGTTAGTGAAATATATATAATTAAGTTTAAAACTACTCTACCCCATCAGACCATTTTCTTTTTTCACTGAGCGGAGTTCACGAACATGATGTTAACGACATGCGTGTATCGCATGCCAATAACCAGTTTTCGAATATCATAAAGTATTGTACTGCTACATGTTCATTATAAGCTGCATTTGAATCTCATTGTAATACTGAAAACCGCAACACTATAGTGTAATGTGCGACAATCAGGTAACAGGTCACCCATAAGTACAAAGAAACAAAGCAAATGCTACAAAAGAAGGGACAATCTGATCAAATAGCATTGTGGACGCTGTCGCGAGCTGTGCCGGACAACATCTCTTTACACATGCCATGTAATTACAAGCACGTCATAGCAACAATAAATATCAGTCGCGCTTACAACACGACAAAAAAGTAAAATACTACTCATACTTGCATTTGACAGCATCCGCCCTCATCACTAGTTGGCGCCAACAGAAGTAAATGTCTTGATAGTAAGTAAATGATAGCCAATTCGAACATCAGGTGAGGTGAACATCCCCGCTTGGTCTATAGAATACACTTCAATGATTGTCATAGGTCGAAATTGTCGTCGACCATATGTCGGGCAGTGACTAACTTTAAGTTAGTACAATGCATTCTCCTTTGAAATGGAATGGTATGTTGAAATACTTCCAGGAATTGTAGTTGAATTGGACATTAAATGAATCAGTATCAGTAGAATTTAGTATGAATGAAATGTGATTGAAAATAACATTGCGTACATGTAGCTGGTGGTGTCAACAGGTAAATACTGTTGTCCACGCTACATTGCTAAGTACATATTGTAATGCTAATCTGGTTAACTAAGTGTTTATCGGCATGTTACTAGGCAATTATTGCAACGCTTGCCAGTTGTAATGTTTCATCTGTGTGACTGGTGTAAAGTTTGTGTAGCTATGCGTAACCAATAAACACGGACATTGTCGCATAACGTATTGTCGTATGTTATGAAACGCAGCTACGGTTCTATTTGAAATGTAAGCATCTTTTATCTTTAGTAGATAGTCATAGCTATAGTAGATTTTCTTTGCAAATCTACTATCCCTGTTAGCTACAGATGCCATTGACTGGTCATGTGTTAACTACTAGTGGCGAGGATTTCAGATTGTTTTTGATTTGGATATGTATGTTTGCTCAGTGAGCACGTAGAAGCTATTGTCTGATATAATATAATACAAACTGATCTGAAATGGACCTTCCGATAGTGGCGTGGTAAATGATATTATATGGCGTGGAGCCAACGCAGTCGACACACAATTAGGCTTATCACTGCCACGTACACAGATCAAACACTGCGGTTTTGACAATATGCATGTTCAGAATCGCGAGATTTGTTCTATTTGTAATAATAAATGTACCAGATAAGAAAACGTAGGACATGCAATCTTACACGGCATTCGATTTCTCAGCGCCTGTAACATGATTTGTTAATATTTCCAACGTTTTATTGACATATTTGGCATGCAGCTACAGTTTTTATAAACAATCTGAAGGGTTTATCAATGACATATACATGTACTCGAATGTAATATAGTGTAAGGGACCTGCAGTCCGGTTTTTGTCAGGATAATTATCCAGATATCGGGTTTGGTATCTCCGCACCAACAAGGATGTACACTATCAACTAAATATTGGCTGAGAATAGAATACGAGAGCGAATGGCAATTCAACAAGTTTAATAAAGTCTTAAATAACATGTAACAGCAATTAAAGTATTCTTTACAGCGTAATAGTATGTACAGCGGTTATTTTGTCAGGATATCCGATGTGGTACTCTTGTCGATGCCTATAAATGAAAGCGGAGCAAGGCCAATCAGGTTCGCGCACGCGTCTCAACTACAACGGATCCCGATGGTATTTGGATGGTATATGTGGTGGGTTCTAACCGTAGTGAACCAATACTTAATTTAACATGGGAAGTAACGATACTACACAATGCCTTATTCTCTTGTGAAAGTGATTTATGTATTAAACACGCCACTAGAAATCACTAGTGTAAGTGCATAGTCACTGCACTAAAACATAAGGAATTTACGTGTAGCCACTCCACTAATTCATAAAATATAGTAGTTTGGTGTATTGACGTTTGTATATTAGCCACTGAGCTAATATAAAGAACGTTGCCAACACATCAGGGGTTAAATCACTCCAACTAGATTCAGTCCTGTTTTGTGTATTAGACACTCCACTTACGGGGCGCCAAGTGGGACATGGCTCAATTTTGTCAACAAAATTCATTTTTGTGCCACAAAATTCAATTCTGTGTCACAAAATTCACTTTTGTGCCACAGAATTCAATTCTGTGTCACAAAATTCAATTCTGTCAATTCTGTGTCACAAAATTCAATTCTGTGTCACAAAATTCAATTTTGTGGCACAGAATTCAATTCTGTGCCACAAAATTCAATTCTGTCAATTCTGCACACGCATGTAAGAAGGACTACCATTGGTCAGAAACTGCACTGGAGAAATGGGTCACGGTCGCCGATCTACACATTCAATGTCGATGATTCATTTCTCATTCTGCCGATGATTCATTTCTCATTCTGCCATTTTGCTTCAACTATCTCCAAACAGTCAAACGTTGACAAACCCATTCGTATTTAAACTCATTTGCGTTATAATTGTACACATAATTCATGTACATGTAGATCTCCCGCGAGTACTGACGTCATTTAGTGTGTGTATCGCAAGGTACATCTGCCCCAGTTAAATCAATAATACACGCGCTGTGGCCTGTGTTCTGACTGCTGTCTGTGTTTATAAACAGAATGTGTGTATTGGGCCATTTGAGGAAACCATTTGTAGTATTTGTGTAGATACCACGGATACTAAGATGGTGTATACTGTAAATAATGCATGTAGACACATAGTTGCGAACACGTAACTTCGCAACTAGTAGACACAGATCCAATACAATTTGTTTCACAAGGTTAGATCTACTGTTAGAATACGACGTCATCTAATGTCATTTTCGAGCATAAAACGTTACCTGATAAATGGAATACCAGGCTAGTGTATTTTAATATCAAGTTTATCAGGCTCGGCGCTGAAACGGTAGGAATTCCTCGGCAAGCCTCGGAATTCCTACGCGTTTCCTAGCCTTGCCTGATAAAATTTATATCAAAATACACTAGCCTGGTATTCTCTATATATGGGCATGCTCTCAGGTCTAGCTATGTCCCGGCTACTTTATGTTTGACCCTGTTTACATAATTGAGGAAAAATTCTGAATATTTTTCTTATTTCTCCTTCAAAGTATATATGCTTATATGGTGTGACCACTCATTTGTAATCATAATATAACCAAAATAACTGTCCATAAAGAAGTATAATATTGATATATTGGGTTATATTTTCGCATTGAAATATTTAAACCTGCAAGTGTACTCCACCATCTAGTAAAATGGACTAAGACCGATCTCAACCAATCAACGTAGAGATGACATACGCAACTAATTTTTGTGGACAAAAATGAATTCTGTCTTCACAAAATTGAATTTTGTGACACAGAATTGAATTTTGTGACACAGAATTCAATTTTGTGACACAGAATTGACAGAATTGAATTTTGTGACACAGAATTGAATTTTGTGACACAGAATTGAATTTTGTGACACAGAATTGAATTTTGTGATTTTTAGTGTTACAAAACTCAATTTTGTACACATAATTAACCTGTCCTGCATGGCGCCCCGTACCACTGAGTGTTCAGTTTTTATAACTTAACACGATGTGGATCAACCGTGTCTTTGGTAATAATTAATACAAGGTAATCTTGTGTATCTATATTTGACACTTACAATGAGTTCAATAGAAGCAGGTAAGTGCACAAGTATCAGTATTGGCTCAAATAAAGCTGGTTATTGGTTTTGTCGAGTATTGGTTTTCAAAATGTAGCGCCTATGCAACTATGTAATAACTACGATTATATGCTGAAACTGGCCGTGCGCCGTTCTTTTATAGACATCTCAGAGTACCACGTGATGGCTATTAACCAATGAAAACATTGGAAATTTGGATCATTTCCTCCGGTTTGCTCATAAAACAGTTAATATTATTCTAACTAGGAACTCGGGTCGGCCGGACTTTCGCTCCTTTTACTCCGCTTCAGACAAATTGTCAGAAGCAGGAAAGAGCAAGAAACCGGAGTTTCTCATAAAAGCGGAAAATATGGAAATATCCATTATTCAGACTGCGGATTTTGGAAAATGACCGTCAACCAATCAGAAGTCTCGAAAGCTGACACACCTCCAGCGACTCGGCGAAGAAAATCGGGTTTTGTATTTAAACTAGGAACTCCACTTATTTAACTTTGAACTCCTCTTTCTCCGTTCCAAAATCTGAGTCAAAATCTAAAAAGGGGAGTACGCCGTATTTCGCTGTATTTAAGTAAAACCAAATATAAGATCACAAAATGGGATCGCGCACTTGCAAAACCAACAAAAAGTTCGCTTAGCAACGAAATACTTCGCTTCACAGAAATAGTAAGCTTTCGAAACTAATTGACTAATCTCCGTTATTCAGTCATTCGCTCCTTTTATAAAGGTACAAGTAAGGATTGTAGTTCAAAAGTGTCAGAGAGATGGAGTTTGTGACAACAGAGAAAATGGAATAAAACGAGCGAATGAAAGACGTGGATTGATATTCAACACTGTGAATGCCTAAGCACTACACTACATATACGTAGGACAGGAACTTTTAACGTGAAAAACAACTCTTAATCCTACTAAAACATTATTCCTAGGGAGAAAAATCGGAAGTTAACCAATATTTGTGTATTATACTTGGTAGATCTCACAGCTTCCAATAATTTGTCGACACACCGGGCGCACCGGTTGAAAGGTCAAATTCGCGGAAGTGAAAGTTTAGAGAAATGTCTTGATCCAAAATCAGTCAATTTTAGCCAAATATCAGTTAAATTATGACCTGTCATTACTCAGGACATCTTCCAATGGGCGTTTGCATATAGACAGACTTCAGTTACGCTCGGATGTGCTAAATTCAGACTGAATATCGGATTATGCGGAGCAGAATATGTCATTTGAAATTTTCCACATTGTGGCAGAAATGAACACATGTCAAACAGAGAACAGTAATGGGAATCTCAACCTCCAAGTAACCTCTGCAACTAATCAACATGTGTCGGTAAGCTTGTTAAATATTCAACATGTTCTCATGTTATAGTACATTATACTTTGCAGTGTTTAAAGATGGGTGGGGTAAAAAGTGACAAAGGGCACATGGCCACAATCCCTGATCCTTACAATAGTATTGTAATCCTAATAGAATGTTGTTTATGGAATAATAAAACGTGAAAATGTCATATGTATGCCACATTATCTTTTTCCCATGCATAATCAATCACACATGCATAACAACTTCACTAAGAACACAGTGATCAGTACGCATGTACAATGTACATATCAATGGTTTCGGAAATGCATGGCTTTATCAAAATTGAAGCATAATACACAGTGATTAATTGACTAGCGTGTCGCGCGTCAAATACACACACGTGTTTGGCTTTGACACACCAACATTCAGATATTTTTTCTCCCATGCGATAACACAACATTTATTTCAGATGAGACCAATTTAACGCATAAACTAAAAATGGTAGACAAAACACCGATACATGGTGGAATCTAATTTCGGCAATAATCTTGATTTTATATAAGTATCATCATCGAATATTCAAATGAATGCTGGTTTTGATAACGCTATCAAACTAATTTATATTGCCTAGTTCATTGTGATTGCCGTTAATTACTTGAAATATAATTTCGTTGGACAAGCATGGAGTAAAGTGTAGGAATGTTGATATATTTGACAGCCATCTTGGATTTATATATGGAATTTAGGGTATCACAATATGTGGCACTGCGTGATACACTTTGTATACACTACCATTTATTGCAAAGTAACTATAGTTTGTTTGTGTTAGCGGTAGGTTGGCTTGGTGGGCGAACATTCTATAATGTTGGTTGCCATCTTAGACTTTGGTAGCTTTGGTACAGTCTTTGACGAAACTGCAAGTTCCGATGTTCTATAAATTGCAACCATTGATTATCATGTTTTCATACCGTTTTACACTGTGTAAATGCAACTTTGCTTTGATGCTACAGGACTTTTAAAACTCACAGAAATGGTCTGGATGGATGGGCAACTATGATATTTTGCGGCCATTTTGGATTTGTTTACATACATGCCCAATTGCTACGTATTTATAAACATGTTATCGTCTCATATGTTACTCTTAGAACATAACCCTGTTTGCATGGGTGTGGCTCACACTCTATATGTGCCACAAGTCTGTTCGGGATCTACTGTAACACTTTCCTGACAGTTGCTGTAAAATACAAGGTCCGATTGGTACGAAATGTGAACATACACCATTTATTTTATGACTAACGGTGAATTACAGAGATTTATTAGTGAAATATCACTTGATATTACACTGTTTGAAACTGTGATAAATACGGTTTTGAACTGTGAAAATATCATTTGAAGACGAACTACTTTTAAACTAGATGGCCGCGGCCTACATGTCGCGCCTTGGGGCGAGGCATGTACACTAACAAAAAGAGATATAGTAGACGGAAACACTTTAACCAAAAAACTTTAACCGGAAACACGTACGTACGTACGGACGGACGGACGTACGCCAAAGTGCCGACTATATCGCGCTTTCCGCAAGCGGGCGCGACAAAAACTTTAACCAAAAACTTTAACCAAAAATTTCAAAGTGGTTTTACCTTGACATTGGGCACAGGGGCCGCACGGGAGGGGGGTAGAATGCAAATATAGATGATGATAAACACCCATGTGAAGTTTCAAGGTAATGGGCAAAGCAGGTGCAGAGATATAGTACATGAACAAACTTTAACCAAAAACTTTAACCAAAAACTTCAAAGTAATTTGACCTTGATATTGGCCACAGGGGCCGCACGGGTGGGGGTAGACTGAAACTATTTATGATGATAAACAGGCATGTGAAGGTTCAAGGTAATGGGCAAAGTAGGTGCATAGATATAGTACATGAAAAAACATTAACCAAAAACTTTAACCAAAAACTTCAAAGTAATTTGACCATGACATTGGCACAGGGGCCGCACGGGTGGGGGTAGAATTAAAATATGGATGATGATAAACAGACATGTGAAGGTTCAAGGTAATGGGCAAACAAGGTGCATATATATAGTACATAAAACAACTTTAACCAAAAACTTTAACCAAAAACTTCAAAGTAATTTGACCTTGACATTGGGCACAGGGCCGCACGGGTGGGGGTAGAATGAAAATATGGATGATGATAAACACGCATGTGAAGTTTCAAGGTCATGGGCGTAGCAGTTGCAGAGATATATAATAACGAAAAACTTTAACCAAAAAACTTTAACCAAATACTTTAACCAACAACTTCAAAGTAATTGGACCTTGACCATTGGGCACAGGGGCCGCACGGGTGGGGGGACAGAATGAACATATGGACTATATAGCGCTTTCCGCAAGCGGGCGCGACAAAAATCGGTGAAATTTATGACATAGCTACCACGGCAACCGCTAGTGAGAAGAGGCAATTCGTATTTAAAATATTTAGCTGTTATTATGCTGTGTCACAGTCCAGTATTAATCAATCTATTTTCATTGTAAATTTTCTGTTCTCGATCTGACGTACATCTGACGTACAACATGACGTACCCGGTTAATTAGCCAATCTTACAACAAATGTTAATGATTGTAGGAACACATTCGCCGGAAAATCAGACAATCACAATATTTCGTCAATCGTGACAGTTGGAATTCTGGTCAGCTCCTTGAGTTCAAAAACACCAAACCTGATCACAGTGAATCATTTGTGCAATATGTCACTTGGTCAAAGAACTATTTAGATAGATGGTTTGAGTTATGTAAGGTGAATAGAACATATGAAGGAGTACTAGACTACATGATCAGATATCAGATGTTAAGTATATGCAGTCGTGAGCTCTATTTATTTCTCA
This sequence comes from Conchocele bisecta, assembly GCA_029237695.1. Lineage (NCBI taxonomy): Eukaryota > Metazoa > Mollusca > Bivalvia > Lucinida > Thyasiridae > Conchocele > Conchocele bisecta. The sequence continues at coordinate 33,424,169 of CM055265.1, read as the reverse complement.
AAGAGAAAACATTTGACTCGATAGATCAGATGGCGGTTCAGGCAGATTACTTTGCAGAAGCTAGAGGAGGTAGCAAGTATGTAGTTCAGAGGAACAGTACTAGCAACAGAAATGAGTACAGGTCAGTAGATAACCAGAGGCGCAAGGTAAGTAGTGCAGATAATCGATCCAGAGATAGGAGTCGAGATAGGGACAGATATCAGAATAGAGACCAAAACAGAAGCCCAAGTAGGGGTAGTTATGATAGAAGCCCGAGTAGAGGTAGTTATGACAGAAGTACCAGCAGGAACGGCTATGATAGGCATCGCGGGACATGTTACCATTGTGGCAAAGGAGGTCACATGTCCTACGATTGTCCTAAACGTGACCGGTCCTCAGCTGCTTACAAAGCAGCAGCAGTCGAGGAAGAGAAACATGTAAGTTTTGCAGATAAAGAACAGAGAGGTCGGTACAGAGGTAGAAATAGAGGTAGAAGCGGAAGGCACACTAGAGGCAGAGGTAGAGGTAGATGGCAAAACACGCAACAACCAGGGGAAAACCAAGGAAATTTCTGTATGGTTGATACCGACACCACTATTGTATGTTCTGGTAGCGAGATACAGCCGGAGTTAATTAACGGATGTACATTTGGTATGGACAGGCTACCCGTAGCAGAGGGCACATTAAATGGGGAAAAGGTCACAGTAATGCGAGATACTGGGTGTACCGGGGTGGTCGTCAGGGAAAGTTTAGTACAACCAGATCAGTTTTTAAGCAAAGTTTCAACATGCACGCTGGTAAATAGGAGCAAAATGAGTGGAATTCCTACCGCCCGGGTAGATCTAGATACACCTTTTTTCAAAGGTCAGGTAGGAGCCGTTTGCATGACGGATACAATGTATGATGTTACCATAGGTAATGTAGACGGATCAGAATTACCGGTGATATCGGTCACAAACGACAGCCCGAGACGAATCATATAAGACCCTCAAAGTCCCTACAGCAATCGCGAACGTATCACGCGATGAATTCAAAGAGGCACAGGCACATGACGTCACATTGACGTCAGTTCGAAATAACGCAAAAGACGGAACGGTACGGTCAAGTAAGAACGGAAACAAATCGAAATTCGCATACCGAAAAGACTTGTTGTATCGTAATTTCGAATCGATAGGGTCAGGTAGGATGTACCATCAGCTGGTAGTCCCGAAAACACTTAGGACTACCGTGATGAAAGTGGCACATGAATCAATCATGGCATCATTTAGGGTTAAGAAGACAACTGATCGAGTGTTATCAGAATTTTATTGGCCAGGCGTGGGCAGTGACATTACACGGTTTTGTAGGTCTTGTGACATATGTCAAAAAACTGTGTCAAAGGGACACATCACCAAGGTTCCGTTAGGAACTATGCCGTTGATAGACACTCCGTTCAAACGAGTCGCAGTTGACATTGTAGGGCCAATTTGTCCAGCTACCGATCGGAAGAATCGTTACATACTAACGTTAGTTGATTATGCAACTAGGTACCCAGAAGCGGTACCATTACCAGGCATCGAGGCCGAACGAGTCGCGGAAGCTCTCGCGGATATGTTCAGTAGACTGGGTATCCCCGAGGAGATGCTTACCGATCGGGGAAGTCAATTTACGTCGGCAGTCATGGAGGAAGTTAGTAGATTGTTATCGCTGAGACAATTAACCACGACACCGTACCACCCACAGTGTAACGGTCTCGTGGAACGGTTCAATGGTACGTTAAAGCAAATGCTTCGTAGAATGGCAAGCGAACGTCCCAAAGATTGGGACAAATACATTAACTTCCGGTACCAGCTTCCGGAACATTATCGTTATTGACTATCATGTGATGTAACCACATCCGGCTTTGACTTTGACATTCATACTTTGGAAATATATTGCATAGGCAATACATATGTATACTTTGATAGTGTATGGTAATACTCCTATCATGGCATATCATGGCTAAGGAATTGTAATAAGACTACATATATTGTTTATGGATTAATCCACTTGAAGTTGGATAATTGCCATATTGGTGACTAGACCTCATACTGCGGGTGAGGCAGACCTTGGGACCTTGATACTCAGAGGTTACCACTATCTATTGAGATACGCCAGCACTGGGGTAGCTCAGATGATTGTCATTTGTCCTCCAATGTTCGTTCTGCCATGTTATGCTTGTATGTTATTTCACTTTGACTAGCGATCAACAAAGTACTTGTGCATTCATACTATTGTCCACTACGGGACCATTGAGATACCACATACTGAGTTTATTCGTCTATAGCTTTTAAGTTGCGTTAAAGTATAACAGTCGATTGGCTTACAACCTTGTAATTGAATAGTATCATGCACAGTACAGAGATGTTCGCATATCAATGTATCATGTATTCCTGTGTGTTCCCCATGTAATATAGTTGTACATTGTAAGTGATTAAGTGACTACGTGTTCTTATCTACTCTAGCCTATCCCTTACACTTCAACTGCATTGTTACCACTTTTCGTTCGTCAGATCAAGCTATATTGGGCATAACGTCATAACAATTGAAGTATACTTGGTTCTTATGATAATAGGGGAGACAATTTGTCTCGATCATTCCTGACCTTGGTAATGACCTTGACACTTACGAATGGTCTTTTTTGGTGCAATACATTGATAGTGATTAGATTTCTGTTGATACATCGTGTTACTCCTGTCAATTATTTTAACTCTAGATCGACACGGAATGAATCACCATGGTGGCCATTCTTTTCTGTGCACTATTGAAAATAGCGAATATTATTCCGACATGGGGGCGTGGCTTAAAAAGTCAAATATATTGTTAATCGTATTATTTTCCTGTTTAATTATTTGCGTAAAATGTATTTTGTCTATTATATTTTACTATTTTGAGACGAATATCAGCATAATACATTATAAAATGGGGAATTACCTTTTATGCAACAAATGATTTGAGTAAATTTGTCATGCTGATAAATGAGGCAACCACGGGTTTCCTAGCGAAGGTACGATGCGGGTGCTACATGTAATGTCAATACTAAATCAGCAAAGAGCGTAAATACTGTTATATGGTCATAACATAAATATAAGATTTGTTGTTTTCCGTGTAAGATCGAATTATTTGTTGATCTCGTGAACACCAAATGTTATATTTTCACTCGTGGCTTCGCCACTCGTGAAAGTACTACCGTTGGTGTTCACTCGATGAAAAATAATTCGATATTGCACTGAAGACAACAAATAGCCTCTATATATCATCTAGCGTGGTCTTGTAGCAGATTGCATTCGGTCTACCTACTGTGTTGTATGCATCTGAATAACACTTATGATCAATATCTAGGCGACACATGTTCTACATGTCATGGCCAATGTATCAGCCTTTTCCCATCATTTCCAGTGGCGTCGCCATTTTCGGAACAGTTTCTGTTGACGGTGTTGCAAATAGTGGGCGCCAAGTTGGAGATCACGCAGCAACTGGGGTTACCGGATATAACGACAGGGCCTATCAGGGAGTGTTTCCCGGAACAACCGGACACTGTCATGTTTAAGGTACAGCGGAACATACTAACCCTTTCACGCTCAAGTAATTACCATGGACACTTCCGAGTTATTGTCAGACTATTCCAGAAGTGAGTATTGTTATTGCAAATCAGACAATATCCGCGCATGCTGGTGCAGATCCTGATGAGACGGCTCGTTACGAGCCGGCTCATGTGTATGTGCATTGTTTACAAACATTACGTTAGGATTCTATATTGTTGAAAAGGTTAAAACTGGCCACACTTTGGATAAGCTATATTGGAATGCTTATATATGAGCATCGCAAGAACATATACTATATTAATAGATCACCTACAGTGAACACACATCAATATTAAACACTGAAATTATAGAATGTTAATAAAATCAACCTTTGAAGTCTCAGCCGGTACCTCAGAAGATGCATTTCATAAAAACAGTTGAGACACATCAATGAATATTGTATGAATGCAGTCGCAACTTGTCCTTGGCAATTGATATGCGTTGGTCGGCTACTACATGCAATTATCGCGTTTGTATGTCAGCGTTCGGTGTTGTAAATAGCATATCTAGGAAATTCAATGGTACATATAACTTTACGTTTTACATCATATAGCTGGAGATGCCGCTAGTAGTGATCTAACGTACTTACTTTTAGCGATCCAGAGTTACCACTGACTACCGTTTTGCTCCAGATACGACATAAATAACCCGTCGATTGAAACTCTTCAAACACTACCTTACAAGTTGTGTTCACTACACATCGTGAGCGCATCGGAAATGCAAATATATATTTAACAAAACCTGCTTTAGCAAATCTAGTTATTTTTTCGAAAACAGATTTTTGCACTCTTTTACAGTCGCCCATATCGTCATATAACCGATACAAATTTACCGTTAAATGTGTTTTTACAACTATTTTGCTCACATTTCATCTGCATCTGTGACCCAAGGCCTTTAATGTAACGTTAAAGTAATGTACGTTCGCATTCCTCGCATTTTAAGTTATGATAAGCAGACAACCAGCGCCTTTTATTCAACGTGTGATCATGTCGGATCGAATTGTTAATTAATGTAATTTTCCTCTCCTCCAAATATCAGACAACAATGACAAGTGTGGGTATGTTTAACCTATTTATGAAGCTTTTATGTTTCGATGCTGGTGATATGTATGCAAATTGTAATCATGGTAATTGATATACTACAATGATGTCATACGATTGGTTCATCTAGCGATGTTACATGTAGATGCATTACAATGGTGCAATTGCCACTCATCATGTTACATGAATTATAATGATTCAGTTTTCACTCAGGTGGTGAGATCAGTAGCACCAGTGTGGTGGCTGATCAGTCACTTTACTGGCCTGACCCTCAATAAGCTATATGTGGCTGTGACTGGAAAATGGGACTTATGGATTTAGCGACCAATGTAGATCCAGATCAGCATCCAGTCTGATCAGGATCGGCAATGTTCGCCATTCCATCAATGAAATATATGCCATGCTTCTAACAAGCAATACGTATTGTTATCAGGATATTTGATTGGGCACATATCCTAAAACGCCTGTTCTCCAGTCAGCCACCTAATATGAGACACGTAATGTGATTTTGTACCGTCGAACATCTGCGTAATTTCTAGAAATACGTTTACAAAATGTACAATATTTTTCGCATATGGCATCAGGAGTTGACAAACTTTTCAGAGCGCATGTATTCTGAAAATCTTGTCAACTTTTGACTTTACTTATGAACAATATTGTAAGATTTGTAAACGTATTTAATGAAATTACGCAGACGTCCGAAGGTACAACAATGATTTTGTGTAAATAAAACTGTTTGGGTCACACCTGGAGTATTTGTTTTAGTCCAGTCGATACTTTACATTGTTTGCAGAGTGTATGCAAGTTACCGCTAGCAGCTGTACCGTGAATACATTATCGGCAGCCAATCAGATTGCAGGTTTACGCATTATGTTACTAAATTTAGATTAGCTGAGCATTACGCAAACATTGTATTAGCGAGCCAACCTCATCAAACCCCCGGTTACCTATGTAAACAGGGGGTTTGATGAGGTTGCCGCGCAATAGGTAATGCGGTCAAATAGGTCACGATGCAGTGACTATTTTCAATCAATAACTTATGTTGTAAGCGATTGTAATGTGTATTTTCAATATTTATATTATTAAAATGTATCATATCGGTACCCCTACCCCTTTTAAGTAATATTTGTATATTTTAAATGTAATGATGTTGTCATGAAGCGCATGAATATAAGTATTAATTAATCCAGTTTATATTGAGGCAAATCACACAGCCTAAAAACATAGTGCTGGAGTATAAACCATAGTATCGTATATTATTCATAAGTATATCACTATTAAACATTAATTACAATATGTATGCATATTATTAAAACAGTAGATGCTACCACTGTTTCGCTGTATGTGATATTTATAACAAAATATATTATTTCGTCCGCGTACGGATTTCGTGTCACACAAAGCGCCATTTTCAGTTCATATTTTGACCTGTGCATATGAACCGGACTAAGTTTAAACAACGCTCGATTCCGTCCAATTCAGATTTCTCTGCAGAATGTTCAGACTAACTACATATTAAGTAATGTTGCTAAATAAGTGTTAACGGCTGGAACATGGTTATCACTAAAAGGAAGAAACCACAGTCGTATTATTGAAAAATAAAAAAAGATTTACCTGAGACCTCATGGAGGCCGCCATTAATCCAGTGTAAACAATAGACCGTGTGATCCCATTTCCTGAGTAGCCCCCGCTTAGTGAAACGATGTGCTAATCATGATATTATGTTCCCCAATAATTGGAAACGGTTTGAATATTTCTCGGTAAAAAACTACGAAAGTCATAAAAAAATAACGATGTATATTTAACATTGGATACGCTTAAACGGTATTACTCTCTCATCGGATCGTCAGTTGTCGTCGATAGCGATTTAACGTACTGATCTGGTCTTAATTTATTGTCAACTTTCAACGCCATTTACAGAATATATGGCTAATTTTGGAAATAAATAACGGCAAATTACGATGACGTCTGCTCTGAAATATCTGTCAACATGAGGACGTAATTTAAGGAAATCGATTATATTTTAAGGCTACATCTGTGACTAATTACGAATTTATGTATGGTCTTTGGCTACACCCGACACATTACACAGATCTAGTTGTAAATACACGTCGCTTTGTGTGGGGGAAAAAATCGATAATGCGTAGTTGTGTGTGACGAGGTGTTGATCTGATGACACCACACAGCTGTGACCCTTAGGCAATATTTTGAAATTGACGTGTCGTTTTGATGTGTGCCGCAACACCTCACTGTCGGAGACAACATGACAATTAACGATATACTCTCGATTATACACAGATCTATTAGACGGCTGGTTATTTAAAATAAAGAGTAGTTCAGTACACCTTCGCCGATATTGTTTTTAGAAAATCAGTAATATTTTCCGGAAATGGTGTTGAAAAGTTGACAAAAATTCTATCACCGTATTTAGTTGTGCCGATATTGTTTTACAAAATCAGTAATTTTTTTTCCGTAAATGGTGTTGAAAATTGACAAAATATATAGCCGCATTTCTCCGATATTCGTTTAGAAAATCACCAATATTTTCTGTAAATGGTGTTGACTCAAAATGCAGCGTTCACGCGGAATTCAAATAAAATACAAAATAATAATTTAATAAATAGACGCCGATGGCTACTGTGTTTGCGGCCAGTGAATTTTGGTCGTGGTAGCCACAGGCGCAGTTCGAACAGTGTTGTGAGCAGATGGAGGACAATAATTATTTAAAATTCATAAAAAAATGTTTGCTGTCCGAAAATTAATTAATTGTGACAGCCAAAAAAAAAAGATTTTGGGACAGTAAAACATTATATAGTATAGACAGTATAGACAGTACCTCAAACTTAAAAAAACAGTAACAAACTGTCTGTGTATATATTACTTAAACTTAAAAAATCAGTAACAAACTGTCTGTGTATATATTACTTAAAGACAGACACTTTAATTGTTGGTAAGTTTCTATAAATTTATAGGTATTTTTATTAAAATTATAAAATTGTGAAAATATTAAAAAATATTAAAATCACAAAAATAATACATATGGAGAATTTTTTTTTATACCACGTCGAGGTTTGAACCGAGTGTAGGACAATATCCCCCCCGGACAATATCCCCCCCGTATATTTTGACCCAGGCGGACAATATCCCCCCCGTCAAAAAAGACAGGGCGGACAATATCCCCCATCAAAAATACAAGGCGGACAATATCCCCCCCGTGGATAATCCTAGGGCGGACAATATCCCCCCCGTAGAAAATCATAGGGAGGACAATATACCCCCCGGACATTATCCCCCCCATATATTTCGACACAGGAGAAAGAGTAACTAACAAGAATGGGTTAACAACCTTTATTTCCGTATACAAGCATATAAGCATGATAAATAATGATGTAGGACAGTGCGATATTTTGTGTGAATTTTGGTGTTTATTATAGTCTTATTCACGAAAGTGCTAATTGAGACTTGTCATTTAGCTGTAAATGTAATGTAGCACATAGTGGCGAAACCTGTCGTTTTCGCGCCATCCCGGTACTGGCGGCATAATTTGTTAAGTCTCTTCTGGAGAGAAACGCTCGTCTTCTTAGCGCGTTTGGCCGATGGTTGTCCAGTCCGCTGACGTTCCATCTCGGTGTTCACGGCTGTCTGGTCTTTCTGCAGACAGGAGAGTACTGTCCACAGACTGGGATTACTATGTCCAACTAAATGTTTAAATGAGTTATTCCAACTTTCGCAATTGTTATTAGTTCTGTCGCCTCCATTGAGTGTAGTTTCATGTACATTCCATGTGGGTGGTGGAAAGCACGGTGGTGTACGGCGCATTCTGATAAATGATTAACATAATCAAAGTCCATTTACCAATCAGTGCAGTTGAAAGAAGCAATCAAACAAATCAAGTGAACACATTATGAGCCCAAAACTAAGGTCAAAGATGGACAAAATATCACAATGTGACACAATGTGACACAATATTACTTATACAGAAATAAAATAAAGCTTGTTAATTTATAAGTTTATAAGGGGGAAAATGTCCGGGGGGGATATTGTCCGCCCTGTGATTTTCTACGGGGGGGATATTGTCCGCCTTGTCTTTTTGATGGGGGGGATATTGTCCGCCCTGTGATTTTCTACGGGGGGGATATTGTCCGCCCTGTCTTTTGATGGGGGGGGATATTGTCCGCCTGGGTCAAAATATACGGGGGGGGGGGGATATTGTCCGGGGGGATATTGTCCGTTCCCCGTTTGAACCACCGACCCTTCCGGGAATCGGTAATTAAATCATTGAAGTCGGCGATCTTAACCTCACGACTGTTGCGCCATTTACGACAATCACAGTTATACAGAAGTGCTATCAGTATTACGCCACCATTTGAACGTAATAATTATTAAATTATTTGCAACTCCATCTACAACAATACCGTTACAGAGATACGCTATTGAAACAACATGTATTAGTACCCATAACATAACAAAGTAATGTATCATTATACATCACAGGAGATAGCTTAAAACTATATATACTAATCATAAACAGAACAATCCGCTTGGCTCGTATGAAAATAGTTCGCATGATATTGATTATCTCTCTTGCCGAAAGTAGTTCAGTGATTTATTAATTCTAAATAAGACGTGTTTGCGTAATGGATTCTGGCTGCCGAGACGCAGAGGTTTTGAAGAAAACTGAGTTGTTTTTCTTCAAAATTTGTTCAACCACCACCTCCCCACCACCTCCATTCAATTATCTGTTATGTCAAATTGATCGACTGCGAGATCACTGCATTCATGGCTGTGCTTGCGGGTATGCCGCGTCGACCATCTTGGGATAATTACATATTTTTCCATCAAAAAACAAAAACAACTAAAATGGTTGACAGCGAGATCACCGCATACATGGTTGTGTTTTGCGGGTATGCCGCTTCGACCCGAGTTTGGAACTATAAATGTTGCCCTCCAAAATATTCAATTTGGTCGATTGCGAGTTAACCACATTCATGGTGGTGCTTTGTGGTTAAGCCGCTTTATAATAGACAACATTTGGATGAGATTAATTATATTATATACTCAAGTGAACAAGTCTTGTCCCCTTTTATAATTTCATATTTTGAGATGAATTGATGGCGTATACTTATAAAATTATACACAAAAGATCGCACGGGATATCCATTTGCGATGCCCGGGTTTCATTGAATTAATTCACCTGTAACGGCACGTGCGCCACGAAATTGACGTTTTATCGTTTTGGCATGTACGAGGTGCTCGTGCAGTATTCACTTCGATATTATTGTCCATTACGAAGTATACAAGTCTGCCAAGTAAGAAAAACACGAAAAATCTCTAGGAGAATACGCGCTGTAGACAGCATTTCAGACGTAACTTGATTAACGTCATGCCGACGCTAGGGGAAAATTTAAAAGAACGCACAATATGCATGTTGGATGCTGGGGCCCGACAAATTGATGTCGCACGTCATTTTGGAGTACATCGGAAGACAATTCAACGATTGAGGGTGAAATTCCGGCGAACAGGCTCCGTCAAACACTTGCCACGCAGCGGGAGACCGCTTGTGACGTCACGACGTCAAGATCAGTACATACGAACTTCACACTTGCGTAAAAGGGTGGAAAATGCTGCGTCGACGTCGAGAAGGATTTTAGGGAGAACCGGTCGTCACGTTAGCAGAGCCACCGTCAAAAACCGGCTGAGGGATATTGGCGTCAGAGCGCGGAGACCATACGTTGGGCCTATCATATCACGACGGAATCGGAACAATCGCCTTGTTTGGGCCAGAAATCATCTGCGATGGACTCGGAGAGACTGGAATAATGTTGTGTTCTCCGACGAATGCAGATGCAACTTGTCAACACACGACGGTAGGACGAGCGTATATCGACGCAAGAACGAACGTTACGCCGATTGTTATGTGTTAGAGAAACACATGTACGGCGGTGGATCGAAGATGTTTTGGTAAGTTTTCAAGACGCGTTTGGGGCCAATTGAAGGAAATTTGAACGCAGTCAAATACAGAGATGTTGTACTGGCGCCGGTTGTTGTTTCGTTGTTTGACGTTAACCGTAACATGATGTTTCAGCAAGACAATGCCACAAGCCGCACTGCTAACGCTACTGCACAGTTCTTGGAGAGACATCACGTGAATGGCCAGCGAGAAGTCCGGATCTAAATCCTATCGAGCATCTATCGGACAACGTCAAACGTAAATTACGTCAACGTCCACATCAGCCGAGAAACGTCAACGAATTTCAATCGGCCGTTTTGGACGAGTGGGCCAACATTCCGCAAGGAACAATTCGCGACCTTATCGACTCTATGAGGAGACGGTGCAAAGCAGTGATTCGGGCTAATGGGGGACATACACAGTACTGATTTTTGTGAATTTGGGATTTCGACGTGTTCATTTGCATAGCTGATATGGCATACACACGATTTTCATATAATGAATTTCATACCATTACCTTCGTTAATGAATACATTTCATATTAAAATTGTGTTTTCTTTGTTTTCACCCACGATAAACCTACCAATCGCAATCTAGTAGAGGGGACAAGACTTTTTCACTTGAGTATATTAGGCAAAGCAAATCAGTGTAAGACAGATGTGACTCAAAATCACATTGTCTCCTATAATGATTACAGTGCCTACTGCGATACATATTGTTATCAGGCTATTTGATTTGGAGCGACACTAGACACATATCCTAAATGCCACAGTTCTCCAGTCAGCCATCTACATGCACATGTATCATGATTACAGTGCCTCCTACTGTATGTACATGCATCATGATTACAGCGCCTCATACTGCATGTACATGTATCATGATTACAGTGCCTCCAACTGCATGTACATGTATCATGATTACAGTGCCGCCTACTGCATGTACACGTACCATGATTACAGTGCCTCCAACTGCATGTACATGTATCATGATTACAGTGCCGCCTACTGCATGTACACATACCATGATTACAGTGCCTCCAACTGCATGTACATGTATCATGATTACAGTGCCTCCAACTGCATGTACATGTATCATGATTACAGTGCCGCCTACTGCATGTACACGTACCATGATTACAGTGCCTCGTACTGCATGCAAATGTATCATGATTACAGTGCCTCCAACTGCATGTACATGTATCATGATTACAGTGCCTCCTACTGCATGTACATGTATCAGGAGTACAGTGCCACCTACTGCATGTACATGTTTCATGGTTACAGTGCCTACTACATGTATTATGAGTATACTGACTACTGCATGTACATATGTAATAATTGCAGTGCCTACTACAGGTATAATGATTACAGTACCTACTACATGTATAATGATTACAGTGCCTACTACATGTATAATGATTACAGTGCCTACTACATGTATAATGATTACAGTACCTACTACATGTATAATGATTACAGTGCCTACTACATGTATAATGACTACAGTGCCTACTGCATGTATAATGATTACAGTGCCTACTGCATGTACATGTATAATTAATATAATGATTACGGTGGCTACTGCATGTACATATGTAATGATTACAGTGTCTACTGCATGTATAATGATTACAGTGCCTACTGTATGTTCATGTATCATGATTACAGTGCCTACCGCATGTACATGCTTACAGTGCGTACTTTATGTACATGTATAATTATTACAGTGCCTACCGCATGTACATGTATCATGCTTACAGTGCGTACTTTATGTACATGTATAATTATTACAGTGCCTACTGCATGTACATGTGTAATGAGTACAGTGCCTACTACATGTATAATGATTACAGTGCCTAATGCATGTACATGTATCATGATTACAGTGCCTACTGCATGTACATGTATCATGCTTACAGTGCGTACTGCATGTACACGTATCATGATCACAGTGCCTACTGCATGTACATGTATAATGATTGCAGTGCCTACTGCATGTACACGTATCATGATCACAGTGCCTACTGGATGTACATGTATAATGATTACAGTACCTACTGGATGTACATGTATAATGATTACAGTGCCTACTGGATGTACATGTTTAATGATTACAGTGCCTACTGCATGTACACGTATCATGATTACAGTGCCTACTGGATGTACATGTTTAATGATTACAGTACCTACTGCATGTATAATGATTACAGTGCCTACTACATGTATAATGATTACAGTGCCTACTGTATGTACATATATCATGATTACAGTGCCTACTGCATGTACATGTATCATGCTTACAGTGCGTACTTCATGTACATGTATAATGATTACAGTGTCTACTGCATGTACATGTATCATTATTACAGTGCCTACTACATGTACATGTTTAATTATTACAGTGTCTACAGCATGTACATGTATAATGATTACATTGCCTACTTCATGTACATGTATAATCATTACAGTGCCTACTGCATGTACATGTATAATGATTACAGTTCCTACTACATGTACATATATGATGATTACAGTGCCTACTGCATGTACATATATAATGATTACAGTGCCTACTGCATGTACATATATAATGATTACAGTTCCTACTGCATGTACATGTATAATGATTACATTGCCTATTTCATGTACATGTATAATCATTACAGTGCCTACTACATGTTCATGTATAATCATTACTGTTCCTACTGCATGTACATGTATAATCATTACAGTGCCTACTGCATGTACATGTATAATGATTACAGTGCCTACTACATGTATAGATAATGATACAGTGCCTACTGCATGTACATGTGTATATGATACTGTAGCCTATCTGCATGTAACATGTATAATGATTACAGTGCCTACTGCATGTACATGTATAATGAGTACAGTGCCTACTGCATGTACATGTATAATGATTACAGTGCCTACTGCATGTACATGTATCGTGATTACAGTGCCTCCTACTGCAATTATATGTATAATGATTACATTGCCACTGCATGTACATGTATAATGATTACAGTGCCTACTGCATGTGCATGCATAATTATTACAGTGTCTACTGCATGTACATGTATACTTATTACAGTGCCCACTGCGTGTACATGTACAATCATTAAAGTGCCTACTGCATGTACATGTATACTGATTACAGTGTATACTGCATGTACATGTATAATGGTTACAGTGCCTACTGCATGTACATGTGTAATGATTACAGTGCCTACTACATGTATAATGATTACAGTGCCTACTGCATGTACATGTATAATGAATACAGTGACTACTGCATGTACATGTGAACATATTACAGTGTCTACTGCATGTACATGTATAATTATTACAGTGTCTACTGCATGTGCGTGTATAATGATTACAGTGTCTACTGCATGTACATGCATAATTATTACAGTGTCTACTGCATGTACATGTATAATGAATACTGTGACTACTGCATGTACATGTGAACATATTACAGTGTCTACTGCATGTACATGTATAATTATTACAGTGTCTACTGCATATGAATGTATAATGATTACAGTGTCTACTGCATGTACATGCATAATTATTACAGTGCCTACTACATGTATAATGATTACAGTGTCTACTGCATGTACATGCATAATTATTACAGTGTCTACTGCATGGACATGTATAATGATTACAGTGCCTACTACATGTATAATGATTACATTGTCTACTGTATAATGCATAATTATTACAGTGTCTACTGCATGGACATGTACAATAATTGCAGTGCCTACTACATGTATAATGATTACAGTGTCTACTGTATAATGCATAATTATTACAGTATCTACTGCATGGACATGTATAATGATTACAGTGCCTACTACATGTATAATGATTACAGTGTCTACTGTATGTACATATATAATGATTACAGTGTCTAATGCATGTGCATGTATAATGATTACAGTGTCTAATGCATGTACGTGTATACTGATTACAGTGTCTACTGCATGTACATGTATAATTATTACAGTGACTACTGCATGTACACGTATCATGATTACAGTGTCTACTGCATGTACATATATAAAGATTACAGTGCCTACTGCATGTACATGCATAATTATTACCGTGCCTACTGCATGTACATGCATAATTATTACAGTGTCTACTGCATGTACATGTATCATGATTATAGTGCATACTGCATGTACATGTATAATGATTAAATTGCCTACTACATGTATAATGATTACAGTGCCTACTACATGTACCTGTATAATGATTACAGTGCCTACTACACACATAATGATTATAGTGCCTACTGCATGTACATGTATAATGATTACAGTGCCTACTGCATGTATAATGATTACAGTGCCTACTGCAGGTACATGTAGCATGATTACAGTGTCTCCTACTGCATGTACATGTATAATGATTACATTGCCTACTGCATGTACATGTATAATGATTACAGTGCCTACTGCATGTACATGCATAATGATTACAGTGTCTACTGCATGTACATGCATAATGATTACAGTGTCTACTTCATGTACATGGATACTGATTACAGTGCTGCTGCATGTACATGTATAATGAATTCAGTGTCTACTGCATGTACATGTATAATTATTACAGTGACTACTGCATGTACATGTGTAATGGTTACAGTGCCTACTACATGTATAATGATTACAGTGCCTACTGCATGTACATGCATAATGATTACAGTGCCTGCTGCGTGTACATGTATATTTATTACAGTGCCTGCTGCATGTACATGCATAATTATTACAGTGCCTACTGCATGTACATGCATAATTGTATCCCCCGGACTCCGTCGGGGGATACTATGGATTTGACAGCGGGCCTCCGCGTCCGCCGCATACACTTCTTGCATAACTCGAACACCCTTTGGAATAGTTTCATGACATGCATAGACCACGACCCGAAGGTGTGTCGCGCACAAGAATGACTACTCTTGCATAGCTAATTTTTTAGTTATCTCCCTTTTTTTGTTTCGCGCACTGATTTCGTTTCCGGAGCATAACTCCACCACCCTTTGGAATATTTTCATGAAACTTCACACATGCATAGACCACTAGCCGAAGGTGTGTCGCGCAGAAGAATGACAACTCTTGCATAGCTAATTTTTTAGTTATCTCATTTTTTGTTTCGCGCACTGATTGACCATAACTCGACCACCCTTTGGAATATTTTTATGAAACTTCACACATTCAATTAGACCACGAACCGAAGGTGTGTCGTGCACAAGTATGACAACTCTTGCATAGCTAATTTTTGAGTTATCTCCCTTTTTTGTTTTCGCGTACTAATTTCCTGTCCGGAGCATAACTCGACCACCCTTTGGAATATTTTCATGAAACTTCACACATGCATAGACCACGACCCGGAGGTGTGTCGCGCACAAGAATGACAACTCTTGCGTAGCTAATTTTTGAGTTATCTCCCTTTTTTGTTTTGCGCACTATACAAACTGGACAATAATGCATGAAGACCCGTTTTCTCATGTGCTCTGTACACCTTACCTGTAGAGAGAACAATAGACACTGGGAGAACCATTCACATGTGCATGTACTAGCATGTGCAAATGTCCAGTCTTGACCACTCTTGACCACAGGTAATTTATACAGGTAAATTACTACATTCGATATTACATTTCCGTAAACTGTGTTGAAAATATTGTGGCATTATGTGGACCTGTGCAGATATATGTAGATACATATAGGACTATTAAACAAAAATCTGGGCTCCAGTAGCAAGCATTATTATTTTTAATTTTTACACTTTTTTTTCCATTTTTTTTTTTTTCATCTTTTTTTAGCTCACCTGAGCGAAGCTCATGTGAGCTATTGTTACCGCAATGTGTCCGTCGTCGTCCGTCGTCGTCCGTCGTCGTCTTCGTCGTCGTCGTCATCGTCGTCGTCGTCGTCGTCGTCGTCGTCGTCGTCGTCCGTGAACATTTTCAAACGTCTTCTCCTCGGTAACCATTGGGCCTTTGGTCACCAAACTTCATGGTCATGGTCCTTAGGTAGGGGGATTACAAAATTGTTAAAATGACGTCATTACGTAATCCAAGATGGCCGCCGTCTAAAAATAGCACAAATTATTAAAAAAAATTCTTCTCAAGAACCGCCTACCGGATTTCGACAAAACTTGGTAGGAATGATCGATGTACATTGCTCTTTCAAATGTGTTAAAATGGTGACCCCGGGGTCAAAAATGGGCGTGGCCCGTGGGGTCAAATAGGGGTCAAATTTTATTTTTGACCGAATATGGTCATGTCATATATCAAATTGAAGGTATCAAAGAGGCGATCACTCTGGTGCATTTGCTGTCGAAATCGGATTGTTATGTCATCCAAGATGGCCGCCGAAAGGTCAAAAGGTCGTTCTTTTATTAGAGATTTCAAAATTTTTCTTCACATGAACCGCTTGGCCCATGGTAGCCAAACTTAAAAGTTATGGTCCATGGGTGAAACCTTTTCAGATTTGTTAAAATAGAGGTCATCGCTAATCCAAGATGGCCGCCGTCTAAAAATAGCGTAAATTCTTAAAAAAAATTCTTCTCATGAACCGCTTGCCGGATTTCGACGAAACTTAGTAGGAATGATCGATGTACATTGCTCTTTCAATGTTGTTAAAATGGTGACCGTGCGGTCAAAAATGGGAGTGGCCCGTGGGGTCAAATTGAGGTCAAATTTTATTTTTGACCGAATATGGTCATGTCATATATCAAATTGAAGGTATCAATGAGGCGATCACTCTTGTGCGTTTTCTGTCGAAATCAGATTGTTATGTCATCCAAGATGGCCGCCGAAAGGTCAAAAGGTCGTTATTTTATTGGAGATTTCAAAATTCTTCTTCACATGAACCGCTTGGCCCATGGTAGCCAAACTTAAAAGTTATGGTCCATGTGTGAAGCCTTTTCAGATTTGTTAAAATGGAGGTCATCGCTAATCCAAGATGGCCGCCGTCTAAAAATAGCATAAATTCTTAAAAAAAATTCTTCTCATGCACCGTTAGCCGGATTTCGACGAAACTTGGTAGGAATGATCGATGTACAATGCTCTTTCAAGGTTGTTAACATGGTGACCGCGGGGTCAAAAATGGGCGTGGCCCGTGGGTTCAAATTTTATTTTTGACCGAATATGGTCATGTTATATATCAAATCGAAGGTATCAATGAGGTGATCACTCTGGTACATTTTTTGTCCAAATCGGATTGTTATGTCATCCAAGATGGCCGCCGAAATGTCAAAAGGTCGTTCTTTTATTAGAGATTTCAAAATTCTTCTTCACATGAACCGCTTGGCCCATGGTAGCCAAACTTAAAAATTATGGTCCATGGGTGAAGCCTTTTCAGATTTGTTAAAATGGAGGTCATCGCTAATCCAAGATGGCCGCCGTCTAAAAATAGCATAAATTCTTAAAAAATCTTCTTCTCATGAACCGCTAGCCGGATTTCGACGAAACTTGGTAGGAATGATCGATGTACATTGCTCTTTGACATTTGTTAAAATGGTGACCCCGGGGTCAAAAATGGGCGTGGCCCGTGGGGTCAAATTTGGGTCAAATTTTATTTTTAACTGAATATGGTCATTTCATATATCAAATTGAAGGTATCAATGAGGCGATCACTCTGGTGCAATATTTGTCGGAATCGGATGATTAGGTCATCCATGATGGCCACCAAAAGTCCATTTATTCAAGATTTTTAACGTCTTTTTCTCAGGAACCACATGGCCGATGCTGGGTGAAGCATTTTCAGATTTTGTAAAATGAGAGTCATCTCTTAATCCAAGATGACCGCCATCTAAAAATAGCACAATTTTTTTAAAACACATGAACTCAATGTCACATTCTCCTCTGGTGTTCATGGAGTCAGGTGAGCGAATTAGGGCCATCATGGCCCTCTTGTTTCAAATTCTTTTTCAATTTTTGTCTAGTAGCATAAGGTCGTAAGTGCTATATACAGACTGTTCACCTGTGCATGTGCTAGTATGTGCAACTGACCACTTACAGGTAATTTATACAGGTAAATGATTATATTACATTTCCGTAAACTGTGTTGAAAAAATATTGTGACAATATGTGGACCTGTGCATATATGATATGTAGATAAATATAGGACTATTAAAAACATTCTGGGCTCCAGTAGGGAGCATTATTTTTTTTTAATTTAATTCTTTTTTTTCCATTTTTTTTTTTACATTCTTTTTCAATTTTTTAACTGACCACTAACTTATTACAGGTAATTTATACAGGTGCATTATTACATTTCCGTAAACTGTGTTGACAATATTGTGGCAGTATGTGTACCTGTGCAGATATATGTAGATAAATATAGGACTATTAACAAAAATTCTGGGCTCCAGTAGCGAGCATTATTTATTTAATTTTTTTTTGTATATTACATTTCCGTAAACTGTGTTGAAAATATTGTGGCATTATGTGGACCTGTGCAGATATATGTAGATAAATATAGGACTATTAAACAAAATTCTTGGCTCCAGTAGCAAGCATTATTATTTTTAATTTTTAAACTTTTTTTTTTTTTTTTTTCATTTTTTTTTTCAAACTCTTTTTCAATTTTTGTCTAGTAGCATACGGTCGTAAGTGCTATATACAGACTATTATCATATAATAAAACAATTATTGACTAGTGAGTCATAGAATATAATTTGATATTCTATGGCTCACTAGTCAATAATTGTATAATATGTTTGGGCCAGTGAAAATTGCTTTCGGGCCCAGGCTCGAGGTCAAGGCGGGACAAGGCGAGGCATTTGATTCCGCTGAATTCTTGTTTACTTATCTCCCTTTGTTGTTTCGTGCTCTGATTTCGTATCCAGAGCATAACTCGAACACCCTTTGGAATATTTTTATGCCCCACCACGATAGTGGAGGGGGCATTTAGTGTTATCCTTGTCTGTCCGTCCGTCCGTCCGCACACACGAATGGGTACTTGTTGTAAGCGTACGGGGATCTTATTGGGTAGGGTTAGGATAGTGTTGGGTACTCTTGTTGGGTATTTTTATAGAGTAAAAACCCAACAAGTATTCATTCGTAGGAACGTGCGTCCCGTCCTCCCGTCGTCCCGTCCGCCCGTCCGTCCGTCCGTCCGTCCGTCACAAAACTTGAATACTCGGGTAAATGTCTCATAATTTCTTCATCCTTCGACCGATCTCCTTCATATGTCATATACACATTGCTCTAATGGTCCTCTACCGCCCTGTGCCAAGTCCACGTTCGTCCTGCCCCCGCCAAGCCCAGGGTTAAGATCACATACTTAGTGCTTCAAAAACTTTAACGCTCAGGTAAATATCTAATAATTTCTGTTTTCTTTCACGGATCAGCTTCATATTTCATATATGCATTGCTCTAATGGTCCTCTACCGCCCTGTGCCAAATCCACGTTCGTCCTGCCCTCGCCAAGCCCAGGGTCAAGGTCACATACTTGGTGCTTCAAAAACTTTAACGCTCAGGTAAATATCTTATAATTTCTGTTTTCTTTCACGGATCAGCTTCATATTTCATATATGCATTGCTCTAATGGTCCTCTACCGCCCTGTGCCAAATCCACGTTCGTCCTGCCCCCGCCAAGCCCAGGGTCAAGGTCACATACTTGGTGCTTCAAAAACGTTAACGCTCAGGTAAAAGAAAATTTTGACTTGGAATTTGGCCTCATTTATTATCAAAGCGATATGTGGGACATCCGTGTTCTATGAACACATTTTCTAGTTTATTAAACTTCACACATGCATAGAAGACGACCCAAAGGTGTGTCGCACGTAAGAATGACAACTCTTGCGTCGTTAATTTCTTAGTTATCATCTCCCTTTGTTGTTTCGTGCACTGATTTCGTGTCCGGAGCATAACTCGAACACTCTTTGGAATATTTTCATGAAACTTCACACATGCATAGACCACGACGCTAAAGGTGTGTCACGCAAGAATGACAACTCTTGCATCACTAATTTTTTAGTTATCTCCCTTTGTTTTTCCGTCACTGATTTTGTCTCCGGAGCATAACTCGAACACCCTTTTTTCAAACTACTTGTGTATCTGGGGAGGGGGATATACATGCGCTTGTCGACAAGCGTCCATTTCGAGTTATTACAGTGCCTACTGCATGCACATGTATCATGATTACAGTGCCTCCTACTGCAATTATATGTATAATTATTACATTGCCTACTGCATGTACATGTATAATGATTACAGTGCCTACTGCATGTACATGCATAATTATTTCAGTGCCTACTGCATGTACATGCATAATTATTACACTGTCTACTGCATGTAGATGTATAATGATTACAGTGCCTACTGCATGTACATGTATAATGATTATAGTGTCTACTGCATGTATATGCATAATTATTACAGTGCCTACTGCATGTACACGTATCATGATTACAGTGCCTACTGCATGTACATGCATACTTATTACAGTGCCTACTGCATGTACATTTATAATGATTACAGTGCCTACTGCAAGTACATGTATAATTATTACATTTCCTACTGCATGTACATGTATAATGATTATAATGCCTACTGCATGCACATGTATAATGATTACAGTGCCTACTGCATGTACATGTATAATTATTACATTGCCTACTGCATGTACATGTATAATGATTACATTGCCTACTGCATGTACATGTATAATGATTATAGTGCCTACTGCATGTACATGTATAATGATTATAGTGCCTACTGCATGTACATGTATAATGATTATAGTGCCTACTGCATGTACATGTATAATGATTATAGTGTCTACTGCATGTACATGCATAATTATTACAGTGCCTACTGCATGTACATGTATAATGATTATAGTGTCTACTGCATGTATATGCATAATTATTACAGTGCCTACTGCATGTACACGTATCATGATTACAGTGCCTACTGCATGTACATGCATACTTATTACAGTGCCTACTGCATGTACATGTATAATTTTTATAGTGCCTACTGAAAGTACATGTATAATTATTACATTTCCTACTGCATGTACATGTATAATGATTATAATGCCTACTGCATGTACATGTATAATGATTACAGTGCCTACTGCATGTACATGTATAATTATTACATTGCCTACTGCATGTACATGTATAATGATTACATTGCCTACTGCATGTACATGTATAATGATTACAGTGCCTACTGCATGTACATGTATAATGATTACAGTGCCTACTGCATGTACATGTATAATTATTACATTGCCTACTGCATGTACATGTATAATGATTACAGTGCCTACTGCATGTACATGTATAATGATTACAGTGCCTACTGCATGTACATGTATAATGATTACAGTGCCTACCACATGTACAGTACAGTATCTATAAGTAATGCTATGATGTACTATTTAATGATTATCCTACTGCGTACTGTATGATTATATTGCCTACTGCTGTACATGTTAAGATACATGCCTACTGCAGTACATGTATAATGATTACAGTGTACTGCATGTACATGTATATGCATTGCCTACTGCATATGTATAATTTGCTTGCCTCTGATACATGTATGATTGCAGTCCTTCGCATGTACATGTATAATGATTACAGTGCCTACTGCATGTACATGTATAATGATTACAGTGCCTACTGCATGTACATGTATAATGATTACAGTGCCTACTGCATGTACATGTATAATGATTACAGTGCCTACTGCATGTACTGTATAATGATTGCATTGCCTACGCATGTACATGTATATGATTACAGTTGCCTACTGCAGTACATGTAATGTTGCATTGCCTTAACTGCATTGCTACATGTATAATGATTGGCATTGGCCTACTGCATGTACATGTATAATGATTGCAGTGCCTCATGTACATGTACTAATGATTACAGTGCCTACTGCATGTACATGTATAATGATTACAGTGCCTACTGCATGTACATGTATAATGATTACAGTGCCTACTGCATGTACATGTATAATGATTACAGTGCCTACTGCATGTACATGTATAATGATTGCATTGCCTACTGCATGTACATGTATAATGATTACAGTTGGCCTACTGCATTGTAACATGTATAATGATTACAGTTGCTACTGCTTGTACATGTATAATGATTACAGTGCCTACTGCATTGTATTGTGTATAATGATTACAGTGCCTACTGCATGTACACGTATCATGATTACAGTGCCTACTGCATTTACATGCATAATTATTACAGTGCCTACTGCATGTACATGTATAATTATTACAGTGCCTACTGCATGTACATGTATAATGATTACAGTGCCTACTGCATTTACATGCATAATTATTACAGTGCTACACATGTACATGTATAATTGATTACAGTGCCTACATGCATTTACATGTTATAATGATTACAGTGTCTACTGCATGTACATGCATATAACCAGTGCCCATTGTACATGCATAATTATTACAGTGCCTACTGCATGTACATGTATAATGATTACAGTGCCTTCTGCATGAACATGCATAATTATTACAGTGCCTACTACATGTACATGTACATGTATAATGATTACAGTGCGTACTGCATGTACATGTATAATGATTACAGTGCCTACTGCATTTACATGCATAATTATTACAGTGCCTACTGCATGTACAGGTATCATGTACAGTGCCTATGCAATGTATGTATAATGATTTACAGCTCTGCATGTACATGCATACTTATTTACAGTTGCATGTTACATGTATAATTGATTACAGTGCCTACTGCATGTACATGTATAATTGATTACAGTGCCTACTGCATGTACATGTATCATGATTACAGTGCCTACTGCATGTACATGCATAATTATTACAGTGCCCATGTACATGCATAATTATTACAGTGCCTACTGCATGTACATGTATCATGATTACAGTGCATACTACATGTACATGTGTAATGATTACAGTGCCTACTGCATGTACATGTATCATGATTACAGTGCATACTACATGTACATGCATAATTATTACAGTGCCCATGTACATGCATAATTATTACAGTACCTACTGCATGTACATGTATCATGATTACAGTGCATACTACATGTACATGTGTAATGATTACAGTGCCTACTGCATGTACATGTATCTTGATTACAGTGCATACTACATGTACATGCATAATTATTACAGTGCCTACTGCATGTACATGTATCATGATTACAGTGCATACTACATGTACATGTGTAATGATTACAGTGCCTACTGCATGTACATGTATCATGATTACAGTGCATATTACATGTACATGTGTAATGATTACAGTGCCTACTGCGTGCCCAGCAGCTGCATGGTGAGAGGGGCGAGGACCTGGTCGGGGACCTACTTGATGCCTTGATACAGAACAAGGATAACGAGGCAGTGGAAAAGCTCATCGCCGAGTGTAACATGTGGTATGTATCTGATCATACTGGCGAACGGTCACAACATATCCCAAAGCAGAAGTATGTGGTTATTTAACTCGTTTACCCCTAAATACCTGAATGAATTTTGATAGGTTTATTTTGCAACTAATTCAACCATCACAAAACGATTTTCAGACTAGACCATTTATGAAAAATGGGTGTTTTTGTTCTTAAAAATATGGAAATTGCTTGCAAAAAAATTCAGATCCTGATGAGACGGCTCGTCACGAGCCGGCTTATCTGGATATAATCTGTTTGCCATGACCACTGTACAGGCCTGTGGTGTTGATAGACCAGACAGTGAGTATTGTAAATAGGTTAGAGAATTTCGTGTAATAGTGCCTTGGGTCATCCACATCACTGGTGTCTATTTCGCGTAAACCTGCCCATGTTTTACGGTTATATGTTAAACATTGCAAACATTGCAAACACTATCTTTAGTCACTACCATTAATTACTCTTTAGAAAAAAATTAAAAGGAGATAATTTTTTATTTTGTGAAGTTTGCTCAAATATTGATTTTATTACGTAAAAAAACACAACATTTTCCCTATTTTAAATCTAGTTGATTTTCTTTTCTAATTTCAGAAATATTGGACCGAATTTCATAATTGTTTCCCCCGGACGAAAGTCGGGGCTATGGATTTGACACTGAACATGGTCCGCGCCCGCGTCCGCAGCAGATACTTCTTGTCCGGAGAATAACTCGAATACCCTTTGTAATATTTTCATGAAACTTCACACTTGCATGGATCACGACCCAAGGTGTGCTGTGTGAAAGCTCGACAACTCTTTCATCAATAATGTTTTAAATTATCTCCCGTTGCTCTTTCGCGGATTGATTCCCTGTCAACCCAAAACTTGATTAATCTTTGGAATATGTTCATATTTCACACTTGCATAAATCATTACCCAACGGTTGTCTCATTCAAGAACGACAACTCTCACCTGACTAACATATTAGTTATCTCCTTTTATTTTTATGTTTGCTGCCTGTAGGGAAGGTGGGGAGGAGGATACACGTGCGCTTGTGGACAAGCGTCAATTTCTATATATTAACTTTTGATTTCTTAGTTAGAACATTCTATATATTAACTTTTGATTTCTTACCTAGATCCTTTCCAAGCTATCTAGCCAGGTTTCGGAGTCATTTCCATTCTTTTTTCCGCCTTTTAACTCATCCCGCAGCTCTTTTCCCCCATGGTAAATTCCCATAGATAACCCATATAGCCGTAATATTTTGTCAGGTTTCGTGAAACAGACAGCAGTGGCACGATATTTGACTGTTCCCCGAATGACCATGAAACAACTGTATACTATTCTGATAATATTGCAAACTTATGTAAAATCATACACAACTTATGGTTAAATTATTTCCTTATATTGCTTATATTACAGGTTAAGTACAGAGGCAAAGAACGAAGTTGAAAAGCTAAAGAGAAAACGATTGCACGCCGTACTGACTAAGTTTTGTTGAGCTATGCAGCCAGCGTGTCATCGACGTGAATGGTGCACATATAGTTAATACATGTAGACGATGTTACATGAGAGATGATTTATACGGAGCCCCGCATGGGACATGTTTTTTTTTTTATTAATTCGTTCCCACGAAATAACAATTCGTTCCCTCAATTTAACAATTCGTTCCCTCGAATTAACTATACGTTTCCACGATATAACAATTCGTTCCCTCGAATTCACAATTCGTTCGCACGAAATGACAATTCGTTCCCTCAATAATTTAACAATTCGTTCCCTCGAATTAACAATTCGTTCCCACGAATTAACAATTCGTTCCCGTGGGAACGAATTGTTAATTCGTTAAATTCAGCGAACGCGTTGTTATTTCATATTTGCATAGTAAGTTTCTATAATGTAAACGGTTTTATGCAGTGATGCAGTGCTATGGTATATAATAGTATAAGTATATATGGTAACCAACAGAATAACACTACTTTCCGATGACACGTGCACCGTGCATGTAAAGTACGCTTACTCGACTGCAAAAGTTCAGTAGCGACAAATGAAATATTAAGATATATGATTTGAGGAAATATAATCCACTAGGAATATAATGTGCGTGTTTAGTAGTTGTAAATTCGTGGCATCTGTTTTACAATTAAATGCAAACATGTGCAACATCCAAACATGGAAAATACAAAAACAGCACACATGGAGAACACCAGGCTAGAGTATTTTATGCCAAGTGTTTACAGCCAGGGTTCGTTCGGAAACGCGTAGGAATTCCGAGGCTCGCCGATAAACCTTGTACGAACTTGATAAATTTGATTTCAAAAGACATATAATACGTTTTTCCTTCAGATGAAGGCGAACTTAGTTGTGGCTGTTACTGGAGAAATTGGACTTATGGGTTTTCCGACCAGTGTACATGTAGCTCCAGATCAAACTGCACACGCATGTAGCCTGAACACAATATATATTACTTGTTACAAGAAACTTGGGTTGTTTCATTTATGGGCTGGTGAACAGTGAAAATCCTGATCAGACAGATCTGGATCTGCACTGGCAGCAAAATACATAAGCCCAATTTTCTCAAATCACAGCGACTTTTACGCTGCGCCATTACTCAACATCATCGTGCAGTAACAGCATTTGACTTCGTCCGACCAACGAAACGTCGGCGAATATAGTTTTGCAGACAATTCAGGATACGACATATTGTTATCATTCAGTATGTATCGGGTGGGCGGCAGGTTGGAGCATGCGATGGTAAATTTAACGATCGGGGTTCATCCTTAACGCAATCGCGACAGTAGACCTGGTTTGGCCCTCACGTACGTCGTTGGTATTCTTGTATGTGACGGTTGAATCTGGTTATACACCTTATGTGAGTATTACGATTAGTCGTAATCCTATTTTAGGGGAACGGGCTAAGTGACTTTCGTGTGGTATGGACCTGGCACCAGGTCAGGTTATTCTAATTTCAGGGCTGAATATATCTTTTCTCGATGTAAATATTCCGTTCTGATTTTTGATCCCCATGCAACAGGTTAATATACGGGATCGAACTCGTTGACCCGGCCTTAAATGACCTTAGATGTTGATAGGCCGTTAAACACCAATAAACAAACAAACAAGAAAGCATGTGTCGGCGCAATATATCGCTCATTACCTGATCAAATAGTGCTATGCCAGCGAATTGAAGGTAAAACAAATTGGATATACAGTCAAACCTGTGAATAAAGACCAGCCATGGGAATAGAAAAATCTGGCCTTTGTTTACAGGTGGTCTTTATTCGCAGGGTCATTTATATAGTAATTGTGCCATTGGGACAACAAAAGGGTGGCCTTTACAGCCAGGTGATTGCTATTCGGAGGTGGTCTTTAGCACAGGTTTGACTGTATTTCATTCTCTGTGACCAGAATACAGCTACATATGAGGCTGTGGCTGGACAAATGGGGCGTCTGACATGTGTGACCATTGAAGATCCTGATCAAATAGCACACTCCTGTCGCCTGTAGCGATCTATATTGCTTGCTAGATGGACGATTGGCGAACAGTGCAGATCCTGATCAGCCTGTGCAGATGCACAGGCTGATCAGGATCTACACTGGTAGCAACTCCCACAATACCCAGATGTGTGACCATTGAAGCTCCTGATCAAATAGCACACTCCAGTCACCAGATAGCGATCTATATTGCTTGCTAGAAGCATGGGTGTCTCATTGATGGACAACTTGCGAACAGTGCAGATCTTGACAAGACTGTGCAGATACACGGGCTAATCAGGATCTACACTGGTCGCAACTCCCACAATACCCAGTTCTCCAGTCACAGCCACATATGTGTATACATATATATGTATCTTTAATTGTGTTTAACAGCCTTTCAAGAGCTAAGGTCATTTAACGCCGGGCCAACAGGTTCGATCCCGTATATAACCTGCTGCATTGCCGGAAAATCACAAAATCAGAACGTAATATTTACATATAAATAAATATGTATTCAGCCCCGAAATTAGAATAACCTGACCTGGTGTCAGGTCCATACCACACCAAAGTCAATTGGCCCCTTCCCCTGACATTAATAGGATTACGAATAATCGTATTACTCATATAAAGGGTACAATGTATAACCAAATTCAACTCGACCATACAAGAATTCCAAAGACGTACCTGATGGGCAAACCAGGTCTCAGGTCGGGATTCCGTTAACAATGAATCCCGATCGTTAAATTAACCATCGCATTCTCCCACCGCCACCCATTATACATGTATGTGTGATGGACGATTTCCAGTGAGTTGACATAGTTTGGGAATAATTGCATGTAGAAATGCAGGAACATACGATGTACTATACACTATATACATCCATTGCTTGTGTCATTAACATTGTGAACATTTGTTGTTTATCTTGGCACGTGTGAATGCTGATTTTGTTTCGAAAGGTGTGAAGTCTCAACGAAACCGGAGTGTACAGTTATACGTACTGCTGTCAAGCGTCACGACAGAAACTGGACTATTTATAGAAATAAATGACATTTTTGAGAATTTAGACGGGTACAGTGGAACCTCTCTAAACCGGACACCAAGAAACCACCTGTGATCTTATTTTTATATCGGGTGATAATGTCTGTTCGTGATCGCATAGCACACAACCATGGCTCGGAATAATCAAATGCCTGATGATTTACAGTGAAGCCTCTCTAAGCCGGATACCCTGGGGACCTCCCAGGGTGTCCGGTGTAGAGAGGTTTCACTGTATAAAGGTTTAAATTGTTCAACTATACTGGATGAACACCAGCAGCCGATTTCATCAAAATTGCAAAGTATACTTATCTAGCAAAGAATATTTGAGGGAGTAATCATTTATTTTTCCCGAAATACATTATGTCATACAGAACTAACGACTGCATATATTTGATGATTAAAAGTATGAAAACATATTATACTGAATGTATTACATTATCACAGCCATTTTGGCTGTGATAATGTAATAAATTCAGTATGATAACAATAATAAATTTATCCTTAAATTGAAAATTTCTCCCTCAAAGTATACTTTGCTAGATAAGTATACTTTGCAATGTTGGTGACATCGGCTACAGAAGGCATTCAGCCAACATAGTTGGTCTTTTAAATATTTAGCTCACCGATATATTCCCAACTCATGTGTATGAATTCCTTATAATTCCAACACAATATTTTCTATTTTAAACTAATTGAATTGATTTTAAATCGTACTGTCGTACTTATTTTCAACATCAAAAAAAGTGTATGTCACTTTCAAGTGCGTTCCTGTTATGACATTTCACGTCAAGCTAAATGACGTAATAGTGGGTGAGCCAGACCCATGAAAGCAGGGTTATCATTACCATTCGGGTGGGGGGGGGGTGGGGGGGGCGAGTAACTCCGGCCATTTCCACTGATTTTATTGAAAGGTATGTATCTGTAGATATTATTTCCGAATGATAACAATATGTAAGTCTTCGTTTAAAGAGTGTATGCCCCTAAAAGTGGACCCCGCTAACAGCAACATTTTCCGCTAAAAATGTGCGGGTTTGAGACCATTCAAGTAACAACAATGCAAACTCGCATTCACGCATCTATAAAGCATTGAAAACGTGACAGCAGGTAATTATAATTTACATTGACCATTTTCACCCAAATGGCCGCCAAAGTCCAAGATGGCTGCCAAACCCACGTACATTCCCAACCACACTAAATATGTACGAACTACATGAATTATTGGCAAAATAGAAATCCGTTTATGGTTGAACTATGTTCTAAGATTAACATATAAGATGATACCAGGTTTATAAATACATAGCAATTTGGAATGTATGTAAAAACTTCCAATATGGCCGCCAACTATCATAGTTGCCCATTCAGACCATTTCTGCGAGTTTTAAAACTCCTGTAGCATCAAAGTAAATTTGCTTCACACTTTGTAAAACGGTATGAAAACATAATAATCAATGGTTGAAATTTATAGAACATCGGAACTTGCAGTTTCGTCAAAAACTGCTGCTATAAGATGGCCACCAAAATTATAACAATTGAAGTTCGCCCACCAAGCCAACCCACCGCTAACACAGTGAAACTATAGAATTATACGTTGCAATATGCAAAATGGTAATATTAATATGAAGAGCATGTAATTGTATAATTTGAAATAGTTCACCATCCCTGCGTAATGGTACTGCTTTGTGAATTCAAATATACCAACATTAAAGTAACAAAGTGGAAATGTCTGATTCATACAAAGACCGTAATTACTCAGGTTATAATACTATAATAATATAATAATCATTTCCAGATTATAAACCGTGTCACAACAGAAAAAATAAACATTACGGTAACCATTTTATACAACATTAAATAGCCCATACTAATAAAATGCTGCGGTACAATGTGAACGTATGGCGGCCATCTTAGAATTTGGTAAACTAAACATTTATCCAAGTATGTTTTACATTTGTTTTACTGTGTCAATGTAATAGTGTCTACTTGTTTTACATGATTAATGCCATCAAATAAATAACACGATGTAAATAGATAAGAAATCGTTATATTTAGCGGCCATCTTGAATTCTGGCACACAAAACAGTTATCCAAGTGTGTTTTGCTATTGCCATGACCATTTACTGTGTACGTATGCTCGTATGTATGTATGTTTTTAAATGTTAAATGATAATATATAAGTAGCACGGTTGTAAATTAATGGAGATTGTGATTGTTGGCGGCCATTTTGGATTTATGTAATATTTTCTCAAGTTATAAATATTTATTGAAGTAGCATAAGCTTTTATTTCACTTATAAAATATAAACCAATACGAATAAACCAAGAATTGGTCATATAAAATAGTTATATATATATGGTTTAGTGTGGTGGGGTAAGGTAGTGTTGTATTGGCGGCCATCTTGGATTATGGCGGCCAGTTTTAATGAAAATGTTCTAGTTCGACTGTATCTAAATCACAAATACTAATTGCAATGTTTTCAAATCGTTTTACAGCGTGTAAATGCGATTCTGGCAGTTCTATGTCAACGTTTACAAAACAGCTCTTTTACGGGTAGAAATGTTGCTGTTAGGGGGGGGGGGCAACTAATAGGGACATACAAACTTTAAACGAAGACTTATAAATTGATGCGGAAACAACATGCTGGGATATATACCTTTCATGAAAATATAGTGGCAATTTGTGCCCGTTCCCCCCCCCACCCTCAAGTGGTAATGGGGAGCACCTAGCTCACCCACTATAATGCCAAACAGCACTATGAATGAAAACGTCTAGTGTCGTTATATAGGGTGAACCATGAGAGTATCTCATCTGGTGTTTCTGCAGCTTTTCAATGTCATCGTGGGCGTGGTAGGTGGGGCAGGCCAGCAGGTGTGAGTCCACCCACTCTATATGCACGGTGATCCGCGGGTCGTCCGGATCCAGGTACGGACAGTCAGGGTCATGTAGCTGGAATACACAACCGCCTGCGTTAATATTGCACGGATTATCCAAGTTTCTGAATGTCAATGGGCGATGCCAATGAGTGTGTGATCACATGGTATACAACCTCCTGCGTTAATCATACACAGATTATCTACGTTTCTGAATATCAATTGACAATTGTCATTTTCAGTGGGTGTATGTTCACATTGCACCCAACAGCTTGCCTTAATCTGTATCAGATAAGCAACGTTTCTGAACATCTGTTGGTAGTCTACACAACCCCTGCGTTAATATTGCCGGCATTATCAACGATTCCGAAAATGTATTGGAAATATCAACTCAACAACGTAATTAAAAGCATACACAACCACCTGAGTTAATCTTGCCTAGATTATCAACATTTCTGAACATCTATTGGCAAAGTCGACTCGCAAACATCAAGGCATATAAGATTTATTTGCTCAGGTGAGCTGTTTACATACAACTAATGCAGGAGTGTTTCGGTTCTTCCGCTAAATCACTCGTCCGCAAGCACGAGTGCATTATTTTTATGTAAACAGATCAACCGAACACATAACCCTTTTCTTATATTTCCTACATGATATTTTATAATCCATGTAGAAGGAAAATAACGTAAATACTTCAGAGTCGGGGGATGCAATACTTTTTGGAGGCGGGACGTGGTAAATGCTACAATCATGTGCTTTTTCCAGAGAATTGTGTCAAAATGTCCGTCATTTTCTTCAGTGTTGCGAGTCAGTAAAACTGGGTCAATAACTGGATTATTTAATAGGACTATTTACGTTTGTGTCTAAGAAAATAAAATATACCTTATACAAACATAATTCAAGGACAATTCCACCAATATTGTAGTACGAGGCCAATTCTGGTAGTGCACATATGGACACACCCAGTGCATACAATCAAGTATCGCTATCCATATTCCTACACACTATAAGCAGAACACACTTGGACTTCAGACAGACAACACCTATTGACAGTATCTCCTACAGGCTGGACCTTCGGACGTGGGATTCTCTCCACTCACACAGGGATAGCTAGGAGATATTGTCCTATTATATAGTCTGTATTAGTCCTATTATATAGTGTTCTCACTTGTATTCGTA
The DNA here is from genome assembly GCA_029237695.1 of Conchocele bisecta. Taxonomy (NCBI): domain Eukaryota; kingdom Metazoa; phylum Mollusca; class Bivalvia; order Lucinida; family Thyasiridae; genus Conchocele; species Conchocele bisecta. The sequence continues at coordinate 33,391,606 of CM055265.1, read as the reverse complement.
GTACATTTTACATGTGCATATAACCTGTACCCGACATGACCGAATACCCGACATTGGAATCTGGGCCTAGCACAGCTTTCACGGGACATGGATTGGGTGTCGTGTCACGCAGGTAGCATGTAAGTTTACTATATTGGCGCTACGGACAAATCGAGCCTGTGCAAAATAAAAAAACACATGGTATAAAATATAAAAATTTGAGGGAACTACTTTTTTTTGGGCGGAGAAAATTGTTTTTTCTTTTTTTTCTTTCACATTAGAATTTGTGTTGGTCTTGTATCACATGCTAGAACAATATATACTCATAACCATTTAGTTGGCTGGCGAGGAATTTGAATTTTTTGCCCAATTCTATTGTTGAGTCTGGGGCGTCTTTCAACTTCGAGACAGTATTTATTGCATTGTCATTTGTTTTGTTTTTCCCAATAAGTATTACATAGGCTGGCTTTGCGAAAGGCTGTGGCCTTATTAATTATTGAAATAATTTGATTCCTGATTTTTTCGAGAATTGTTGTTTATCACTTCAAGATTAATTTAGGAATTTATAACGGGGAACGGGAATAAGGGAACAGTATAATTTGAAAGGGCACTCCCTCAATTGCGAGATTATTGTGATCTTTTGAATTATGCGACAAAAACAAGACAGAGCAACATCAATAATTCAGATTGAGAAAGGTTAGATCATTAGGAAGTATTGAGTTTGCAGATTTATTTAATAATTAAATGCTTGGTGAGTTACATAAAGTGGCTTATACAAACTTGTAATTATTAAAAACTTGGTAATTCATATAGACCTTGCGAAAGGTTAAACCATCATGCATTATCGAGTTAGCAGAACTAATTGATGAGTTACGTATAGTCGCTTATACCAACTTTTAATTATTAAAACCTATGTAATTCATACAGTAGTTGGACCTTGAGAAAGGTTAAACCGTATTAAATTCATGAGTTGGGAGGGGTGCTATCATTTCCATTTGTAATTGAGAGGGAGGACAGGGCATATCCGAAACATAAAAACTTAGCGAAAGTCGTTTCGTATTGACAATGGATAAGGCAACACATGCGTATCTATACTCTGGGAAATAGCACGCCACCTATCCAGGTTGGAATCCCATGATGTATGGATGGCCGATACCAACGCCTCCCATGCCAAACCCCATGATGTATGGATAGCCAACGCCTACCATGCCACACCACATGATGTGTGGATGGCCAACACCTCCCATGCCGCATCCCATGATGAATGGATGGCCGATACCACCACCGCCCTAACCTCACCCCATGTACCACGCTGGACCACCACCCAACCGGTGTATGCAACAGCCTGAGCTCCCAAACGACAGTGCTGTTGATCCCCAATAATTCTGCACCATCTCCCAGGACGCTGATGAGTGTCTTGATGACTGGGCAGATATAATCACCAGGATCGCAGAGGTGAAATTGTGTGCAGAGATAGGGAGTATTTATGGTATCAGGCTATAGTCCACTTCTGCTTGGGTGCGATAGACAGAAAGTCTGGAAGCAGAGTACTTGACATGGACCCAAGTTCCATTGAGCAAGCTATCTACAAGATAAAATGTATCAGGCTTTGCAACAAGAGTAAATGCTCATCCAAACAGACCAAGTGCTCTGGAGCCAAACTGGCAGAACGTACTGACGAGGTACCGGTATCAACATCACGAGGGAAAGAGCAAAATGCTCTGACAACATGCAAGGTTATTTCGCCTCTAAATAATGTACACACACACTCTGATGATTTGCCATCAAGCACATCCCGTCTATATTCAGATACATTGTGCCATACTGGTTCTACCCAGTCAACAAACATGCCAGACAGACCCATTTTGAATGTACAAAACTCTCTTGGGATTCCAAGGCAAAGTACACCCGAACAATCAATGGATTACGAAGATGCTGGAGGAAGCTGGAGTACACCATTCACTACCTGAAGTATGGACAACAGTGGTACACATGGAGGGTGTGGCCACCATCACACAGCCCCAACAACTAGATCAGAGTTACTCGTCTCATCTCGGCTATGGAAGGCCAGTGTAATGTTTCTGCACCAATGCTTGTTAGCAGCCATACAACGGTGCTGCAGGAACTTGGACGACATCTTCTTCACATGCAGACGGCATTGACCTACCTAGTGAGATGGAGGCTCGAGATACAACAGTGCCGGTGACAGAAATTGTAGAAGTGTCTGGCCAGTAGTCTGTTATAAATTATTAATACATTTGCAGGCGGGTAGTAGTCTAGTGAAATAATGTACATCTCACTATGCTGTTACCTTTAACAGACAGAGAGCCGACACCAGGCAAGTTGATTGCTAACCGGTGTATTTCAGACTAGTAAGCTGTTTTCTACTTTGGTACTTTGTTAACAGGAATCCTGACCGTGGTCGCAACTACCTATTACCGATTACCAACTAGGCCAATGATCCGCGAGAATATACAATAAGGTGGATTACAAAACAGGGGAATCAGGAATCAGTTTAAATCAGTAATATGTGGGTAGATGCGAGATGTAATTCCATGATGCCCAGACACCACGTCTGGGCATCATGGAATTACATCTCGCATCTACCCACAGACGATAAGCACAGACAATCACAAAGATGTTTGAAATGTAATTGTACTTCATTCATGTAAAAAGTCGTTATCTTAACATTATTCTTCTTCCTCAACACTTTCACAATAATGACACCTGGCACTAGATCAGGATATTGTGAGTGTACTTTCACGCACAAACTATAATGGATTAACTAGCTTCAAGACTGCTGAATATGACCTATATCATTAAACATGCTTCATCTGTTCCTTTAATAATGAAGTAGGGGAGAAAGTAGTAAATAACTGCACTTACGTATAAAGAGTTTGGTAGTGATGCAGGCTGAATATCTGTAATAATTAGTAAATACATGTACTTAAGACGTCAGCAACCTCCAAAATGCGTCAAGAATGTGATCCCCAGGCCTGTGTGGAGTTTAGTTCTCATCACAGTGTGGTGAAACTGCTTTGCTCGGGCCAAGGGTAACCTCATCGACGCAGCGACCCAAAGACCATGCACTAGCGGATACGTCAAGCTGTGATCCACATGCTCGTGTGTAGTCTAGTTCGAATCACAATGGTGCAACTGCTACACTCGGACCAAGGGTAACATCATCGACGTTGACCCCAATACCACTAGCGGATGCATCGTGACGTGATCCCCATGCTCGTATGGAGTATAGTTCCCATCACAGTGGTGCAACTGCTTCGCTCGTACCAAGGGTAACTTCATAGACGCCGTGACCCCAAAACCACTCACCAGAGGATACGTCGAGATGTGATCCCCATGCTCGCGTGTAGTCTGGTTCGCCTCACAGTGGTGCAACTGCTTCTCTCGGGCCAAGGGTAACCTTATTCACGCAGTGACCGCTGGACGACACACCAGCGGACATGTCTGGCAGCTTTCCCCAGGCTTGTGTGGAGATCTGTTCGCATCACTGGTGCGATGACTTCTTCACTCGATTCGAGGGAGGCTCCGAGGACGTTGCAGACATGATGAGAGTATGTAGTCATCTCAAGCTCTGCGAATAGTACTGAGTGTCCGACTCATACTCGGGTTATAAAGGTTATCGTCGCATGTACATATCCAATATAAATATTATCCCAATAAATGTCTCTGACTCCCAGTTCTAAATACAATCCAGTCCTACATTCCAATAAGTGTCCACTAATTCACACCTGCATACGTGTGTCTGTCATTCTGATAATTACCCATGGCTTCCATTTCCATATAGACTAGTCAGTCACACTATGCTTCCAACGACTCATTGTTTATTCATTCTAGTCACTATGTTCTTCCTACTCGGGGAACCTAATTCAGTTCTGCCCTATAGTATAGTCTTTGTCCAGATTTACTTTTATAGGCCTGACCTCTTTTATATGATTGGGGAGAGTGTAGTACGAGGCCAATTCTGGTAGTGCACATATGGACACACCCAGTGTGTCTGGTCAACCAGTGCATACAATCAAGTCTGGCTATCCATATTCCTACACATTATAGGCACTATAATATTGTTCTATTATATAGTCTGTATTAGTCCTATTATATAGTGTTCTCACTTGTATTGGTAGTACACTTTACATGTGCATATACATGTAACCTGTACCCGACATGATACAATACCCGACATTGGACTGGGCATAGCCCAGCATTCACGGGACACGTGTCACGCAGGTAACATGTAAGTTTACTATAATATCATCGTGAGGAATGGCCGTTGTGAGTTCTCATATTATTACCAACACATTGCACTTTTGTTGACAAAGTTTATAGTTTGTTTACTTGGACCTGTCACATTGAGAATATAGAAATAAAGCAGAAGTCAGAATAAAGTGAGAATATATGTAAGAATATGTACAACATGGATACAAAGTATTGATAAAATCCCATTCATTACACTTCGACATAAAAAGTGTATGTTATCAATAATATACCCCTAATCACATATGACACACATAGATCATAAAACCTATAACCACACACACAGTCATATGTATCTCACATATCAATTACTACACTTCCAATATCCTGAACCAACTATTCTGGTCAAAATCACACCTCCAACTGACCACCTTCATATCTGTATATACATGGGTCGCATCAGCTTACCTGTCACAATACAATAACCAATTATCTACTGCTCACTCAATGCCATATTTCTATTATCATGCCTAGTATACCCCAAGCTAACCAATATTCCCCACGGATCAGCTCACCAGAGATCCTACCTGTTTGATAAATTCGTGACAATCATGTAACTAAACACCTTGAATTTTATTTTGCTGAATCGTCCAATGTTGTAACCCTGGGTCTGTGAGCCATTTCGACTTCGTCCCGAAGTTGATTCGGACCAGAAATGAATCGCCTACTTAGCAAACCCTTGTGGTGAGCATACTTTACCCAGTGGTAATATATATTTGAGATGCTGGTGACATTTAAAGGGGTGCTGGTATCTTTTGAGGGACCTTGGATGAAAACGAAATGCTGTTAATTCACATAATGAACACATTTTTAAAATGTACAGTATTTAGTTTCACTTATAATAATTTGTTAAAACATTGGTACACTATACATATACTTATAACTGACAATGAAACTTGCGCTGCCATTACATACCTTAACGCATCACCATATTTTGGAGATATTTATAATTTTTTAGAACTGTTTAGAGCTTATGTGGCATTATAATCGTTGGACAGTTTTCGATGTCATTTACAGAAAATGACATTTGGTTAAAATGCGAAAATAGTGATACCAGTTCTAGACTCATTGTTATATGTTATCTCCTTTGAGATGCCATATTATGTCACATGTATATAGGGGCAGCCATATTGTCGTGCTACGCCTAAATGGCGAGTACGACCAAGAAAATTATGCCCTGTGTTCAACCTATCCTATGGCGTTTTGGTCGGTCTTGCTTGGTATCTCTACATATACTAGTTTCTATAGTTTTCACAGTTTTGGCTCAGTGTATCAGTTAACTTTCTGAAAATACGAATCAAGACATTCCGTGCGTATGAATAACAACTATTATCTTTAGTTCTCAGAGTTAGGTAGCAGTGACCAGTTTCGGTACAATTTTATCTGGGAGTTACAAACAGTAATTTATTCTAGAGAAAACGTGTGGATGGGAATGGGTTTACACCAACACAGTACATTTGCCTCTGGATGATGATTGAGAAAATATGCAACTAGTGTCTCTTGTTCTGCAAGTGATCAGTTTTTGTGGAGATAACATATTTCAGTACTTACAGTACTTTGATTTAATTAACAACTAGGTAGTTTAACAGCGACTTATTTTTTGCAGTCGTTTTAGGCCTTGCATAAATAAAAGTGTGTTTCCTATAATCCGACCTATTACTATGGAAATACTTTTCTATTTAACTTTTAACATTGAAATAATTTGGACTTATATCAGCATATGTGAACAGTAATATAGCATTACAAACACTTTGTTTTTTAGTTCAGATAGCGATAGTTTACCTTATCGGTCGGTTTACAGAAAATAAACTATTTATTATTACACATTTCATTTGAATAATTGACAGCAGTTTATTCATAATTCACTGTAGGCTAACACATTTTAAAATATAACACTACTGTATAGACCTAGGTAACAGCAATAATAGGTAACCCTTACCATGCTTACAGAGCGGGAACCATAAATTGTCGTCTGTTGTCTTTATAGAGTACTACTTGACGGATTGTAACCAAATTTGGCATACATGTTTATCACGGCAAGCCGAAGAAGCCCATTGATTTTCAAAAATAACTCAAGTTCTACTTCACCGATCGCAACCACATTCGGCATACATGTTTATCATGGCAAGACAAAGAAGTATATTGATTTTTAAAAAAAATCGATGACTGATCTCCCCTTGGCGGCCATTTTTAATTTTCGCACTCTGTATCATTGTCCACACAATAAGTCGAGTTTTACTTGACGGATCATAACCAAATTGGTTTACATGTTTATCACGTCAATATGAGTTATCTCCCCTTGTTGACTGACCTTGCCTCGACGGGCGTATATTGTGACTTTCAGCACTCTTGTTTATTTTGTATTACCTTCATTAATGATGTCACCGGGCGAGAAACATACATATCCGACCCGAGGCTCGAACCGGAGACCTCTGGATTACCGTACCATCGCTTTAACCGACTGAGCTAGCAGGGCACGAATACACATCTTCTCCCCATAGTGAGTTACGTTCCGTGACAATGACAAACATGTTTTGGCGGCATTTGATAATCGTCTCCAATGACACAAATAACACTTTAAGTTAACACTAAACTAATTAGAAAAGTAACAGTTAACAGTTTAAACCCATGCCCCTCTCACCCCAATAATATATAAAATAGTGCAGAATGCTATACTGACACTGTTATGTTGATAAAACATTTGAATAAAATTATTCTGATACAGTACACATGTCCAAATGTGTCAATCCATGTTCATATGTGATATATCTGATCGGGATGATATCTGGTTTTTGTTTGTATTTTTTTGTGTGCGATAGTGCTCTCATACACAAATTTGACTTTTTATGGAAAAACTTTAAATTGTTTTAATACAAGGATAGTGTTTGTTGCAGAATAGTATATAATATCAGCGGCCGTTTTCACAGATTATTTTAACCAGGATGAACACGGTGAGAACGGCAACTGTATTGATACTACCAATCATTGATTTGTATAGTGATGTTATTTATATTATGTTAGTATGTCGTCTCTTATAATTCTAGATAGAATGGCACATGTAAACTGTATTTTAATATGTTTATGGAACTTGTTCATATGTACACACTTGTCATACCGCATATAAGTTTCTCGGCTTTTGATTGGCTAGCTTGCCTGGTCATATATATTATATGACCTGCCAAGGCCGTCGAACATAGAGAAATAGAGATTCCCCTCCGGCGCCTCGCGTCCAATGAAGACACATTTTGCAAGCGTCTCGCGATTGCGAATTGTATTCCTCACTAAACACAATAAAACCCCGAATTGATCAATACAAGTAACAAATTGTACACTCAAAACCAGTCTTTATTGTTTATTTTTCCATAAATATTCTTCGCTCATCAAAATATGAGCGAAAAATTAGCCAAAATAACGAAAATTGCTTTTCAAATCTCAACACGCTTGTCTTCGTGACACGGCTATATTTAGGTTACAAACTATGGGTTCCACGCACGAAACAGCGGCGTAGCAATGACAGCGATTTTTTGGGAACCAGTCGCATTATTCTAGAGGCGCCAAAGGGAGAGCAGATCGATAGAGCAGTGGAATATAAATATAATATAAATAAATATAATTACACGATGTAAAAAACTGTCATAAAGTCGTTTTCGATGGATTTCTTACTCCATATTTAGTTTGTTTTCGTTTAATAAAAAAAGAAAATGTTCACTTCCGCCTTTATATTAAGACTGACGGTAGAAAATCGAATCTCGGATTATTTTTCTTCCTGAAAAAAAAACCGCAAAGATCAAAAGAAGAAATATGTTTATACGGCCAAATACAAGATCTGCGGTATGACAAATACGTTATTGCCCCTCTGAAGGTATGTTCACCCTCGGCTATCCCTCCAGACGGGCAATATTACACCATATAGCCTGTGTAGAATCACAATAACTTATAATGTGATGAGACATAAATAAACTATTAAACTATGTGTTCAGATCAACATACACATTCTACTTTCACTTTCCCTTGTAGACTGGACAGAGCTGTAATAGCTTTGTTGTTCGTTTATTCACGTTTAGCACTATACCTGTTATTGGCGAGCCGCTAATTGGAGAAGGCAACTCGTCCATGAAGTCGGATCGCTGTAGCAGCAGATCTATTTCTTGCAACTCCCGAAGAGTCAATTCATAGAAATGGTGGTCTGTAGACTGTACTTCTCGTCAAGATCCGGGCTTCTCCGGGATATACCTGCATACATATACTACTGTCTGTTTCAAAAACCAGCACAAATTGTACGGCCATATAAACAATACAAAAACAATATTTCATTCGATGATATTAAACTTTATCAAAATTTAAGAATGAGCCTTCTTTTTATTTCGTGAAATTTTGTCAAACATTGATTTTATTACGAAAAATGAGTTCTCTATGGGAATTTAACATGGGAAAATAAAAGGAGAACCTGGAGGAGGAGTCGAAAATCGAAAATCGGAAATTGATTCTGAAATCTATGTAGATAGCTTGGAAATGATCTAACTAAGAACACAATAGTTACATTTTGAAAACCAGTCCACTATTTCTGAAAGTACAAAAATGTCCCCATGTTAAATCCCCATCTTAAATTTTGCTATAATTTAATATTATCGAAAAGAAATATTGTTTCGTGAAACAGACAGTAGTTTTGAATCCGCTGTTATGAGTATCCGGTCAATGAAGAAAATAATATGTTATATGACTCGAAACAATGCTTAGTGAGTTTTTGCCCACTGTAGTTCCTAATCTACTGGCAATCTCATGAAACAGTGTATACCTTGATTAGACTATGTCCGCGCAAGCTGATTTGGGAGAAATTGGTCCCGACATTTGAAGCCCGTCGTAGTGCATGTAGTTAGAATGATTTATTACATTTCAATATATTATATGCATGGATTTATCTGTGATAGAAAACCCGTAAGTGTCCACTTACACATCGATGGTCTAGTAACATAAGGTCGTAAGTGCTATGCTTTAACATAGCAGTTACGACCTTATGTTACTAGACCATCGAAATAATACACCGTGAAGAGAACACCCGTACTCATCCGCGTGCACTCTCCTGCAGTCGTTATAAAATAAGCACCACCCACACAAATTCATACGCAGATGCAAACGCCCCAAAAACACTATAAAATGCATTTGTTGTTCAGAAGCGTAATAAATAGGATTTTCCGTTGTACATGTTTGAATAGCTTGACATAATACACTCGTGGCATCGGACGTAAACTCGTGTATTATTTCACGCTATTCAAATTTTCTTGCACAGTAGAACCTCTCTAAACCGGACACCCAGGCAGTCCGTGTATCTTTAATTTGATTGGTTAATTGGTGTATATTTATGATGATAATGCCTGTTTAAGTTTGCAAAGCACAGCCGCAAACTTTGGCATAGTCTGATTTATAGCGGAACCTCTCTAAACCGGACACGCTGGGGACATCCCATGGTGTCCGGTTTAGAGAGGTTCCGCTGTACGATGGAATATCCTCTGTCATGCGTGGAGAGGTTTCACTTGTTGTCAGAGTGTGCCACTTCACACATGCCAATTCCCGCTTATGGTTAAGTTTACGTAATCTTAATAACATTTTAACATTTGAAAATACATCATGTAATTAACTTGTTTACAGCATTTTCACTGCTGAAAATATGTATCGCAATTTAAAGGTACATGCCCACCCAGTAGGCACAAAATGATATTTACAGGAATTAAATATTAAGTGTAAAACTGTGTCACTATTCCAGAAGTTTAGTAACATTTATTTTACTGATAGTGACTCGCGGTGGTATCAGGCTACATGTATTTTCATATCCAAATGAGGCATTTTATTTTTTAATTATTTATATACTGGCCCAATTCACTTTTTAATATTCGATTATTCTGTTGATGTTAAAGATATTCATTTGATATTTTCTGTAGTTTATTAGTACGTACAGCTAATCCAGAATAGTGATGTGTCGGGTTCAAATTATGTGCCATAAAGTAACTGTTCTATCGGCAACATCGGCAAAACATAACAATAACAAATTGTTATTAACAATAGGTATGCATCGAATGGCCAGTGAGGACCACAGACGTGCATGGACATGACACCGACTGGCGGCAGGTACGAATTTTCTTTGTGTTTTATTCAACCAAAGGCTAGTATGATGCTATGGTGTTGTTAATCCATCAGCCAGCCAACCCAGGCCACATCATCTGATTGTTTGTCAACTATCATATGGACAGTGTGTGGCGTAAATTGTTTTCCTATGTCAGCAATACTTACAAAATTATGTACCATGTTTCCTACTCCAAAAGTGTTTTTGTAAGTGGTATCTTTTTCTGGCCGTTACTTACTTACATTACTTACGATAGGCTTGTTCTTAATTTCACAGGTCGCACGCATAATTAACCTGACTTATCCACCATTCAAAACTTGTGGAAGATGTACACGTGCACCAGATGTGTTGCCGATTTAACACCAAGACCGAAAAGACATGCAACTACACACGTACATGCATGAAAAATCACCAAGTTGTACTGCAAGAGCGACTCAATTAATTGATGATAACAGTGGAAGACTAACAGTCTTGGAATGGTCACTGAACAGCCATGACCTCAACCCAATAGAACACATGTGGGACGAGTTAGACAGGCGCATCAGACGTCGGCGTAGACAGGAGACTCTCGAGGAATTGTCGTAGGTGACTGGTTAGAAAATTGGACCTGTATACTAAGTATATGCGTCACCTGAACAAAATAGTATTTTCGACAGGTTATGATAAAGTAGGATCATTGCACATCAATCAAATACGGAGAATAAATAGTAATGTCGGTTAACATTTTCAGGAAACATGGTTATCGCCCCTGATATGAGTGTGGAAATTTACGTCAGATATAAAATGTGTAATAATGCATAATCAATACGTGGGGTAATGGTGAATTAATGTTTATTTTGCCAGACAACGTCTCAGATGATGTCTCTGATATAAAGAACAGTTTGTGCCTATACTGAGTGAGCGTGTACCTTTAATATCGATCTCGTATCACATGATTTACATCAAACGTTGGTGTTTGATTACCAGTTTTACCTGGTTATGTTTGTGCGTTATCGAACATGATTTTCTATTACAGTTTTCAGTTGCCAAATCGCAGTCAGGAAGTTTGGTGTGCATACTGATAACAGTGCTATGATTGTATTGACAAAAGGAAATTATATCTAACTTTGTTGCATGTATGGTATTTATATTATCTTGAAATGTATTGTAGTCGGATGTGAATTAATATATTAGATTGCAAAATAAATACAACGATATTAATTACAATTGTGGTAGTTAAATAAATACAAAACAAAGAAGTAAACAATAAATAATAAGTAAATAAATAAGTACAGTGGAACCTCTATACACCGGACACCCTGGAGGTTCTCAATATGTCCGGTTTAGAGAAATTCCACAGTATTGTGAATCAAAGAACCTTCCAAGCATAAACTTGAACCTCGTATTCAGGAACTGTGATTAGGTGCTACATGTAAACAGTTCCATTTACAGTGGAATAGGGTCAATAGGTCATGACGACGACCAACGCCCGGTTACTCAAGGCGGCCCGGGTGTGTGACAGCCACGCCCTTGGTGACCTTGTGAGGTCAGGGAAGGTCAACATCGACACCACAGACGAGGTACGTCTCTTTGTTCTAACCTTCCCTTCGGTAGTATAGTGTGAACCACCTTCTAATATAAATATACCTCCTACCCAAATCCAATAATCCAATGACCTATATACATGTAGACATATCAAAAATTAAAATTCATTGTTACAAGCATATCTACACAATTAACCCTTTGAACACGAAAGACCGCTATAGCGGTTTACGCAAACAGTGCAGATCCAGATGAGCCGGCTCGTAACGAGCCGTCTCATCAGGATCTGCACTTTTTTGCCAGTAATTTTCATATTTTTGAAAACCAAAAATACCCCCTTTTCATGAATGGACTAGTCTGAAAATCATTTTGTGTCGGTTAGATTGGTTGCTAAATTAACATTTCAAAATCCATTCCAGTTACTTAAGGTTGAACGTGTTAAACGAATGCGACCAGGCTTTGACAAATACGCATGTTTTTTATGTTTGTCAGATCAGAATTCAATGAAACATGAATGGATAAAATATAGTATTTCTTGACTATGTCAGTCAACTACATGTATGTGTAAGATTGTATTGTGTGTATTATATGCGTGCAACAAACAGCATTAAAGATTAATATAAAAAAGCGTGAACACATAAAATGGGCCAGCCGAGGAAAACCCTGGCAATTGCGCCCTTGTTTATGCCTAAATACGTCATGTAGTGCAGGAAATGCCTACTGTCAGTTTCACGAAACCAGTCCAAACTTTACGGCTATATAGACAATGCAAAAACAATATTTGTTTCGATAATGTTAAATTTCATCAACATTTAAGAATGAGCCTTTTTATTTTGTGAAATTGGGTCCAATATCGATTTTATTGCAGAAAAATAAATTTCGCCATGTTAAATCCTCATAGACATCTTCACTCTGTGACGATGTCTATGGGGATTTAACAGAGGGATTTTTTTCTAATTTCAGAAATACAGTCAAACCTGTGAATAAAGGCCAGCTATGGGAAGTGAAAAATCGGGCCTTTGTTCACAGGTGGTCTTTATTCGCAGGGTCATTTATATAGTAATTGTGCCATTGGGACAAAACAATTGTGGCCTTTACAGCCAGGTGATTGCTATTCGGAGGTGCTCTTTAGCACAAGTTCGACAGGTGGACCGATTTTCAATATTTAACTTTTGTTTTCTTAGTTACATCATTTCCAAGCTGCTATATTGCCAGGTTTCGTAGTCAATTTCCAAAAGTTTCTGTTTTTCAACTCCTCCCCACAGCTTCTCCACCTCCTTTTCCCCCATGTTAAATTCCCATAGACAAATTAATATTTTGTAATAACATCAATATTTGACCAAATTTGATAAAAATAAAAAGAAGGCTGATTCTTAAATGTTGCTATAATTTAATAGTATGCATTCTTTATACATTCTGTATAGCCATAATATTTGGGCAGGTTTCGGTGTGAGAGAAAACCCGTAATCAACTCCATACAAATAATACACCGTGAAGAGAACACCCGTAATTACGCGTCTGTTTTCTTGGAAACCACGAGCTACCATGCACACTGTTTAATTTGTATTACAGGCAAAATAAAGTTATTTGAAACATTGGAAAGGGCCTCGACTAATCTAGAATGTTAATGTGATTTAACACATTCCAAACATGCACTCAAATATATCTGGCTCATAGAAACATAGTAAAAGTTTACATGACGTCACACAACGAAACGTCAAAACGCGGGAAAACACGTCATTGTATAACTATTAATGCGCACATCACAATGCATTGATTATAATCTCAAAAATAGACTAAATGTGCATATATATCCGCCGTGGAAGTGTAATAAATAGGATATTCCATCGTACATGTTTCAATAGCGGAAATAATACACTCGCGTCCGTCGGCTTCCATGCAAGCACGTAAATCACCCACGCTCACTCGTTGCTTACGCGGAAGCCGACGCTCACTCGTGTATTATTTCCCGCCATTCAAATTGTACGATGGAATATCCTCTATTTATTACACTTCTACGGCGGATATATATGCACATTTTGTCTACTTTTGAGATCATAAACAATGAATAGTGATGTGCGCATGAATAGTTATAGAATGACGTGTTTTCCCGCGTTTTGACGTTACGTTACGTTGTCTGATCTGGATCTACGCTTATCGCAAAACCCATAAGCCCCATTTCTCCAGTCACTGCCACATTTTACGGTCCGTTCCAGGCTGGCTGTACGGCGGTCCACCTGTGCTCCAAGTCGGCGGATCTGACGTCACTGGCGACTCTCCTGGAACATGGTGCCCGTACCGACTGCTTTGACCACGTGAGTCTAACGTTCTCAGTTAATGACCAATGTAGATCCTGATCATCAGACTTGCAATTTAATACGAATATCGCATATGCTGTTTTATTATACAAGTACATCATACCAGTAAGGATACAGTGCCACCATAACGCGTCTTTTAAAGCTGCATTTGGTGATCTCGGTACTTTGTCCCAAACTTCTGTCGTCTCTGCTAATAATCGATTTCCGTGTTTACTGTCACGGAAATCGATTCTTCGCAAAAACTACATAAGTTTTTGCCGAAGTCCCGAAACCACCAAATGCAGGTCATGAACACACGTTTGCAGCGCCATATTTCATCAAATCCGTTGCATATTCAGGAAAATATAAAATAATACTTACTTTGGAGTGGGCGCCCTTTCATATATTGTTGTTATTGTGGTAACCACGTGATCATGCACCTTGTTAATACATTGTGCTAAACCATATTAGCGACTGAGGTTGTCGCTGATTGTTTCAAATACAACACATTACGCGTACAGTAACCCTATGCAACCAATTGGGTTACATAAAGTACATGACGCGGATTGTCATTGACAATGGTTGTTTTAGTAGCATTATAAGTGTACCCGGTCAACAAATGTCACCCGATACTAGAAACACGAATATTCATGTTGCCATTGGTTGCCATTGACTGTCCTAAACGCGACAGCAACTTGTATCCGTTAACCCTATGCAACCCGATGATGAACACGGTAATATACATGTGCCAAATATAAGGTTACATTATATTAATCAACGAATATCCTAGTTTAACAGGAATTAAAACAAAGAAAACTAAATAGTTCATCCCTCTGACTGACCTCTTCAAATAAAAAAGTAAAACTACCGACGCTATACATAGACCTAGACATACACATACTTGAACCGTATCTTTCTGGACGTACGCATTCCGCGCGCGCCGACTTTTGCCAAATTACATGCTCACAGTTTTCAATAAACAACAATATGTACATACATAGGCTGATAAGCTATACAAAAAGGCTCGCATGACCTCCTGTCGTGACATTGGCTGCTCTATCAGACAAAACAAACTCATGGTCATTCACATGTCATTTAGTTTCACTGAATTTTAAATTAATGTGTTCCACCCGTATCCCACAATGTGGCTGTGACTGGAGAAATGGCGCTTATGTGTTTTGCAACCAGTGTAGATCCAGACCAGCCTGTGCATCCGCACAGTCTGATCAGGATATGCGCTGTTCGCTATTCCATCAATGGAACACATTGCTTCTACACTAACAAGCAATATATAGAGGATCTCAAACGAGTTTCCATTTGATATGAGATTTATGAGACGAGTCACGCACAGTTTATGAGAGGCTCGGTGTATAGAATTGCGGACGAGTTTCATAAATCTCATCTCAAGGGGAAGCGAGATTTTGTTTTTCAGATGACTTCAGCCTCAAACGAGCAGACAATTTGGAGATATCCAGTACGTTTCAATGAGCAGACGCCATTATAAATATTCCATATAACAGGTTCATGCACGTCATACTACCAATCGGGAGCTCATTCTGACATTTGCAGTAAGTCACGGATGCTTCTAATGACGTTTAAAACATGATGACGTCAACGTCCAAACATCATTGCTTTGTCGCGCCAATTACGGAC
Source organism: Conchocele bisecta (assembly GCA_029237695.1). Lineage (NCBI taxonomy): Eukaryota > Metazoa > Mollusca > Bivalvia > Lucinida > Thyasiridae > Conchocele > Conchocele bisecta. The sequence goes on along the minus strand of CM055265.1, from coordinate 33,375,766 downwards.
GTCATTTGGAACGTCTCTATTTTATTCATTTCACGTAACGTTCATGCATAATACGAATACGTAGTTATGGTGATGCGGCCAACCAATCAAATGCGCTCCATGTTTTATTAAACGTGTGTCATAACACATTTAAGAAATGGGTTGAAACACGGCATAACAAGGATTGCATGTGATAAATATCGTTACCATGCTACACAGGTGTGCTATTTGATCAGGAGCTACACTGGTCACAATTCCCATACATGAAAGTCCATTTTACAGCCATATATATACATGTATTTACATACACAAGCTGTTTTAGATAGATGTATAGCTCTATGACAACATTTCCAATGGCGTCTAAAATTAGCCGAACTTTCATTGGTCTCTGGGGCCCGTTTCACTTCTTGCGACTTCTTACGACTAAAATGTTCGTAAGTGCAAAATTATGATAGTCTGTAAATTTCACATTAGCAATGTTTTCTTGTAAACAATTATTGGATTTGAATTTATTGAGCATGCAGCCTATGCTCAATAAATGTAAATCCATCAGTTTAAATTTCCAGGTCCTAAATTTGTACTTACGAACTTCTAAGTCGTACGAAACTTAGTGAAACGGGCCCCTGGAGCGTCGTCGCAACTTCTTGATTGAATATTACGAAGCAGGTAAATTTGCGACAGGGATATAATTTTAACAAAATAAGTCGCCTAATCGTCTGTATAACATATCCTGGGATGCCATTACGGACACCTGTGTGTTACACTGGAAAATACCGCTCGCATAAATTTTCTTCGCGCGCGGTTGTGTTATCAGAAGTCCATTGGTTGTTGTATACGTCACATGACTCCAATGCTCCAATGGCATTTCGGGAAAGGAAGAGACTAATTTTAACTCAATTAATTCAATACATGATCATCGTAACGTGTAACTTTACATACTATTTATTATTTGTCTTACTTTGCTTGTGCCTAGGATGGATATTTACGAGTTTGAATCACCGATGAAGAAAACATTCGATGGAGTTCACGTAGACGGAAATGAAGGTAAATGTACATTATTATTTATTGCATGTGCTAGTACTTGTTATGCCCCACCATGATAGTGGAGGGGGTATTTAGTTTTACCCTTGTCCGTCCCTCCCATCCGCCCGCCCGGACCCGTTGTAACTCGCAAAACTTTAAACTGTAGTAGCTACATACGTAAAGCTCTGTATGTAGCTTCCTTATGACGAGTAGATGCGCAACGTTTATTTAGATTTTTTATTCGACCTCGGGTCATGGATTATCTCCCTTTTTTACTTTTCATTTTCAAATTTTAGAAAATTACATAATCTTGTTTCTAGTATTTCAGTATTATCATAATATATGCAGGAACAAAAGTCAAAAGCCATGTATTTGCATTGCTTTAACCCTTCAAATGCAGGAAACGAAAATTGTCGTCTGCTGCCCACCACATATCACTATCCAACATGTTTTCCTTTTTTTGAACTTGACTCATTTTTTCCGCGCAGTCGACTTAGCCATTTTCAATGTTAACTTTTCGCGTTTACAATGTTAAGTTTTCGTGTTTAAGTCCATTTCTTTGGTACTGTACCACCTAGGACCTACATGTAGCATACTATTGCTCTGTTATTTCTATTTTTCACCTACATTGCTTGGGCCTACTTGTAAATGACGCTTTTGTGTTGATGGGCCGCTAAGCACCATTTAATTCCATTCCATTGTTACATGCAATTACACGACGCATGATGACCCACGGGAACGAATTGTTAATTCGAGGGAACGAGTTGTTAAATTGAGGGAACGAATTGTTATTTCGTGGGAACGAATTAAAAAAAAATCCATGTCCCCTGCGGGGCTCCGTAGAGACGCAACTACTGCATAGTTTGTAGAAATTGACTTTTCTTGCAAACAATGACACGTGGATGATACACAGCGGCCAGCGTTAAACTTGCCCAGGATATCAACGTTTCTCAGCACTATTGGCAATTCAAACTCGCAATCAAGCAACTTGATTGACTGACCCTGAGCTGTAGCACAGCTCAGGCTCAGCCGATCAAGCTGCTTGATTTCAAGCATAATGTTCACGTACATATATTTTGAAATAAGGAACTTTGCAAATATTGGCAAACTTAGCGCAGGCGGTACTAGTGTATATATGGGCTGCGTATATCGCATAGTGTTGTTATTCACTCGTGATGTATGACATATATAAAGAGCCATCCACCGCACTGGCAGGGTATCAACGTCTTGGATGCGGTTCACGCCCTTATTTATATGATGTATATATATATATATATACATATCAACAAAGTGACATGTTCTGTTCATTCTGGCGTCGGTAAGCTTACTATTAACGTTTTTCATGCAGTATATATATGTGGCTGTGACTGGAGCAATGGGGATTATGGGTTTGTGACATGTGTAGATCCGGATCAACCTGTGCATCCACACAGTCTGATTCGGGTCTGCACTGTTCGCCAGTCAGCAATGAAGCACCCGTCATGTTTCTAATAAACAAAATGCATGTACATGCAGATAGTTATCAAGCTAGATGAGTGTGTTATTTTATCACGAACTACACTGGTCACAAATCCCATACGCCCCATTATTTTAGTCACAACCACGTATATGTAGAGCTTAAACTCATGACATCAGAAACAGCTTAGTTCATTGGCTAACATAATAATTTAAGCGGTAAGACTTGTGTATTTGTTTTACTATATTCGTGTTCCTGTTCGTCTCCTCGAGAATGTTTGTGGGCCATGCTCGCATTTGTGTTCAATGTATATCGCGTCGTTGCATTTGTGTTGTTTGTAGTTGTCGTCGATTTCTTCCGTGTTTGTGCTCAACTTGGCACCGTTAGTTCTGTATTTTGAAATAAAAGAAATTGAATTTACAAATATTGGCCAGATTAGCGCAGGCGGTGGTGTACGGGTAGGCCTACCAGTAAGGAAAAATTGCAAAATATCTATATTTTGTTGTGAAATGATCATATTAATTATACACCATTTAGAAAAAAAGTTTCCATTATAGACGCTAGTGTTATTACATGAACTAAAGTAAATTAGTAACCATCGATTAAAAAACGTGTTTATAATATTGAAAAATAACTAGAGTTGCTTTCTGTGAAATCTGAGACGAATGCAGTGCCTAACTATTATTGCGTACGTCTTTTTTGTTATTATAGGTTTGTTGTTTGTTCGCAGAAGCGACATATGTTTTGTAACTTGATTTCTACTCTCGTTTTAATGAAACTGTCATCATGTTACTGTTATCGATTTTATATTTACAATGTACGTTTGTGACCAGTGTAGACCTTGATCAGGCTGCGTATCTTATAATTAAGTCTATCTAAGCCGAACATACTGGTAATTCAATACATAGATTGTCATTTATCTGACACTTTTAAAGTTTGAGGTACCTTCTGATAAAATGGTATGTCGTCCTATGGAAATAATAATAATATTTCCGAATTTTGGTGTGACAAATATTGTGTGTACTTGCCGCGCGATGCGCTGGTAAACAAATCACTGCATATGTATCCGGTTTATGGAGGTTCCCCTGTACAGCAGGTATTGTCGCATTACAAGAATTTCGGGCACGTAGTGCAGATGAAAGTGGAACGTTAGCCATTTGTCCATTTGAAACAAATAATCACTGAGCACAGCTGGAAACCGTATGGTCAGTTTGCAAGCAGCGGGCAAGTAGCACGGTGCTAATTTCACAATCGGATACTTTATACACAGATAATCTATTCCGGAAGAGACATTAGCTACGGCAATTGCTAGGGTTTACCGCTGTATTGAAGGCGGAAGGCTGAATGTTCCAAAGTTTACCCATTCTAATGCTACACTTGTACAGTTTAAAACAAAAAAAATGATCGTTTATCGTTTATAAAAAGAAATGTTTAGTATCAGAAATATTTAGCCGCATACGGTGTACAAGAGCACAGTAGTGTATAGTCGTGGTAATAAGGCAAGCAACGGATTCGAAACCGTAGTTAACCTGTAAGGTATGGAGAAAACCCCAAATTAGAACTGAATATCTACGAAAAACTACAATATAATCAGTTTGATATTAGAACACGATTCCCCAGTGACATTGAACTCGGTGCACATTATATACGTGTATTCATGTCCGTATCCATAGTAAACAGGCAGCGGCGCAATTCAAATGTTAAAATGTTTTGTGAAATAGTGTAGTTGAAATTATAGTATATAACCAGCAACTACCGCTGAACGGCGTCTGCTGCTAGTGATCAGTCATATCAAACGTTTCGATTATTTTAGATGCTATGGCGCGAGTTGTAATAAACTGAACAGCGATTTGAAAGCGGCCGCTAGATAATGTTATAGATGAAATAATACAGAAATAAGCATTAATTAAATCTGCATAGCATGCAATATTAATGTGATAACATAATAAACAACTGCAGAAGAAAAGTAAACAGTCAGTTTGATATGTATATGTATAAACTGTCCCAGCTGGTAATAACGGTTAAATAACGGGTAAATCAGTGAGTGCCTATAATTACATCATACTCTTGTGGTCATACGACTATCTAAAAATGAATGAACATTATTGTCAAAATACATGTATGTATTTGTTGTCGGACCTCTAAGTATGACACGATTGTAAATCTAATTTAGGAATGTAGTATGTGATAATATGGATGTTCATTTGTATAAAACTGTGAAAGAAATATATACTGTGTATTTTAGCAATGAATGTGTTGTTTACTCATATGATATCATATCAAGATGCATGTACATCATACATGTATGTATTAGTTGATCTTATGTATTATGGCACCTGTTAAGCATATATATCAAGAGTCTGAATGACAATAAATGTGATTTGGCCATGCGAAATGGTGTTTCGTTACTAAGTAATGCATGTGTACAATATGAAGATATTAGTTGTAGACAAACAGAAAGTATAGGTGATTTGAGAAACTCTTACAAAACTTTCAAAACATAAACAGACAGACATTGCAACTATTTTCCTATTCTGTTGTATCCCTGTCTATGCACATCTGAGACCCAGTGCCTTTATGCACGTTAATACAGGGCTAACGTGATTCTCTCTGGAGATCTGAAAGATTGCAGTTGTATAACTGTTTAATTATCCCAATGATCAAATCATGATGTATATAATCTGATTACAAAGTGGCTTTTAGATCATATGATCTGACCATTGGTCAATTGAGCAGCTATAGCTATCTGACATCTAGCAACAACCCATGTGGTTTCACAGTTTTATGTATTGCGAGCAACTGGTGTAAAACAAATAAGCACTCCAAGAAATGAGGTGTGATTTGAGAACAAGAACACACATTAAGATAATAGATAACTGTAAACTGAAGCCACCATAATTAAGAATAAAATCTGTTTGGGTGTCCGGTTTGGAGAGGTTCTACTGTATATTCAATTGCATTTTATTTAGGATACATTTTTATGAAAAATATTGTTATATCCTGTTTATTTCAAAATAGAAGTATAATGTATGGTGGTACCATTCATTTGAACCATCTCAGTGGAATATTTCAAATGAGTGGTGCTAGCACACCATGATTATATATCATGGATATCGATGTGTAGAATATTGCATTACCTGTATGTGGGGTCCTTCAAGTCATTGGGTCTCAGATATGCGCAAAACGTGATGAAGCGGATTACTGTCTGTTCCACATGTTTACAAATGGCCAATTAATTATTTTATGGCTTTCTGAACGATGGTAGGTCCAGCAAATATCATTCGACGGTGGAAAATTCGAATTAAGCCGCAAAACATTATTCAAAGTTTCAAAGCAGATGGCAAGTTTTCATGAACTACTTTCTCCGTAAGAATTTCCTGTTTTTCGTTGCTTGTTTGATATTCGTGTTCCTGTTCGTCTCCTCGAGAATGTTTGTGGGCCATGCTCGCATTTGTGTTAAATGTATATCGCGTCGTTGCATTTGTGTTGTTTGTAGTTGTCGATTTATTCCGTGTTTGTGCTCAACTTGGCACCGTTTGTTCTGTATTTTGAAATAAAAGAAATTGAATTTACAAATATTGGCCAGATTAGCGCAGGCGGTGGTGTACGGGTAGGCCTACCAGTAAGGAAAAATTGCAAATGTCTATATTTTGTTGTGAAATGATCATATTAATTATACACCATTTAGAAAAAAAGTTTCCATTATAGACGCTAGTGTAATTACATTAACTAAAGTAAATTAGTAACCATCGATTAAAAACGTGTTTATAATATTGAAAAATAACTAGAGTTCCTTTCTGTGAAATCTGAGACGAATGCAGTGCCTAACTTTTATTGCGTACGTCTTTTTTGTTATTATAGGTTTGTTGTTTGTTCGCAGAAGCGACATATGTTTTGTAACTTGATTTCTACTCTCGTTTTAATGAAACTGCCATCATGTTACTGTTACATGTATCGATTTTATATTTACAATGTACGTTTGTGACCAGTGTAGACCTTGATCAGACTGCGTATCTTATAATTAAGTCTATCTAAGCCGAACATACTGGTAATTCAATACATAGATTGTCATTTATCTGACACTTTTAAAGTTTGAGGTACCTTCTGATAAAATGGTATGTCGTCCTATGGAAATGATAATAATATTTCCGAATTTTGGTGTGACAAATATTGTGTGTACTTGCCGCGCGATGCGCTGGTAAACAAATCACTGCATATGTATCCGGTTTATGGAGGTTCCCCTGTACAGCAGGTATTGTCGCATTACACGAATTTCGGGCACGTAGTGCAGATGAAAGTGAAACGTTAGCCATTTGTCCATTTGAAACAAATAATCACTGAGCACAGCTGGAAACTGTATGGTCAGTTTGCAAGCAGCGGGCAAGTAGCACGGTGCTAATTTCACAATCGGATACTTTATACACAGATAATCTATTCCTGAAGAGACATTAGCTACGGCAATTGCTAGGGTTTACCGCTGTATTGAAGGCGGAAGGCTGAATGTTCCAAAGTTTACCCATTCTAATGCTACACTTGTACAGTTTAAAACAAAAAATTATCGTTTATCGTTTATAAAAAGAAATGTTTATTATCAGAAATATTTAGCCGCATACGGTGTACAAGAGCACAGTAGTGTATAGTCGTGGTAATAAGGCAAGCAACGGATTCGAAACCGTATTTAACCTGTAAGGTATGGAGAAAACCCCAAATTAGAACTGAATATCTACGAAAAACTACAATATAATCAGTTTGATATTAGAACACGATTTCCCAGTGACATTGAACTCGATGCACATTATATACGTGTATTCATGTCCGTATCCATAGTAAACAGGCAGCGGCGCAATTCAAATGTTAAAATGTTTTGTGAAATAGTGTAGTTGAAATTATAGTATATAACCAGCAACTACCGCTGAACGGCGTCTGCTGCTAGTGATCAGTCATATCAAACGTTTCGATTATTTTAGATGCTATGGCGCGTGTTGTAATAAACTGAACAGCGATTTGAAAGCGGCCGCTAGATAATGTTATAGATGAAATAATACAGAAATAAGCATTAATTAAATCTGCATAGCATGCAATATTAATGTGATAACATAATAAACAACTGCAGAAGAAAAGTAAACAGTCAGTTTGATATGTATATGTATAAACTGTCCCAGCTGGTAATAACGGTTAAACAACGGGTAAATCAGTGAGTGCCTATAATTACATCATACTCTTGTGGTCATACGACTATCTAAAAATGAATGAACATTATTGTCAAAATACATGTATGTATTTGTTGTCGGACCTCTAAGTATGACATGATTGTAAATCTAATTTAGGAATGTAGTATGTGACAATATGGATGTTCATTTGTATAAAACTGTGAAAGAAATATATACCTTGTATTTTAGCAATGAATGTGTTGTTTACTCATATGATATCATATCAAGATGCATGTACATCATACATGTATGTATTAGTTTGTCTTATGTATTATGGCACCTGTTAAGCATATATATCAAGAGTCGGAATGACAATAAATGTGATTTGGCCATGCGAAATGGTGTATGCCGCCTAAAATAATAGCATATAAGAGTAATAGCCACATGACAATACATGTACCAAAAATGTCTGTTGTCGGATAACAATACTTGAGTCACTACGCTCTAGGTAGTACAACCTCTCTTCCACCGCTATAGGGTAGGGTGGGCGGGAAAAACGAAGCTACTCCGCGTGTGGGCTCTGCTAATGCGCGACTGACCAGTGGCGGCGGTGCCAAGTTTACCGCCAAAAAGCCAGTGAACCCTAATTGACCGGGGTCAAGATGCGTACGCCGCAGGTTGCTATCCCTTAAACTAAATTAACACGTTAATTGCATTACAATATGAAGATATTAGTTGTAGACAAACAGAAAGTATAGGTGATTTGAGAAACTCTTACAAAACTTTCAAAACATAAACAGACAGACATTGCAACTATTTTCCTATTCTGTTGTATCCCTGTCTATGCACATCTGAGATCCAGTGCCTTTATGCACGTTAATACAGGGTTAACGTGATTCTCTCTGGAGATCTGAAAGATTGCAGTTGTATAACTGTTTAATTATCCCAATGATCAAATCATGATGTATATAATCTGATTACAAAGTGGCTTTTAGATCATATGATCTGACCATTGGTCAATTGAGCAGCTATAGCTATCTGACATCTAGCAACAACCCATGTGGTTTCACAGTTTTATATATTGCGAGCAACTGGTGTAAAACAAATAAGCACTCCAAGAAATGAGGTGTGATTTGAGAACAAGAACACACATTAAGATAATAGATAACTCTAAACTGAAGCCACCATAATTAAGAATACAAATATGTTTGGGTGTCCGGTTTGGAGAGGTTCTACTGTATATTCAATTGCATTTTATTTAGGATACATTTTTATGAAAAATATTGTTATATCCTGTTTATTTCAAAATAGAAGTATAATGTATGGTGGTACCATTCATTTGAACCATCTAAGTGGAATATTTCAAATGAGTGGTGCTAACACACCATGATTATATATCATGGATATCGATGTGTAGAATATTGCATTACCTGTATGTGGGGTCCTTCAAGTCATTGGGTCTCAGATATGCGCAAAACGTGATGAAGCGGATTACTGTCTGTTCCACATGTTTACAAATGGCCAATTAATTATTTTATGGCTTTCTGAACGATGGTAGGTCCAGCAAACATCATTCGACGGTGGAAAATTCGAATTAAGCCGCAAAACATTATTCACAGTTTCAAAGCAGATGGCAAATTTTCATGAACTACTTTCTCCGTAAGAATTTCCTGTTTTTCGTTGCTTGTTTTAGCATTAGTAATGGGAATGGACGTACATGTGCACATCATAAAATATACTGAACACCATAAATATCACATCAATTCTACTAAACTGGAATATTTGTATAGCAATAATGCAATGATGTTCTCGCCATATTTTATAGCGCAATATCAGCTGATGGCAATCTGCATATCAAGCTTGCAATCCATGCGGTATTAACGGTTTATGCATGTATGTGTGTTTATTAAACGGATGCATGGACGTCGTAGCAATCGGTGCATCTTTATAAATGCAAGCAAAATCGCCAATAATTAAAATTGATATACATATACATGTTCAACGTCACAACATCATTGCTTTGTCGCGCAATTAAGCGGCACATACAGGATACATTTTATTGAGCAATACACATGTATTTTTACTAGGTTAGCTCTCTTGGAGATTGTTTTATTTTGGATTGCGGATGGCAGCCGTACCTTTGTCCAAACTGTTAACTTCACATGAGTGTTTATCATGATTTATATTGTCATTCTACACCACACCCGTGCGGCCCATGTGCCCAATGTCAAGGTCAAAATACTTCGAAATTTACCTTAAAGTTGTTAATGCCCCCGCCGAATGGTGAGGGGGAATATAGTGTTACCGGCGTGCGTCCGTCCGTGCTTCCGTCCCGAAACCTGAACGCTCGGGTAAATGTCTTAAAAATGATGTATGCTTGCACGCATCTGCTTGATATTTCACACACACAATGCTCTAATGGTATACATGGTCCTCTACCACCATGTGCTCACATACTTGGTTTCTTTAGTATTTCATTTCCATTGCTTACACGTTTGCCTGATTCGAAACCTTAACTCTCGTGTAAATGTCTTATAAGTTCCGTTTCTTTGCACGGATCTGCTTGATATTTCACACACGCATTGCTCTAATGGTCCTCTACCGCCCTGTGAAAAATCCACGATTGTCTTGACGCCGCTAAGCCCAGGGTAAAGGTGGTAAAATACTTGGTGCGTTCGAAACTCGGGTACGTGTCTTATAATGTCAGTTTCCTTGCATGTATCTGTTTGATATGTCACACACACCCATTGCCATGATGGGCTACTACATGCTGTGATAAATACACACTTCTCTGGTCCACTATGTTTTTAAATGTGCCTCGTTTTCTTTGGCTGCCATGTGCTGAAAGGCCACATTTCTAGTTTGGATTTATGTTAAAGTTTTTAAGAACATATATTTCTCCGCTTAACCAATTAACTCAAAACATTACATGTGTGTTTTATCATCATCCATATACCATTATATGCCCAACGCGTGCTGCCCCTGTGCCAATGTCAAGGCAAGATTACAATGAAATTTACATTTGGATTTAGGTTTAACTTTTTAAGAACATAATATCGCTTCGCCAATTCACTCGAAACATCACATGTGTGTTTATCCATATTTTCATTCTATGCCCAACCCGTGCGGCCCCTGTGCCCAATGTCAAGGTCAAATTACTTTGAAATTGACTTTAACGTTTTCAAGACATTTGGCTAAAGTTGTTATGTTCAGTGTATTTTTATATAATCGATAATATGTGTACGGGTTAAAGCTTTTTTGCATTAAACATGCCTCGGCGGGAGCAACATGCGGGGCCCGGCCATCCAGTGTTATAGTTCTTGGTTAATAAGCTCTACTTTTCAAACGTCACCGGGAATACGTGAAGTACGACAGATAGGGTTGTTTCTAATTGCTTAGCGCGATCACGAAAAATTTCCGCGGTGGGAGATGCAAACACTGCCAGTTTCCCATCTGTCTACAGCTACACAGGCGGTTATGGGTGCACCTATGGCGCTGTTTATTTTGTAATGATAAATGGCCTACGGCGTGAGACTAATTGTCCCACTGAAACCATTATCGCGCCAGTATTTCCAAAATATGACGAAACGTTTGCCGCAAGCAGGTTACCGCGGCATCGGGTGAATTAATAATTGATACCCGTGGTGACGTTGGGGTTACTTATTTGTCTTACTTTTACTGTATGTATTCAATTCAGTTCAATTCAATGTATTACACTCAATCCACTTTACATGGATTCATGAGGTATATGTGAAAACAATGTAATATTAAACGAGGCTGAAACATGATGAATATCATTATCGTAACACAAATAATATAAATGTTTTAGTCGTGTTTGTAGTTTGTTACAATTCCGTAGAATTTTCAATGGAATAACCTTTGATGGGCGAATTTTCTCGGATATATTCCCCACCTTCCCGGGGGAGGATTTCGAGGTTATTTCTAGGAAATGTTCCCTCCTAGTACACTTTAGACTAAATGGTGAACAGTGCAGCTCCTGGTCAGAATGCACAAATAAAAAGCCACCATACAGATTTACAAAAAACAACAAGATAACACTGTCGGGCAACAGCCGCAATGTTATTAATCAATTGATTATTTTTCCAGTATCATTAATTATCACAACCAAATGTGTGTCTTTCATTACATACCAGTAGGCGGCTGTTGTCAATTCAGGGTCAGTGTGATTGTGTAGAAATGTTGGAACTAAGGGCCTGATGGTTATCTCGGATGGAAAATAAATGATGATATATTTGCTTCTGAACCCAAGCCTCTCGTTTATCACGTGCACCATGTTATCTGCTCATATTTACTGGGTAACTTTATATGGACTCTTCGCTCTCATTTGAGTGTATTGTTTTATATCCGTGGCATGGGAATACAATCAGTCAAATTCAAAATTACTTTACCATGGTTCTTGGAAATACATACATGTGTCTATCAATACTTTACATGATTTGCACACTAAACAGTTACAAGATAATGTGTATTTGTAAATAATAAGCTGGCTGCCATAATTTGAAAACAAAATCATAATACAACTAGTTATTTCTTCCAATCTGGTTGTCACACGTTTTCTCTTCTGTTACCAAGTAAGTCTCATGAAACAAAAACACGACGACGCTATCCAGGTTCCAGATGTGCGGTTCCTAGATTTGTCTACGAGACGGAAAATGCCACGCATGGGTGCTAAAGAACACAAGCGTGTAATTCCTTGTTTGAAACAATCACATTATTTATGTGTAAAAATGGTGTAAATAAATCCAGTCCTGGGCACGTTCACTAAACTTCGATATTATTAAAATGTTCGTAAGTGAACTTTAGGATCGTCTGGAAATTTAAGTTCATGGATTTACATTTACTGAGCATATGCAGCCTATTCTCCATAAATGTAAATTCAATAATTGTTTACAAGAAAAAATTGTTAATGTGACATTTACAGACTATACTAATTTTGCACTTACAAACATTTTAGTCGTAAGAAGCTATGTGAAACGGCCCCCAGGTCTGGTACCATTGTGTAACAATACATGCTATTCAATTTGTTATTACATGGTTGTTTCGATTCCAGAAAAGATTCAGAATTGGCAATAGAGTGTTTGCATCATACAAGAAAGACGGAAAGGCATATCCAGCTATCATCAATCAAGTACAAGGAAACGGTTAGTAAAGCAGCGTGGAAACATATCGATATGTGACTGTGACTGGATGACTATGACTTATGCGAATGGTCGTTCGTGTAGTCTGTATCCGATATAGGTCAACTGGCTAATATTATTTTATATACTCATTGATTTAATTCTGTTTTATTGTATTGTATGTATAGTCACCTTTCTATTAACCTTAATTGCATATATCAGTTGTGAGCAAGCATGATATTATAATAAGAATTTGTGCTTCCATAATCGTCCAATGTATTCGTGGCTACAAACCATCATATTGTTAAATAATAACACATGTCGACTGGCAATATAGCCATCTATTCTGACTAACTATAATATGCCAGACACACGGATTTTTATTTATAATAGATAACCACGTGCAGGCGAAACCCCTAGACGGTCGTTATTTGAACAAACGAAAACATTGTGATTACCACTGTATGCTTGTCTGCTTTATGTGGTACATGTATTGCTGACTACAGGTTGGTCTACCCAGTCTCATCTGTCTCAGATCCGTACGTGTTCATACATATACGTGTATACTATTACTATTTGCAGGATACTTGGTGACATTCGACGAGGATGGCATTCGCCAAAGAGTGGCCAATGACGAGATCTATGATTGGGATATGAGCGTTGAAATAGCAAAGTGACGTTGAAACTTTAAAATAACGACACGAACAGCCGACGGTCAAATATATTCTCGTGATACAACCAGTCACCAACAGGGAACAAATTGAACCATTTCAATCATGCGTGCGTTTAATGATATGTGTGTAACACCAACAATTACACCAGATGAAGAAGAATATTTCCTCTACTAGTGTGGCACAATGTATTTATTGTTTGTTGTACTTTACAGTAAAGTCAATATGGCGAAACCTATATGTGACAGGTACATTAACAAATCACGTGATTTTGAAGTCAGCATGTGCACTGTATTATTGTAGATTTATATCACATTCACGGTGTTGTAAGGAACTTATTTTCTAATTTGTTAACTAATCTAGTAATGTTCAAAAACATATCTCTTGTTTTCTACGATCATTTTCCAATCTATATAGCCAGGTTTCAGAGTCAATTAACATTTGACTGAATTTTACGAAATAGAAAAACGGCTCATTCTTAAGGTTTTGGGTACAATTTAATATTATCAACCAAAATGTTGTTTTTGCATATATAGTCTTAATAGTTGGGCAGGTTTCATGACACAGACAATAGTATAGTATTTGACAAACAATAGTCAGGCATATGGGAAATATTTCAGATATTGTTCTGGCACAAATACTTTTTTCTGCTGATGAGTTACAGCTGACATTGTGCGAATCAGATAGGTCTATAGCAAGATGTATGTTAGCAAGTATCGATACAGTAGTGATGTGACACGTTTTCAATATATATGCGATAACCCTCGTACATGTATAAAGTTACAAATCGTAATGGTAAACTGCATAGAATCCCTGGCAATCAATCTGCCTGGCTATGGGGTGCCGTTTTGGACTTTAATAGCACTTTGTGATATCAACCATTCAAATATCTGTTATCACCTATTCAGATCCGAATGCGTGATATCACCAATTCGAAATGAATAGTTGATATCACCCTTTTAAATAGGTGGTATCATCCTTTCGAATCGGTGATATCATGTATTCGAATCGGGGATATCACCGATTAAAAAGGAATGGGTGATCTCACGTATTCGAATACAATATATCACCCATTCCAATGAGCGATATCGCCTATTCGAAAGTGTGATATCACCCATGAATTCTGAATTGTGGATAGGTGATATCACCGATTCGAATGGGTGATATTACAAAGTGCTATTAAAGTCCAAAACAGCGCACCATAACCTATTCGTATCGAAATGGTGATATCATTGATTCGAATGGGTGATATCATGTATTCGAATCAGTGATATCACCGACTAAAAAGGAGTGGGTGATATCACCTATTGAAATGGGTGATATCACCTATTCGTTTTGAATCAGTGATATCATCGATTCGAATACACGATATCACAGATTTGAATGAGTAATATCACCTATTCGAAAGGGTGATATCGCCCATTCATTATGAATTCGTGATATCATCCTTTCGAATAGGTGATAATCACCCATTCGCATGGGTGATTTCACAAACTGCTATTAAAGTCCAAAACGGCGCCCCATACCTGGCACAGAAAATAACATTCTGATACAGTAAAAGTCGTTTATGTTGGGAGCCATCACATATAAAACTGTTAAAGTATTAAAGATACTGTGTCTCCTATTACATTTAACATTGTAAGCGGGTGGTTGGTTGGGAACATGCGAATGGTAACTATAACGATGGGTTCCATCCTTACCGGAATCTCGATATCCCTGGTTTGGTCCTCAGGTACATCTTAATGCCTGCTTTCATGTTACTGGTTTGTCGGATGAGACTTTAAACTGTCGTCCCGTCTCTATATGGCATTAGCTCTTGCTGGGACTTTAAACTGTGGTCCCGTCTCTATATGGCATTATCTCTAGCTGGGACGTTAAACCAATTCACTTTCACTTTTTCATGTTACTTAAGAGTTGAATCTGGTTTAATACCATTATGAAATTAGTAGGATTAGTAATAATCCTATTACTTTTAGGGAGGTGGGCTAAGCCGTTTTGGTGTGTATCTGTAACCAAATCAGGTTATTATAATTTCAGGGCTGAATATATATATTGTTTCATCTGCAAATATCCAAAACTGATTTTTGAAATATGGGATTCGAACCAGTAAACCCGGCCTAATACACGTACAGTATATAAAGAACCATTTGATCTTCTATCTAAGAACATGTGCAATATCTTATGAAAAATATTTACAAAAATTACGGTATTTTCCCTGTCGAAAGTTGACGAAATTTGCACAGCCTTCCACATTGTCTATGGAAATTTCGTTATCTTTCGACGTCATTTACAAATATCAAAGTTTCTGTAAATAAATGTCATGAAAAATGTTCTTACGTACACAATTCACATGACGTATATCATATGGCGTTAGCTGTTGGACAGGCCGTTACATGTCAGTAAATAAATGAATTCACATTTTCAATTCGTGGTCATGTGTTTTGTGGAATGCAACTGGCCTATAAACAGGATATGTAGAGCTTTGTATTTTATCATAACAAAGTAGTGCTTTGTTTGAATACTATTACAAACTGAATTGTAATGGATATCCGGTATACTTGTGTCAGTAAAAAGAGACACTGTTAGAAACTAACATGCCAAGTAATTGTAGAATATTCGTATTATATTTACACATATAGGAATCAATGAATTGCATTCTCTTCGGATCTTAGAAGTTCTAAAGATACACATTCTACTTTGATACATTTTAAATAAGTTGCTTAGTTGATGCAATGACGTACGTATATTAAATGTCATACGATGATCTTCATGTTTTGTCTTCTGTACATACAAACATATACTCCAACAGTGATAAATATGGCAGTAATGGTAACATGGTTAGAAAGTTCCCAATGGTGTTGCCGAAAACTGTAAAAAATAAACATTGCCATGGAAACTATTACTGTCCTTATGAAAATTTTCATAGTGAGAGGGAATATGACGGTCTATGAAAATTTTCATAGTAAGAGGGCATATTACTGTCCTTATGAAAAGTTTCATAGTGAGAGGAAATATGACGGTCTATGAAAATGTTCATAGTGAGAGGGAATAAATATTACGGCTTATGAAAATTTTCATAGCGAGAGGGAATATGACGGTTTATGAAAATCTTCATAGTGAGAGGGATAGTACTGCTTAAGAAAATTTTCATAGTGAGAGGGAATATTACGGCTTATGAAAATTTTCATAGTGAGAGGGAATATGACGGTCTATGAAAATTTTCATAGTGAGAGAGCATATTACTGTCCTTATGAAAATTTTCATATTGAGAGGGAATATGACGGTTACGGTTTATGAAAATTTTCATAGTGAGAGGGAATATTACGGCTTATGAAAATTTTGATAGTGAGATGGAATATGACGGTCTATGAAAATTTTCATAGTGAGAGGGAATATTACGGTCTATGAAAATTTTCATAGTGAGAGGGAATATGACGGTTTATGAAAATTTTCATAGTGAGATCGATTGTACGTCTTATGATAATTTTCATAGTGACAGTACGGTTTATGAAAATTTTCATAATGACTACTGTTTTTCTCAGAACAATGTTATGAAAATTTTCATAGTGAGAGGAAATATGACGGTCTATGAAAATGTTCATAGTGAGAGGGAATATTACGGTATATGAAAATTTTCATAGTGAGAGGGAATATGACGGTCTATGAAAATTTTCATAGTAAGAGGGCATATTACTGTCCTTATGAAAATTTTCATAGTGAGAGGAAATATGACGGTCTATGAAAATGTTCATAGTGAGAGGGAATATTACGGCTTATGAAAATTTTCATAGCGAGAGGGAATATGACGGTTTATGAAAATCTTCATAGTGAGAGGGATAGTACTGCTTAAGAAAATTTTCATAGTGAGAGGGAATATTACGGCTTATGAAAATTTTCATAGTGAGAGGGAATATGACGGTCTATGAAAATTTTCATAGTGAGAGAGCATATTACTGTCCTTATGAAAATTTTCATATTGAGAGGGAATATGACGGTTACGGTTTATGAAAATTTTCATAGTGAGAGGGAATATTACGGCTTATGAAAATTTTGATAGTGAGATGGAATATGACGGTCTATGAAAATTTTCATAGTGAGAGGGAATATTACGGTCTATGAAAATTTTCATAGTGAGAGGGAATATGACGGTTTATGAAAATTTTCATAGTGAGATCGATTGTACGGCTTATGATAATTTTCATAGTGACAGTACGGTTTATGAAAATTTTCATAATGACTACTGTTTTTCTCAGAACAATGTTATGAAAATTTTCATAGTGAGAGGAAATATGACGGTCTATGAAAATGTTCATAGTGAGAGGGAATATTACGGTATATGAACATTTTCATAGTGAGAGGGAATATGACGGTTTATGCAAATTTTCATAGTGAGATCGATTGTACGACTTATGATAATTTTCATAGTGATAGTACGGTTTATGAAAATTTTCATAATGACTATTGTTTTTCTCAGAACAATGTTATGAAAATTTTCATAGTGACTTCAATATGTGAGTTGCACTGGTGATTGCTGAGTAATTTTCATAGTCAAGTGCAGTCTAAATTTTTCATAACCCTCCTTATGCATATGGGGTCGCTATTTTGAGCAACTGGATTTGCTCAAACAAAACTGGAGCCTGTTTTTAGCATTTCATGATAAGATGCGGTTTATTGTCATTTGCCCAGTGTACATGTATATGTGTATATACTCTGCTTAGCTACCACACATAACACATAGAATGATATGTGTTACACGCACTATGGGAACTATGGTTCACTGACAAAATGACAAGCATTGTATACTCTCATACTCGCCGTATGTTTTTATAATTAACCCTTTGCTGAGGATACCTATTTATGTTTGCGAAACATCCTAAATAGTTTCCTTTTATGCGCTCGGAAGTATATGTCGCGACCACCATTTGAACCGTCTCGTCGAGACGGTTCAAATGAGTGGTCACAACATATACTTTCATTGAGAAATAACACTACTAAAAACAAAATATTTAATAATGTTCATACACGTAAAGGTGTATTCCTACAGGAATGGGTGAAGCTACAGTGGTCGCAGTGCGAATTGACATCTCTTCTTAATGACTCGTCGCGTATTTACAATAAAACCAAGCGAGCGTTAACACATGCGTCTGCTTGTTGAGAACAAGATGCCCATTGTTTAGCTGTCATAATACGGTGGATAATGTCCTGCATGGCCCCTTTCACCAACATATTGCTCGGCATCTTACACGAATAGTGTTAAGGTATTGGGTGATAGATAGATACACGTGGCTTCAATGATAGTTGTATCATAATATTGATGTGATATATGAATATCAGATATGTGAATAATCTCGTGTTACTTTACAGTATATGGTACATTGAGTTGCCTTCTCCGCCATCTTAGTATGTACAAACCATCGTACAGTTTCACCACTGCGAGCATTTGACACATACAGCAAATAATATTACAATAAAACTAATAACAGTTCGTGCAATACATCACAGACGCATGCTATATATATTATGCCAAACTATAAAAGACGAGATATCTGCCGTGAGCATTTCTCCCATCAATCTCAAAATAAAATTCAATGTGTAAACATTTTAATCTGCTGCACAGTTTATTGTTAGTGTACAAGTTTACGATGTATATTTCGACAGCACTGTGTATTTATCTTTTTCATATTATTTATGGTTCGTGTGAAATATTAGAAAAGGTAAAACTGTTTATCTAGGAAGTCTACTGTAGGGAACGCGTAGGAATTCAGAAGCGAACATGTGTTGTCTACGTTGCGTCATTACACTGACGTCAGTCAGTACTGAAACAAAATGAAACGTTAGTTTTCAATTCATTGTAAGCCGGTTATTTGTGTCAGGACAATGCCAAAAGAACGCCAGACATAGTAGTTTTGTCTCGCATATGCATACATTAGTCTATGCAATGCAGTATACGACAGTTTGTTGTGAGTCAGTATGTGAGTCATTTCAACCCGGATATGTGTATCTACTGTCTGTTTCACGAAACCTGCCCACATTTTACGGCCATATAAACAATGCAATGCAAAAACAATATTGTTTCGATAATATGAAACTTTGTCAAAATTTAACAATGAGACTTCTTTTTATTTCGTGCAATTTGGTAAAATATTGATTTTATCACGAAAAATTAGTTCTCTATGGGAATTTAACAGGGGTGAAAACGAGGTCCCAGAGAACCTGGAGGAGAAGAAAATTGGAAATTTATTCTGAAACCTAGCTCTTGAAAATGGCCTAACTAAGAAAACAAAAGTTACGTTTTGAAAATCGGTCAACCATTTCTGAAATTAGAAAAAAAGAATTTTTAACATGTGGAAATTGTTTTTAGCAATAAAATCAATATTTGACCATATTTCACGAAATAAAAAGTAGGCCCATTCTTAAATTGTGCTATTAAATTGTGCTATTTAATACATGTATTATAGAACAATATATTGTTTTTGCAATAATATTATAGCCGTAAAACGTGCAGGTTTCGTGAAACAGACAGTAATTAATGCAGGATACGACACTCTGTTATCAGTCTTTATGTAATATGTCAATAACGAGTTGTCTGATAATCTGCACGTTATCGCATACTATTTACTCTGTCCTTACCTCATAATGGAAACGCACATTCAGCGTATTGCGTTTATATACCCGTACATCACATTAAAGGTACATGCCCACTCAGTAGGCACAACACCTTCTTTATATCAGAGACATCATCTGAGACATTTTCTGGCAAAATACACATTCATTCACCACTACCCCACATATTGATTGACAGTATTATATACTTATTCACACTGATATCAGGGGCGATAACCATGTTTCCTTAAAATGTTAACGGACATTACTTTTTATTCTCTGTATTTATTTTTTGATGAGCAATGATCATTCTTTATAATCTATCGAAAATATTATTTGTTCAGGTGACTCATTTAATTAGTATAAACAACATATACCAACGCGCGTCACTATCAGTAAACTAAATATTACTACATGATTATATCTGTATAGCGGACACTTGTAATTTTTAGAACTGGTGGAATAGTGACACAATTATACACTTATTTAATTCATATAAATAACATTCTGTGCCTACTGAGTGGGCATGTACCTTTAACCCCATGTGACGTCGCGCGACGTTTTTGACGTCATTAATGTTCACGACGTTCAGCGTCATTGTTAAAATTACGTCACGCTACTGACCAACGTCGCTGTTCTATAAAATTTCGACAAAATGACGTAAAACAATAATATTCCATAATATTCCTAATTTTAATGCCGTATTTGGTTATTTACATTTTTGAAACTATCAGTAAATGCCATGTAAACAGCGTTTATTGTATGCACGAAAACAGCAGGCCTGTTTAAAATGCACGGAGTCCAAAAGAAGGACTCCACGCACTTTAAACAGACCAATGTATTTCTTACTACAGTAAACACAACAGTCCATTGTTTAAATTCCTTAAAAAAAGTTCGTCCTAAGTGCTAAGATGCGTAGCAACTGTATTTCGAAGCGGGCCTAGAAAGCAGGAGCACATGACGTATATACAATACAATACAATACAATATAATTTATTCTGACTTAATAAGTCAGAATAAATTATATTGTATGGTCTAGTAACATAAGGTCGTAACTGCTATGCTTTAGCATAGCAGTTACGACCTTATGTTACTAGACCATCGTTATAACATTTATAAGTAACATACCAATTTTAGTTCAATACATTGAAGTGAGAAATATATATGATTTGTTTAAATACATGTTAATTGAGGAGCGGTAAATGTGAAATCTGAAGTAATATTTGAGTAGTACTGTTAAATTGAATTCCTCAAATAAAGATTGAGCGTTAGTGCTTCCGGAGATCACAGAGTGCAATCAAAGCGACATTCGTACTTGAAAGTCCCTGTGTTGTATATAAACCACCATAGTTATTTGACAGCATTGATTTCAACTTTTATTTGATAGATATGGTTGATTTATGGTCCATTGGCATGATCTGGTATTTAAAGTTTCCAGTTGATAATAAGTACTGCACGCCAGGGCAATTATATGAAATATATTGACAACCACATCGCAGTTGCAACACTAATGCCTCTATTCAGACTATTGCGTTTTATTTTCATAATTCCGTAACCTTTATACCGCTATCTTAATTTTAAGTCGTCCGATGTGTATTTTCTATTTTCTATTTCTATCATCAAAAACATGCTTTGACAGCACTTTAGAATAATTTATAATTGGAAATGATTCTGAAGTGCTGTCAAACATGTTTTATTGAGAAATAAGGCAATATATAAAAGCAACAGCAGATGACAATTGTTGTGTGTAGCGATTTGAGGGTTAATAGTATTTGCAGTTTCCATTCATGTTCAAGCTACTGCAGTATATGACATGCAGGCCGATATTAATGACGTTGTACCTTTTCATTGTTTCTGCGTTTTCAGTATTAAAGTATTAAAGGTACATGCCCACCAAGTAGGCACAAAATGTTCGTTATAGGAATTAAATAAGTGTATAATTGTGTCACAATTCCACCAGTTCTAAAAATTACGAGTGCCCGCTATACAGATATAATCATTTAGTAATGTTTATTTTACTAACAGTGACGCGCGGTGGTATCAGACTAGTATCATATGCAAATGAGGCATGATCTATTTATGCTAATTAAATGCGTCAGCTGAAAAATATTCCACAGATTATAAAGTATGATCATTGCACATCAAAAAATAAATACAGAGAATAAATAGTAATGTCCGTTAACATTTTAAGGGAACACGGTTATCGTCCCAGATATCAGTGTCGAATTATACGTCTGATATAAAAAGTATAATAATGCCAATCAATACGTGGAGTAATGGTGAATTAATGTTTATTTTGCTAGAAAATGTCTCACATGATGTCTCTGATATAAAAAAACAGTCTGTGTCTACTGAGTGGGCATATACCTTTAACCCAACCGATACCATATCACATGACGTGTTTTGAGTGATGTTCTTTTTCAAAAGCAAACATAGTTTTACCTGATAAAACAACAATGTTATCTATTTCTCCAATATTGTGTTGCAAATGGCCACGTAGATTATTGATGTTGTGAACATCATTCATCTTATCAGGGCATTCACGATTTGTAGGTTGTTGTTGTTCTTCCGATAACCATTTTTCGTGTGCATTTATTTCTATTACATTCTATGAAAAATACACTCTACGTTACATGTGGCAGTGGCTTATGGGATTTGGTAGTTGCAGCCTGTAACTCTGCGACCCTCCCGTACCGTGGTACGGGAGGGTCGCAGAGTTACAGGCTGCAACTAGGGATTTGTGACCAGTGTACCTCCTGACCAAATAACACACTCCTGCAGCCCTTACAACGATCTATAATGCTTGTTAGAAGCATGGCGGATGTGTCATGATTGGTGTAATGACGAACAGTGCAGATCCTGATCAGACTGTGCGGATGCACAGGCTGATCGGGATCTACACTGGTCGCAAATCCCATAAGCCCCATTTATCCAGTCACAGCCACATATGAGTTAGGCACACCTGTGCTATTTTTCGAAATAGCTGCAGTTGCCGCCATCCTCATAACTGTATACATGGTATATGTTTCGTTGAGAACATTTGTATTTAAATGTTTTAGAATGTTTTAGAATGCACATATTCTCGAAATAACTCCGAAACGGTTATAAAAACTACGATGGCGCCATCGTATGGGCAATAAGGTGTATAGTATATGAATGAATAAAATAGCCAGTACGTGCGTCGTTCTTTACCGCCATGTAGATGAACTATTACATTTGTATTATCACTCGGCTACTACATGTAGCATGTTCCCGTACATTGGGGTCAGCGTGTAAGTGCACACACGAACGAACACGACATGTTGGTTCCAACCTGTCGTGTTCGTTCGTGTGTGCACTTACACCTGACACCCCACTGTAGCTACCTGTAAATTTATTACTGTGATAAGATAAATAAACCGTACCTGTCGTATATTTATCTAATCTCCAGAATTGCTAAGCGACCGTTATTCTGAGATTAAAGGCACATGCCCACTCAATAGGCACAAACTGTTCTTTATATCGGAGAAATCATCTGAGACATGTCCTGGAAAAATAAACATTCATTCACTATTACCCCATGTATTGATTGGCATTATTATGCATTTTATATCGGACGTAAATGCTCACATTATTAGCAGGGGCGATAACCGTGTTTCCTTAAAATGTTTACGGACGTTACAATTTATTCTCTGTATTTATTTTTTGATGTGCAATGATCATACTTTATAATCTGTCGAAAATATTATATTTTCAAGTGACACATTTAATTAGTATAAATAATTAAAAAATATCATGCCTCATTTACATATTAAAATAATAGCCTGATACCACCGTGCGTCACTATCAGTAAAATAAATATTACTCACTGGTCATATATGTATAGCGGGCAGAACTGGTGGAATAGTGACACGATTATACACTTATTTAATTCCTATAAAGAACATTTTGTGCCTACTGCGTGGGCATGTACCTTTAAAGGTACATGCCCACTCAGTAGACACTGTTCTTTATAGGAATTAAATAAGTGTATATTTGTGTCACGATTCCACCAGTTTTAACAATTACGACTGCCCGCTATACAGATAACAATAATTTAGTAATATTTAGTTTACTGATAGTGACGCGCGGTGGTATCAGGCTATTTTCATATGCAAATGAGGCGTGATATTATTTAATTATTTATAATAATTAAGTACGTCACCTGAAAAATAATATTTTCTACATATTATGAAATATGATCATTGCACATACAAAATAAATACATAGAATAAATAGTAATGTCCGTTAACATTTTACGGAAACATGGTTATCGCCCCTGATATCAGTGTGGAAATTTACGTCTGATATAACATGTATAACAATGCCAATCAATACGCGGGGTAATGGTGAATTAATGTTTATTTTGCCAGAAAATGTCTCAAATGATGTCTTAGATATAAAGAACATAAAGGCATGTACCTTTAAATATATTTGGTGTCAGAATTAATTAAAAGTTCGTACGACATACACCGATGATATATTACATAAGTTTTATTTTACATTCCGCTATTACTTGTATGGTACATGCACTGGAATCACATTGTAAACGCCTATATTAAGTAACAGTTATTGTTTGCCCTAGGTTCTCAACCAATGAAAGTAGAGTATTCCGTCTCAATCAATCGCATTGCGACGCCTTCGCTAATATCTATTAAGTTAGTCATTAAATGTTGCAATATGCACAACGCTATATTTATAAATGATGTTATTCTTTGTTGTCGTCACCCCACGAGACGCAAACCATGTTACCACCCATCCACGCGCTAACTTCGGTGTCATACCGCCAATCATATACTATTGTAGCGATTCGAAATCAGGTTTAGGGGCGGAGCTGCATGACGTGGCTCGACAAACAACTAGCAAGTTGTAGTTCACATATTAAAAGTTTAATGAACTATCAAATAACAGTCAATTGTACGGAGCCCTGAAGGGGACGTATGATTACTTTTTTTTATTAATTCGTTCGCACGAAATAGTAACAATTCGTTACCTCAATTTAACAATTCGTTCCCTGAAATTAACAATTCGTTCACACGATATAACAATTCGTTCCCTCGAATTAACAATTCGTTCCCACGAAATGACAATTCGTTCCCTCAATTTAACGATTCGTTCCCTCGAATTAACAATTTGTTCCCACAATATAACAATTCGTTCCTACGAATTAACAATTCGTTCCCTCAATTTAACAATTTGTTCTCACGAAATAACGATTCGTTTTTCTGTGGGAACGAATTGTTATTTCGTGAGAACGAATTTTTAAATTGAGGGAACGAATTGTTAATTCATGGTAACGAATTGTTAATTCGTGGGAACTAATTGTTAAATTGGGGGATGTAATTGCTATTTCGTGTGAACGAATTATTATTCGTGGGAACTAATTAATAAAAAAAAGAATTCTACGTCCCTTGTGGGGCTCGGTCAGTAACAGTCAATTGACATGATTTGTTGAGAAAACAAATTATTATGTATTTTGAAGCACATGAACAAACACATATTGGTGTGGGTCTGTATAAATGTATAAAGTTCGGCAGTGGATAAATATATAAATGGCGGAGCCTTCGTGGTAGTGTGTGCGTGGGGTGGTTTATTCAAATATAAAATGCAATCTTATAATTTAATTACATGATTATGCGATTGATGGGTATGATACGATACGTTTTGAATTTGTGGGCGAAAATAATTTCACTCCGATTTGGCTTAGCTCGGAAATGGTAAGAATTCTCTCGGATAGCCTTGGGATTCCTATGCATATCCTAGCATTGTCTGACAAATATGATATCAACAGAAACTGCATGTAGCATGGTGTTCCCTACATGTATGTGCCTGGCAGTCCGGGCCGGTGCGCGTCTTTCTCGCCCTGTGACATCAAGATGATCGAGCTCGGCTCGAAAACGGTATGAATGCTCTAGGCGGACATCGGAATTTCTACGCGTTTCATATTTGATATGAAAACACACTAGCCTGGTGGTATTATCTATTTGCCTTGCCCTCCGGGCCGGTGCTCATCTGTCTCGCCCTGTGATATTAAAATTATCAGGCTCGGCTCGGAAACGGTAGAAAGCCTACGTGTTTCATAGTCTTGCCTGCAATATTTGATCTGAAAAGACACTAGCCAGGTATTATCTATTATCTAATCTGTCTCGCCCTGTCACATCAATAGTATCAGGCTCGGCTCGGCAACGGTAGAGATTCCGAGGCAAGCGTTGGAATTCCTACGCGTTTCCTAGCCTTACCTGACGAACTTTATATCAAAATATATGCGTCTTCTCTCTTTGCATTGCAGTCCTTGCCTGACGAATTTGATATAAACATATAATTTATGTGTCTTCTCTCTTTGCCTTGCAGTCTGGCCTGACGGCCATGCACCATGCGGCGGGTAAGGATTACGTGGAGACGATGGCGCTGCTAGTTTCATATGGCGCGGACATCAACAGTCGCAGCCTGGTACGTTAACCCTACACAGTCTGTAGACCAGGGGCCCGTTTCACTAAACTTCGTACGACTAAAATATTCGTAAGTGCAAAATTCGGATCGTCTGGAAATTGCAATTGATGGATTTACATTTATTGAGCATATGCTGCTAGTGCAGCCTCTGCTCAATAAATTTAAATCCAATACTTGTTTAACATCGTTAAATTAAAAAAAAATGTGAATTTACTGACTATCCTAATTTTGCACTTACGAACATTTTAGTCGTACGAAGTTTAGTGAAACGGCCCCCAGTACACTACTTACATACATATACGAACTTACTTGATGACCAACATTATGGACATGTATAGAAACATTTGCGACATTGTGTACACTTATCGGTGTTTTTTGGTGTAGTACATGTAATTATAGCAATAGTCGCTGAAAGTCTTATGTGGTTATTGCAATCATTAACTTTATCATTGAGAGTTAGTATGTTAATAAGTTCCAGTTTGCTACACTGCCGTATGTTTCACGAAACCTGCCCAAATTTTACGGCCATATAAACAATGCAAAAACTCTTCTTTTTTTTTCGATATTTCGATAATATGTAATTTTATAAAAATTTAAGAATGATCCTTCTTTTTATTTCGTGAAATTTTGTCAAATATTGATTTTATTACGAAAATTGAGTCCTCTATGGGAATTTAACATGGGGAAAAGAGAGGTGGAGAACGTGGAAGAGTCTAAAAACGAAACTATTTGGAAATTGATTCTGAAACCTAGCTAGGTAGCTTGGAAATGATCTAACTAAGAAAACAAGTTACATTTTGAAAATCGGTCCACTATTTCTGAAATTAGAAAAATCTTCACTATGGGGATTTAACATGTGGAAATTGTGTTTTCGCAATAAAATCAATATTGGACCAAATTTAATGAATAAAAGGAAGTCTCAATCTTAAATTTTGCTAAAATTTAATATTATCGAAAATAAATAATGTGTTTGCATTGTTTATATGGCTCTAAAATTTGGGCAGGTTTCGTGAAACAGACAGTAGTATAATTTAGTAATGTATTGTTGGTTATCTATGTTGTACATGTACATGCGTGTGTAGAGCCCATTTTTGTCCACCGCCGGCTTTTGTCGCCCGTATAGCGTAAACTTTCTTATTTTATTTTAGTCGGATATAGCGCATAAACTGTTGCAAGAAGTTATTTTGCCAGTCACCCACCGCGGACAAAACTTGGGTATCAAACTCGGAACGTCGGATCGGACACAAATATATTTTACTTTATTTCAAGTATGCACACTCATGCACCATGTACATCTTACATGTATATCCCGCATTAAAATATTTTGGTGACAAAAACCGTCGAGCCTGACAAAACCGGCGCGTACGTCAAACATTTTTGTCACCGCCCGTTTTTGTCGCCCGTATAGCAAAAAACTGTCCATCTTATTTTATTTTTGTCGGCTATAGTGCATAAACTGTTGCAAGAATTACTAAGTTATTTTTGCCAGTCAGCCCCCGCCGACTTCTGTCGGCGGGGGCTGACTGGCAAAAATAAGTTAGTAATTGAGTATCTTGAGTATCTTGATTATCAAACTCGGAACGTCGGATCGGACTCAAATATATTTTTTTTCACGTATGCACACTCATGCACAATGTACATCTTATATCCCGCATTAATAATATTTTGGTGACAAAAACCGGCGAGTGACAAAAACCGGCGCGTACGTCAACCGTTTTTGTCACCGCCCGTTTTTGTCACCCAGTGACAAAAACCGGCGGTGGACAAAAACCGACTCTACATGCGTGTATTACATTGCAGAAATCCAACCGGACACCTTTGCAGTATTCAACAAAGAATCGTCGTCATAAAGCGGCTGAATTTCTATTATTCTGTGGTGCAGATTATGATATCAATGATTTGGTAAGCTATACAAGTATGTGCTAGACAATAACACATGTCAGACGCGCAACAATGTCAATTAGTTTGCATTCAAATTACATAACCCCTGCAACCTGTAGATATATAATCCAGTCCGTTATATGAACTCACTGTATATACTGTATGCAGGAGACATGGATTTTTTTGTATTAATTCGTTCCCACGAAATAACAATTCGTTCCCACGAAATAACAATTCGTTCCCTCCATTTAACAATTCGTTCCCACGATATAACAATTCGTTCCCTCGAATTAACAATTCGTTCCCATGAAATGACAATTCGTTCCCTCAATTTAACAATTCGTTCCCTTGAATTAACAATTAGTTCCCACGATATAACCATTCGTTCCCACGAATTAACAATTCGTTCCCGTGGGAACGAATTGTTATTTCGTGGGAACAAACTGTTAAATTGAGGGAACTAATTGTTAATTCGTGGAACGAATTGTTAATTCGTGGGAACGAATTGTTAAATTCAGGGAACGAATAATAAAAATAATAATTATAAGTCCCCTGCAGGCCTCCGTAGTATGGCAACAGGTGGATCGGAAATATGATTTTATCGGCAGATAGGCAATCTTTCATCAAATGCGAACAATAGTATTACCTTTCAAGACGACGAGCAAATGTTCAGTGTACTAGAAGTACAGTGTAGCCTCTCTAACCCGGACACCAAGAAAACAGCTGTCACAGTGATCTTATTTTTGATGAGTTTCTTGGTCATTTATCTCCGGTGATAATCTCTGTTCGTGATCGCATAGCACACAACTATGGCCCAGAATGATCAAATGCCTGATTTACAGTGAAACCTCTCTAAGCCGGACGCCCTGGGGACCAATAGTCACTGATTTCACAGACTGGAGATTAGGATCATGGCGATCAATCCAAGTATGCTGTCTGTTACACGTTTTGCTGCCGACGAACTTTTGGCCATTAAACACATTAAATCCAAAACATAATTAAATGTAAGTATCTTTTTTATCAATAATGAAAAAGCCACCCTCCCCAATTGTTTTTTATTTGATGAAATTCCATCAAATTTTGATTGTATTGCGAAAAACTATTTTCCTATGGGAATTGAACATGAAGGCTAAAATTATATTATTTTAAAGAATTTTTCATTTGTGGACCGATTTTCAAAATCCAACTTATGTTTTCTTAGTTACATCATTTCCAAGCAATCTAGCCAGGTTTCGGAGTCAATTTCCAAAAAACTCATTTTTTGACTCCTCCCCCACCTCTTCCACCTCTTTTTATGCCCCCGTTACCGAAAGGGGCATATAGTGTTACCGGCGTCCGTCCGTACGTCCGTCCCGTCCGTCCGTACGTCCGTCCGTCCGTCCGTCCCGTCCGTACGTCCCGATATTACCATATTCTTTAGTAACTTCTACATGGCTTCACATATTATGTCAATATTTATGCACGTCATACATAGAACATGCCTTACACACACCACCCCTCTGTACTTCGACCTTGACCTTTGGCCTTGACCTTTTCCACTTTAAATGTTTGCTTGGCACTTTGGGACAAATCTACGTGCACGTTTCTCAATCCTACACTAACTTCTCAATACTTTTGCCAATCGTTTAAATATTTATACACATGCTACATATGAACATGCCCTACACATTCCACCACCCAGTACTTCGACCTTGACCTTTGGCCTTGACCTTTTCCACTTTAAATGTTTGCTTGGCACTTTGGGACAAATCTACGTACACGTTTCTCAATCCTACACTAACTTCTCAATGCTTTTGCCAATCGCTTAAATATGTATACACATGATACATATTAACATGCCCTACACACTCCACCACCCAGTACTTTCACATTGACCTTTGGCCTTGACCTTTTCCACTTTAAATGTTTGCTTGGCACTTTGGGACAAATCTACGTGCACGTTTCTCAATCCTACACTAACTTCTCAATATGTTTTCCAATCGCTTAAATATTTATACACATGATACATATGACATGCCCTACCACTTTCTACCACCCAGTACTTCGTCCTTGACCTTGGCTTGGACCTTTTCCACTTTAAATGTTTGCTTGACACTTTGGGACAAATCTACGTGCACGTTCTCAATCCTACACTAATTCTTTCAATACTTTTGCCAATCGCTTAAATATTTATACACATGATACATATGAACATGCCCTACACATTCACCACCCAGTACTTCGACTTGACCTTTGGCCTTGACCTTTTCACTTTAAATGTTTGCTTGGCACTTTGGACAAATCTACGTACACGTTTCTCAATCCTACACTAACTTCTCAATGCTTTTGCCAATCGCTTAAATATGTATACACTGATATATTATTAACATGCCCTACACACCACCACCCAGTACTTTCACATTGACTTTGGCTTGACCTTTTTCCACTTTAAAAATTGTTTGCTTGCACTTTGGGACAAATATTCGTGCACGTTTCTCAATCCTACACTAACTTCTCAATATGTTTTCCAAATCGCTTAAATATTTATACACATGATACAATATGAACATGCCCTACACACTCCACCACCCAGTACTTCGTCCTTGACCTTTGGCCTTGAACCTTTTGTTTACTAAAGTTTGCTTGACACTTTGGGGGACAAATTTACGGCACGTTTCTCAATCCTACACTAACTTCTCAATACTTTTGCCAATCGCTTATATTTATACATGTACATATGAACATGCCCTACACACTCCACCACCCAGTACTTCGACCTTGATCTTTGGCCTTGACCTTTTCCACTTTAAATGTTTGCTTGGCACTTTGGGACAAATCTACTTGCACGTTTCTCAATCCTACACTAACTTCTCAATACTTTTGCCAATCGCTTAAATATTTATACACATGATACATATGAACATGTCCTACACACTCCACCACCCAGTGCTTCGACCTTGAACTTTGGCCTTGACCTTTTCCACTTTAAATGTTTGCTTGGCACTTTGGGACAAATCTACGTGCACGTTTCTCAATCCTACACTAACTTCTCAATACTTTTGCCAATCGCTTAAATATTTATACACATGATACATATGAACATGCCCTACACACTCCAACACCCAGTACTTCGACCTTGACCTTTGACCTTCACCTTTTCCACTTTAAATGTTTACTTAGCACTTTGGGATAAATCTACGTGCACGTTTCTCAATCCTATAATAACTTCTCAATACTTTTGCCAATCACTTAAATATTTATACACATGATACATATGAACATGCCTTACACACTCCACCACCCATTATTTCGACCTTCACCTTTGACCTTCACCTTTTCCACTTTAATTGTTTACTTGCCACTTTGGGACAAATCTACGTGCGCGTTTCTCAATCCTACACTTACTTTCACGCACGCATTGCTCCAATGGTCCTCTACCGCCCTGTGACAAATCCACATTCATCCTGCCCCCGCTAAGCACAGGGTCAAGGTCACAGACTTGGTGCCTTTGAAACCTTAACATTCAGTTACATGGCTTATAATTTGTGTTTCCTTGCTCGGATCTGCTTCACATTTCACACACGCATTGCTACAATGGTCCTCTACCGCCCTGTGACAAATCCACATTCGTCCCGCCCCCACTAAGCCCAGGGTCAAGGTGCGTTCAAAACCTTAACGCTCGGGTAAATGGCTTATAATCAAATATGCCTCGTTTTCTTTGGATGCCAGCGGGGGCATTCGTGTGCCGACAGGCCATATTTCTAGTTCTCCAATGTTAAACTCCAATAGGAAATTGTGTTTTCTCTATTAAATCAATATTTGATGGAATTTCATGAAACACAACTATTTGGGGAGGTTGACTTTTTTGTTATTGGTGAAAAAGTACATTGAAATATTTGTTTAACTTAATGTGTTTAATCATGTTAATAGCCAAACGTTCGTTGGCAGGAAAACGTGGAACAGACAATAGGTACATTTCATCCGCACATCACTTTCTACACATCATGTCCATACACTGTACTGTCGACGTTGATGATGCTGTCGGGTGGTCACAGCGTCATAGTTCCAGCACAAAAATATTTACACAATTCCCTAACATTTGATTGGTCCATTGCAAGTCTCCGTCCAAAATTTATATCCCAGTAAACTCCATGCCGAACTACTTTCCGTAACCGTCAGGCGCAGTTAAAATAATTCTTAAGAAAACGGAAAATAAACCCATTTTCTGGATGAATTTAATTAAAATGCTGGAATTATAAGGAATGAATGGCCTATTTGTGGAATTTATCGGGGATATAAACTTGGAAAAGTCGCGGAAATACTGGACGAGGCCTTAAAAAATTACAATTTTCGAAAATTGTAATTTTGTATAGCTTCGTCCAGTATTCCCGCGACTTTTCCAAGTTTATACCTCGATAAATTCCACAAAAAGGCCATTCATTCCTATAGTAGCCCCTGCTGGTGGTGGTGCTGCTGGTTTATCAAATATCAAGCAGCAGCAGTACCTAAATAAACATCAACAAACGTCAGACAACATCATCAATAATCACCACCAGTGACCACCAGTCATAGAGAATAGTAGGTTACTGCCGTGAATGGGCAATAATATATGGCAAGGCTCAGGAAACGGGATGGGCGAGGCTCTGCCGAGCACATCCCGTTTCCGTGCCGCGCCAGATATTTTTTCCCATTCACGGCATTAACCTACTATTCTATTTATCCCGTCAACACCTACAAAATAACCCAAGCCACCGCACATATTCATACGCAGTGATTAGGTCGTATTTGCAGGATATCAAAAATGTTTCACGGCACCGTGTTTCACGGCACATACGCACTGCGTTGACGGGATAAATTATCATTAATCACCACATGACCATCAGTCAATATCATCATACAGCATACCTTCAACATCAAATTACCAGTGATGGTAAAGTGAGAATATAGTCTACTGTTAGGAAGCAATATCCATATAGGAGACGGAAATGATAAAGTGAGGATGGCCAGTAGTAGTAAAAGGAGAGTTCTGGCGATTTTCTGGGATCTAGATACGATTAGGTCTAGATACGAGGACGAGGGATCTAGATATGAGGGATCTAGATACGAGGACAATACTGGATCGAGCACATTTTGATAGGGGGTCAAAAAAATTCAAAAATAAAAAAATTCAAAAAATAAAAAACCAAAAAATCAAAAATAAAATTTTTGACTTTTTTCGTGATTTACAAATCTAGTTGAATCAACAGCGTCACGACGCTGGAGGAGCTTCCGGCGTCTCCAGTCTTGGTTACGAAATTTATCACGGTCTCGGCTTGAACTTCAATATTCTCAAATACTGTGAACGTGGATCTATATCCAGCATGCTTCGTTATACCAGACTTTTGATAATGTTTTGCAAGCTGTCTCCATTTGACAATTGTTTCAAAACATACAAGCATAGATGTCCGCATATAACTCCAGCCTCTTGGACCTGTTGAGTGTTGTATGATATTTGCTGCCCTAAATATTCTATCAGCTCAGTAGGTAGTTGTAAACCATAGCTATCAAAATAGAACTTGTATTTTCCATTTTTCCATCATGCATTTTTCCACCATGTGTGCCACCACCTGTCGTAGTTCCATATTGATCATTTAGGTTGTTATTATCATCTAGGTTGAGCATACCGCACTCCTTCTTCCTCAGACCACTGATCAACTCATTGCGCATAAACACCCCTCTAAAGTTTGGTATTCTTAATGACTTGACAGCATCTATCAATTCTATATTGCTTAATGGTTTGTTTGGTATATGATCTTGTATGTTATAGGGTTGTTATACTGAATCAGTCCATCTCGGCGTGTACCCCTTCTCAAACGTCTTCGTCTTCTTGGTAATACTAACCCTATCACAAACAGTAAATTTTGGTTCTGAGTGAACCATCGTATCCTTATCATCGAACAGATTTCTATACACACGACTCTCATTCTTTTTCATACTAGCTTCTGCAGGAGTCATTTTGATTGAAGAATGCTTTGTGCTGTTATATTGATCTACAAGACCATTTAATATACCAATGTACTTCCTGGTGGAATTAGCGCTGAAGTACTTCCACATCTTTTCCTTCATTGTTCTGTTCCATCTCTCAACCACAGATGACTTCTCTTCATTCTCCGTACTGTAGAGCTCAAAAAGGCCTTGTACATTCTTGTTATAGAACTCTTTACCCTTATCCACCCACATCTTTTTTGGTCTCCGTTCCTTTAAGATCGGATTTAATGCATCTGCAATAGACCTCCCAGTCTTATATTTTATTGGTATCATCCAACCATACTTTGAGAAGATGTCAATTACAGTCAACAAGTACGGTGAAGTTCATGTTTTCTCTGGAAAAGCTTTGCATGTCCACTAAATCAGCGGCCCAAATCTCATCTATGCCATTAACGTAGACACTTCTCTTCTGAAACTTTGTAGTGACTGGCTTGTGTAGTTCTTCAGCTAATTGGTCATTCCAAACTACTTGAGCTTTTTTTCAAGACCTATCCCAAATTTCATCTTAGTTCCACTTATGTTTCGAACGATGCTTCGGTCTATTTTTTCACGTAAAGATGGATTGTAAATTCCATCCAACTCGTTAATCATGCTCTTATCACACACAGTATTTCGCGTTCCGGTATCTTTATTTTTAGCATAACACACATCATGATGGTATGCCGCTTTATCAACTCGGTTTATTGGAATGCTCCAAGACTTAGGAGTAAAGTCATTATTCAACCTATTGTTAAGCTTTGTTCCAGGACCAGTAAAGTTATGCCTATGTAGATGCATTTCAAAAGGCAGCTTGTTGACTAGGTTGTTTACAAATCCTTTACCCTCAGTGTTAGATGCGAATTGAGTTTTTGTAGAACCACAAACATTACATTTACCTTTTTTGAGATTCTTCCCAGTCTTTGTGAGAACAACCTCCAAACCACTTGTATCAGTAACCTTTCGACACTTGACACAGTACATCATTTTAGGTTGTGGAAAGACTACATTGCTACTCAATCTACTACTAAACCAAGGTTGCTAGATTACAATCGTTTGTTCATGTTTGGTAAGAGAGCTTGTTCCAACCAGAGTACAGGATATTGAAAAAGGCTTTTAAGAAAAAGCTCCCCAACGAATCAATTATCAGGTTATTCAACAGTCAAGAGGAGATCATGAAACGGAATGCTTCTCCATTAGTATTAGTTAAGGAGATGGGGAAAGACTTCAGATTGGATCGAATGACATCGAATGACATCGAATGCAGTTTTACGAGACGTCAGAGAATGTACCCGATCCACGGGAGCTTAATCCAGACAACAAGAACCTCACGATCTTTGATGACCTGTTGCTTGAAAATCAGAACAAATGTGAGTCATATTACATTCGTGGAAGACACTCAAACGTGGACTGCTTCTATCTATCACAAAACTAATTTAAGCTCCCGAGACAGACTATTCGCGAACATGCAAACTTTATCTGCTTATTTTCTCAAGATCTAAAGAACATTAGCCACATCTACAACGATCATGTCGGCAGCGATATGACAAAAGACGAGTTTAGAAATTTATGTAAAAAGACATGGGAGAAACCACATGGTTTTGTTGTGATTGACTTGATCTACTAGTAAGAAGAACAATGGAAAGTATGGGAGTGGACTGGATACATTTTACATCCCACTGATATAAAAAAAATCTATATAAAATGACAAGCGCTATTGTTATATTAGAAAAGATTGAGAAGAATGCAGAGCCTAAAAACTCTTTTCATATAGTTGTGAGTGGCAAAAACACAACCAAAACTAGGAAATAGCTCTAGTCGGCCTAGAGACGTACTACAGCTTTCCAAACATCTCTTCTACAAACAACGTCTTTAGATACTCTAAATATAATGGTATTACGTGGACAAACATTACTATAGATGAAGGTAGCTATGATATTGTAACAGAATAGAACCTGAGTGTAATTATAACCGTCATGCAAAGTCAGAGGGTGGGGTACACGACTCATTTTGACAAGCTAAATATGGTATTATTATCGACATATTATCGACATATCTACACTCTGTAGCTAATATAATGGTAATTCAGCCATATAATTTCACATTTTCACTAAGACAAACATGCCTGATAGCTATTATGGTCACAGGAAGGAATCTGGCAACTTGACAGAATTGTGGAAAGACTGACAAACATGTCTGGCAACCTTGCTGACAGTGTCTGGCAGTCTTATTCTTAGGATGATGGAAGTGTTTCAATGACTAGTTCACTCTTTCTTGCAAAAAGGAATATCTGATGAGAGTCTTGAACCACATCCTGCATGCCTATTGTGTCCTATATTTGTTTACATTCCAAGTCTGGCAAGTTGACATGTTCATGATTTCTCTCTGACAGCGGCCATGTTTGACAGATCTGCCAAATCTGACAGATCCTGAGAAGCACATTATAATTGCTAAATTAAGGCTATTTAATCAGATATTCACGGGGTTTGGTTTGTAAATCCTAATTAATGTGTAAGACAAACATTTACATAAAGTTTCAGACTGTAAATTCCTGTTTTGGTTGATTCTAAGGATAAAATCAAGTTGAAGTGGCGCTCAATTTTGAATGCGAAAAAGCCAGCGTCTCCGCATGAAAATTGTCCCATAAAGTTATCAAATCACAAGCCACTCTTGATTACCTATGTAAATACCAATATAAATATATAAACTACATATTTGGGATGTGCCAGATAGGTTTTGAGCTGTTTTAATGTGTGAAATTGTCAAAAGTCTCATGGTGATGACATCATTTCTGGCGATCTCGCAAATATGGCAAGATGGCTGACATTTTTGACAGATTTGCCCGACGCCCAAGCATCATGATTGGTCAAGTGACGTCATGTGGTACAGTTTCTGAACCTATAAATACAACCCAATTGGCTAGGATCGAATGGTTCAGCTCATAAGAGCAAAGGGATAACATCTATGTGGCGTATTCTCGCCAGTGACCAGTAGTCGTCACCTGATTGTAACCAGTACCCGTCATGGTCTTGTTGTAAAATAACACTCAGATAATAAACTGAATACTTGAATAAACATCTTCCATTGACTGTCCATAAGCCATCCTGAAACAACAACAAATCGTAAGACCGCTCGCTTGCGTTTGTTACAATATAGTAGGTCTTAATGATACGATTCAAAGCAAGATGAGACAAATTGGTCATTATGATATCGTTAACGATGATTATTATATTAAAATATCGGCAAACCCTAACTCATTTAAGTCAATACTTACTTTAGAAAACAACTATCGGGTTGATTTTGCAATAGCAAACTCTTTCATGTATTTTCTAGGTTTTAAGAGTGAAATTTACACTAATATCTACCACGAGTCTGAAGATATAGTTAACATCTTATCTATCAGCAGCATATTGGTCAACATAGATATAATTTCAGGCTCGTATGTGAATGGAGAACAATCATTTACAATATATAGATTTTTCCCCAACGTCCCATCCGGATCTAAGATCATCGAAACCCCTCACAGCCTAGTCTATCTTCTTATAATAATGGATAGAATCAATCGTTTGGAAACATCGTTATTAGATCAAAACGGAAAACAACTTAATCTCCGAGGAGAAAAGATAGCTGCACGATTTCACATACGAGAGACTTAAACAATTATATGTTTGTATTAAAAAATGAATTATACAAACGTAAAGGTGTCAATTTCAGATGTACAAAAGGAAAAGCTTAAATCAGCTCTTCAATCTGGAGAAGCTGTATCCATCAGATTGAGTCATAGTGGAGAAGATGTCATCGCATTGACAAAGGTTCAATCCAATAAATTGGCGAAGGCATATCAAAATGGAAAAGCAACCACGGCCATCAGAATGAGTAAGACTCAAATCAAACATAATCTTAAAGTTGAGAGTGGTTTTCTTCCTCTACTTGCAGGATTAGCTAGAGCAGCAACTCCTATCCTATTGAAAACAGTTGTTCCAGCTTTAGGTGTTAGTGCATTATTTGGGTTGGCTACTACATGTGTTCAAAAGTTATTGGGTGATGGACTATACCTTAAACGGGTGGATGTGTTTGTCAGGTTGAGAAGGATGGAGAGGACCTATATTTATGGCGGCCGCCAAGTGGTTCTGGTCTTGAATCGGCAGGTGATGGATTGTATTTGAAAAGACCGGATGGTGTATATGATGGAACGGGACTGTTGCTTGGTGAAAACAGTCCATTCACAAATATCTTAGGAATGCTTTTGTAAGGACGAATGGAAATCGTGCAAGGTGAAAATATATTTAAAAAAAATATATATTATTAAAAATGTCAGTACACAAGATTGGACGAACGCCTCAAAGAAGACGTACTCAGCCACCTTCAATTCAATGGAAACCTAGGATGGGGGAGTTGAGTATAAACCAGTAAAGTTAACTCCTACTAAATGGAATATTTACAACCAAAATAAAATGATTATTAAAGCTAAGGAAATTAAGATCATCTCCCTCGGGTTTGGTGTATAAATGTCATCTGGTACAACATTCGTCTCAATTAAACCAGAGCTGAAGCAAAAGTGTTGTATAATTTTAGATGGGATATTTCTTGATAGTACGAGAGACCTTATTGTCTCGATTATGAATAACTTTGAAAATGATGTTGTTCTATTACCTGGACAAGAAATATGTTACATAGACTATATCCATATGCCTATATAACGATTAAAAACAAAATTCAATATTAAACAAGAGCTGTAGGAGAACAGCATAGCTCGACTACGAGGGTGTCGATGTACACATAGCTTGACAAAGAAGGTGGCTGCGGCCTACATAAAAACCTTAACTAAGGTTGACTAAAAACATTAACAAAGGGAAACTAGAAATGTGGCCTGTCGGCACACGAATACCCCCACTGGCAGCCAAATAAAACGAGGCATGTTTGATCATAAGCCATTTAGCCGAGCGTTAAGGTTTCAAACGCATAAAGTCTGTGACCTTGACCCTGGGCATAGTATGATAATCCATGCATCGGTGTAGAAGATATAGAGCGGAAGGGAATTTCAATAGGTTTGACCTTTGACCTTCAACTATGACCTTGACCTTGGACGTAGGTGCGTGGTTATTGATCGAGACACACCTTCTCATCCTGAGAAACATTTGTGTCAAGGCATTTGATAATGCATGCATCGGTGTAGAAGATATAGAACGGAAGGGAATTTCAATAGGTTTGACCTTTGCCCTTCAACTCTGACCTTGACCTTGGATGCAGATGCGTGGTTATTGATTGCGACACACCTTCTCATCATGAGAAACATCTGTGCCAAGCCATTTGATAATCCATGCATCGGTGTAGAAGATATAGAGCGGAAGGGAATTTCAATAGGTTTGACCTTTGACCTTCAATTGTGACCTTGGACGTAGGTGCGTGGTTAGCAATTTGATAATCCATGCATCAGTGTAGAAGATATAGAGCGGAAGGGAATTTCAATAGGTTTGACATTTGACCTTCAACTGTGACCTTGACCTTGGACATAGGTGCGTGGTTATTGATCGGGACACACCTTCTCATCACGAGAAACATTTGTACCAAGCCATTTGATAATCCATGCATCGGTGTAGAAGACATAGAGAGGAAGGGAAATTCAATAGGTTTGACCTTTGACCTTCAACAGTGACCTTGACCTTGGACGTAGGTGCGTGGTTATTGATCGTGACACACCTTCTCATCGTGAGAAACATTTGTGCCAAGCCATTTGGGAATTAAATATTTTTTACCTTTGAGCTTCAACTGTGACCTTGACCTTGGATGTAGGTGCGTGGTTATTGATGTCGACACACCTTCTCATCCTGAAAAACATTTGTGCCAAGGCATTTGATAATCCATGCATCGGTGTAGAAGATATAGAGCGGAAGGGAATTTCAATATGTTTGACCTTTGACCTTCAACTGTGACCTTGACCTTGGACGTAGGTGCGTGGTTATTGATTGTGACACACCTTCTCAACATGAGAAACATCTGTGCCAAGCCATTTGATAATCCATGCATCGGTGTAGAAGATATAGAGCGGAAGGGAATTTCAATAGGTTTGACCTTCAACTGTGACCTTGAACGTAGGTGCGTGGTTAGCAATTTGATAATCCATGCATCAGTGTAGAAGATATAGAGCGGAAGGGAATTTCAATAGGTTTGACCTTTGACCTTCAACTGTGACCTTGACCTTGGACGTAGGTGCGTGGTTATTGATGGCGACACACCTTCTCATCATGACAAACATTTGTGCCCAGCCATTTAATAATCCATGCATCGGTGTAGAAGATATAGAGCGGAAGGGAATTTCAATATGTTTGACATTTGACCTTCAACTGTGACCTTGACCTTGGACGTAGGTGCGTGGTTATTATACGTAACCAAGGGGAGATAACTAAGTAATCCAAGGATAAAAGTAGGTCAAGGTGAAATATAGGTCAGGGATTATTGATGTACATCACTAGGAGATGAAGTTGTCCAAGTATGGTTGATGTAGGCCCAGAAGTATTCCATATACAAGCTTGACTATAAACATTAACCAAGTAATTGAAGGTTAAATGTAGGTGAAGGTAAAATAAAGGTCAGGGGTTATTGATGTACATCCATATGAGAAAACGTTATCCAAGTATGGTGTCTGTATGCACAATAGTATTCCATCTACAAGCTTGACTAAAAACCTTAACCAAGGTTGAGTAAAAACCTTAACCGAGGGGAATTAAGTAAGTAATTTAAAGTTAAATGTAGGTCAAGGTCAAATATAGGTCAGGGGTTGTTGATGTACATAACTAGGAGATGAAGTTGTCCAAGTATGGTTGGTGTAGGGCCATGAGTATTCCATCTACAAGCTTGACTAAAAACCTTAACCAAAGAGAATTAAGTAAGTAATTCAAGAGGAAATGTAGGTCAAGGTCAAATATAGATCAGGGGTTATTGATGTACATCACTATGAGAAAAGGTTGTCCAATTATGGTGTCTGTTAGCACAAAATGATTCCGTATGCACAATATGTACAAGCTTGAGTAAAAAGCTTAACGAAGGTCGAGTAAAAACCTTAACCAAGGGGAATTAGGTAAGTAATTCAAGGTTAAATGTAGGTCAAGGTCAAATATAGGTCAGGGGTTGTTGATGTACATCACTAGGAGATGAAGTTGTCCAAGTATGGTTGGTGTAGGGCCAGGAGTATTCCATCTACAAGCTTGACTAAAAACGTTAACCAAGGGGAATTAAGCAATTCAAGAGGAAATGTAGGTCAAGGTCAAATATAGATCAGGGGTTGTTGATGTACATCACTAGGAGATGAAGTTGTCCAAGTATGGTGGGTGTAGGGCCAGTAGTATTCCATATAGAAGGTTGACTAAAAACCTTAACCAAAAGGAATTAAGTAAGTAATTGAAGAGGAAATGAAGGTGAAGGTCAAATATAGATCAGGGGTTATTGATGTACATACCTATGAGAAAAGGTTGTCGAAGTATGGTGTCTGGATGCACAATAGTATTCAATGTACAAGCTTGAAAAAAAACCTTAACCAAGGTTGACTAAAAACGTTTCACTCCCGCCTGCGATTCGCTTACCAAGAATTGCAATCCAGCGGTCCTTGAATTGCAATTCTTCCCCACTGGAATTTCAGTCTAATTGGGGTCCAAACGCGGTCCCGTTTTTGCGGTCATTCTTTCGCGATACCGTTTGTGCGGTCATTCTTTCGCGGTCCAATTTGTGCGGTCATTCTTTCGCGATACCGTTTGTGCGGTCATTTTTTCGCTATTTGCGGTAAAAACTTACCGTATCATCGTATAGTACAGTTTGTTTACATTATCAGTGATTATACAAACGTACTATACGAATATTATACAAACATACGATATCCGTTCGTATATACGATATATCCGTACGGATATGGTATGAATATAAAGTGGGTCATCCTGTGGTTAAAATATACCGATGCACCGGTTCATTTCGAATGTAAACATCCGGTTTTCATTTCGGTCATCTGCCACAATTTTAAGTTTTTCAAAATAAATAAATTTTCAGTTTTACGATACAGAAACAATATTTAAAACTGAGGATTGTGAAGTACTGTATCACAGTACATATACATGTGTGTTCAATATACAGTAATTCATCATTGTACTCCGCACCACCGCCGGGGACACAAACTAATGATCCCCCACGCACACCAGCCATCTACATTTGGCGTCCTAAAAGTTCAGGTCTATATCCCACAGTGGGAACAATGTGTATCACCACCACCACCAGTTTTTGTCTATGACTACACTACACACCCCCCCCCCCGCCGACCATCACTTCTGTCTGTAACGCAGGATGACGTGGCCGACTGATCAAGTGCTAAACTAGTCCTGGTGCGATGACCGACTGATCAAGTGCTATACTAGTCTTGGTGCGATGGCAGACTGATCAAGTTATAAACTAGTCATGGGGCGATGGCCGACTGATCGAGTGCTATACTAGTCCAGGTGCGATGGCCGACTGAGCAAGGGGCTAAGCTAGTCTTGGTGCGATGGCCGACTGAGCAAGGGCTAAACTAGTCCTGGTGCGATGGCCGACTGATCAAGTTCTAAACTAGTCCTGGTGCGATGGCCGACTGAGCAAGGGCAAAACTAGTCTTGGTGCGATGGCCGACTGATCAAGTTCTAAACTAGTCCTGGTGCGATGGCCGACTGATCAAGGGCTAAACTAGTCTTGGTGCGATGGCCGACTGATCAAGTTCTAAACTAGTCGTGGTGCGATGGCCGACTGATCAAGTTCTAAACTACTCATGGTGCGATGGCCGACTGATCGATTGCTATACTAGTCCTGGTGCGATGGCCGACTAATCAAGGGCTAAACTAGTCTCAGTGCGATGGCCGACTGATCAAGTTCTAAACTAGTCCTGGTGCGATGGCCGACTGATCAAGTTATAAACTAGTCCTGGTGCGATGGCCGACTGATCGAGTGCTATACTAGTCCTGGTGCGATGGCCGACTGATCAAGTGCTAAAGTAGTACTGGTGTGATGGCCGACTG
Organism: Conchocele bisecta; assembly: GCA_029237695.1. Taxonomy (NCBI): domain Eukaryota; kingdom Metazoa; phylum Mollusca; class Bivalvia; order Lucinida; family Thyasiridae; genus Conchocele; species Conchocele bisecta. Next base: position 33,332,386 of record CM055265.1, on the reverse strand, counting down.
ATCAAGTTCTAAACTAATCCTGGTGTGATGGCCGACTGATTGAGTGCTATACTAGTCCTGGTGCGATGGCCGACTGATCAAGTGCTAAAGTAGTCCTGGTGTGATGGCCGAATGATCTAGTGCTATACTCGGCATGTCCGACTGATCACGTGCTATACTGGGCATGGTGAGATGGCCAACTGATCAAGTGCTATACTGGGCATGGTGCAATGGGCGACTGATCAAGTGCTCTACTAGTCCTGGTGCGATGGCCGACTGATCCAGTGCTATGCTCGGCATGGCCGACTGATCACGTGCTATACTGGGCATGGTGAGATGGCCAACTAATCAAGTGCTATACGTACTGGGCATGGTGCAATGGGCGACTAATTAAGCGGTATACTACACTACCGCCTGCGATTCACTTATCAAGAATTGCAATCCAGCGGTCGTTGAATTGCAATTCGTCCGCTCTGAAATTGCAGTCTAATTGCAGTTCAATCGCGGTCCCGTTGTTGCGGTCATTCTTTCACGATACCGTTTATGCGGTAATTCTTTCGCGGTCCAGTTTGTGCGGTCATTCTTCCGCGATACCGTTTGTGCGGTCATTCTTTCGATATTTCTGTTAAAAACTTACCATATCATCGTATAGTACAGTTTGTTTACATTATACAAAAGTACTATACGAATATTATACAAAAACATACGATATCCGTTCGTATATACGATATATCCGTACGGATATGGTATGAATATACAGTGGGTCATCGTGCGGTTAAAATATACCGATGCACCGGTTCATTTCGCATGTAAACATCCTGTTTTCATTTCGATCATCTGCCACAATTTTAAGTTTTTCAAAATGAATAAATGTTCAGTTTTACGATACAGAAACAATTTAAAACTGAGGATTGTGAAGTACGGTATCACAGTGCATATACATGTGTGTTCAATACAGTAATTCATCAGTAATTCATCATTGTACTCCGCACCACCGCCGGGGACACAAAACAATGATCCCCCACATACACCAGCCATCTACATTTGGCGTCCTAAAAGTTCCGGTCTATATCCCACAGTGGGAACAATGTGTATCACCACCACCACCAGTTTTTAGCTCGACTATTCGAAGTATAAGTAGAGCTTATGTTGTCACCCCGGCGTCGGCGTCGGCGTCGGCGTCGGCGTCGGCGTCGGCGTCGGCGTCACCGTCACGCCTTGGTTAAGGTTTTTAGTCAAGCTTGTATATGGAATACTACTGGCCCTACACCCACCATACTTGGACAACTTCATCTCCTAGTGATGTACATCAATAACCCCTGATCTATATTTGATCTTGACCTACATTTCCTCTTGAATTACTTGGTTAATTCCCCTTGGTTAAGGTTTTTAGTCAACCTTGGTTAAGGTTTTTTTTCAAGCTTGTACATTGAATACTATTGTGCATCCAGACACCATACTTCGACAACCTTTTCTCATAGGTATGTACATTAACAACCCCTGATCTATATTTGACCTTGACCTACATTTCCTCTTCAATTACTTACTTGATTCCTTTTGGTTAAGGTTTTTAGTCAACCTTCTATATGGAATACTACTACTGGCCCTACACCCACCATACTTGCACAACTTCATCTCCTAGTGATGTACATCAACAACCCCTGATCTATATTTGACCTTGACCTACATTTCCTCTTGAATTACTTAATTCCCCTTCCCGGTTGGTTAACGTTTTTAGTCAAGCTTGTAGATGGAATACTCCTGGCCCTACACCAACCATACTTGGACAACTTCATCTCCTAGTGATGTGCATCAACAACCCCTGACCTATATTTGACCTTGACCTACATTTAACCTTGAATTCCTTACTTAATTCCCCTTGGTTTACGTTTTTACTCGACCTTCGTTAAGCTTTTTACTCAAGCTTGTACATGGAATACTATTGCGCATACAGACACCATAATTGGACAACCTTTTCTCATAGTGATGTACATCAATAACCCCTGATCTATATTTGACCTTGACCTACAATTCCTCTTGAATTACTTACTTAATTCTCTTTGGTTAAGGTTTTTAGTCAAGCTTGTAGATGGAATACTCATGGCCCTACACCAACCATACTTGCACAACTTCATCTCCTAGTGATGTACATCAACAACCCCTGACCTATATTTGACCTTGACCTACATTTAACCTTAAATTACTTACTTAATTCCCCTTGGTTAAGGTTTTTACTCAACCTTGGTTAAGGTTTCTAGTCAAGCTTCTAGATGGAATACTATTGTGCATACAGACACCATACTTGGATAACGTTTTCTCATAGGGATGTACATCAATAACCCCTGACCTTTATTTTACCTTCACCTACATTTAACCTTCAATTACTTGGTTAATATTTATAGTCAAGCTTGTATATGGAATACTTCTGGGCCTACATCAACCATACTTGGACACTTCATCTCCTAGTGATGTACATCAATAATCCCTGACCTATATTTCACCTTGACCTACTTTTATCCTTGGATTACTTAGTTATCTCCCATTGGTTACGTGTTTTACTCAAGCTTGTATATGGAATACTCCTGGGCCTAGAGCAAACAAACTTGGAACACCACGCACCTACGTCCAAGGTCAAGGTCACTGTTGAAGGTCAAAGGTCAAACCTATTGAAATTCCCTTCCGCTCTATATCTTCTACACCGATGCATGGATTATCAAATGGCTTGGCACAAATATTTCTCATGATGAGAAGGTGTGTCGCGATCAATAACCACGCACCTACATCCAAGGTCAAGGTCACAGTTGAAGGTCAAAGGCCAAATCTTTTGAAATTCCCTTCCGCTCTATATCTTCTACACCGATGCATGGATTATCAAATGGCTTGGCACAGATGTTTCTCATGATGAGAAGGTGTGTCGCAATCAAAACCACGCACCTACGTCCAAGGTCAAGGTCACAGTTGAAGGTCAAACCTATTGAAATTCCCTTCCGATCTATATATTCTACACCGATGCATGGATTATCAAATGCCTTGGCACAAATGTTTCTCAGGATGAGAAGGTGTATCGCGATCAATAACCACGCACCTACATCCAAGGTCAAGGTCACAGTTGAAGGTCAAAGGTCAAAAATATTGAAATTCCCAAATGGCTTGGCACAAATGTTTCTCACGATGAGAAGGTGTGTCGCGATCAATAACGACGCACCTATGTCCAAGGTCAAGGTCACTGTTGAAGGTCAAAGGTCAAACCTATTGAAATTCCCTTCCTCTCTATGTCTTCTACACCGATGCATGGATTATCAAATGGCTTGGCACAAATGTTTCTCACTGATGAGAAGGTGTGTCGCGATCAATAACCATGCACCTACTTCCAAGGTCAAGTTCACAGTTGAAGGTCAAAGGTCAAACCTATTGAAATTCCCTTCCGCTCTATATCTTCTACACTGATGCATGGATTATCAAATTGCTAACCACGCACCTACGTCCAAGGTCACAGTTGAAGGTCAAAGGTCAAACGTATTGAAATTCCCTTCCGCTCTATATCTTCTACACCGATGCATGGATTATCAAATGCCTTGGCACAAATGTTTCTCAGGACGAGAAGGTGTATCTAGATCAATAACCATAAACCTACATCCAAGGTCAAGGTCATAGTTGAAGTTCAAAGGTCAAACCTATTGAAATTCCCTTCCGCTCTATATCTTCTACACCGATGCATGGATTATCACACTATGCCCAGGGTCAAGGTCACATACTTGATGCGTTTGAAACCTAAACGCTCGGCTAAATGGCTTATAATCAAAAATGCATCGTTTTCTTTGGCTGCCAGTGGGGGTATTCGTGTGCCGACAGGCCACATTTCTAGTTTCCCTTGGTTAATGTTTTTAGTCAACCTTGGTTAAGGTTTTTATGTAGGCCACAGCCACCTTCTTTGTCAAGCTATGTGTACATCGACAACCCTCGTAGTCGAGCTATGCTGTTCTCCTACAGCTCTTGTTGTCTATGACTACACTACCCACCCCCCCCCCCCCGACCACCACTTCTGTCTGTAACGCAGGATGACGTGGCCGACTGATCAAGTGCTAAACTAGTCCTGGTGCGATGGCCGACTGATCAAGTTCTAAGCTAGTCTTGGTGCGATGGCCGACTGATCAAGTTCTAAACTAGTCGTGGTGCGATGGCCGACTGATCAAGTTCTAAACTAGTCATGGTGCGATGGCCGACTGATCGAGTACTATACTAGTCCTGGTGCGATGGCCGACTGATCAAGGGCTAAACTAGTCTCGGTGCGATGGCTGACTGATCAAGGGCTAAACTATTCCTGGTGCGATGGTCGACTGATCAAGTTCTAAACTAGTCCTGGTGTGATGGCCGACTGATCAAGTGCTATACTCGGCATGGCCGACTGATCACGTGCTATACTGGACATGGTGAGATGGCTAACTGATCAAGTGCTATACTGGGCATGGTGCAATGGGCGACTAATCAAGCGCTATAGTACTTATGGTGTGATGACCGACTGATCAAGGGCTAAACTAGTCCTGATGCGATGGCCGATTGATCAAGTTCTATACTAGTCCTGGTGCGATGGCCGACTGATCAAGGGCTACACTAGTCCTCGTGCGATGGCCGACTGATCAAGGGCTAAACTAGTCCTGATGTTATGGCCGACTGACCAAGGGCTAAACCAGTCCTGGAGCGATGGCCGACTGATCTAGTTCTATACTAGTCACGGTGAGATTGCCGACTGATCAAGTGCTAAACTAGTCCTGGTGGCTGGTGCGATGGCCGACTGATCGAGTGCTATACTTGTCCTGGTGCGATGGCCTACTGATCAAGGGCTAAACTAGTCCCGGTGCGATAGCCGACTGATCAAGTGCTATACTAGTCCTGGTGCGATGGCCGACTGAACAAGTTCTAAGCTAGTCCTGGTGCGATGGCCGACTGATCAAGTGCTATACTAGTCCTGGTGAGATGGGAAACTGATCAAGTTTTAAACTAGTCCTGGTGCGATGGCCGACTGATCAAGTTCTAAACTAGTCCTGGAGCGATGTCCGACTGATCAAGTGCTAAACTAGTCCTGGTGTGATGGCCGACTGATCAAGTTCTAAACTAGTCCTGGTGTGATGACCTACTGATCAAGTGCTAAACTAGTCCTGGTGCGATGGCCGACTGATCAAGTGCTAAACTAGTCATGGTGCGATGGCCGACTGATCAAATCGCATGCCATAATAATTACATGGCCTGCATGTCGTGCCCGCCGAGGCATTTGATAGTACAAACAATTTTTTTTATTGCAACAAAGCTTTAGCCCGTCGACGTAAAAACATGCCGCACCCGCCGAGGCTTTGATAGTATACCCAAAAACTTTAACCAAAAACTTTATCCTGAATGCACACCAATGTGTCAACTATATCGCTCTGTCTGCAAGCGGGCCCAACAAAAACTTTAAGGGAAATTTCAAAGTAATTTGACCGTGACATTGGGCACATATAAATAATAATGAAAATGTGGCTGACAAATACACCGTATGTGAAGTTTCGAGTGAATTGGTGAAGCGGTTTCAGAGATATAGTGTTCTTAAAGGTACATGCCCACTCAGTAGGCACAACATGTTCTTTATATCAGAGACATCATCTGAGACATTTTCTGGCAAAATAAACATTAATTCACCATTAATACACATATTTATTGGCATTATTATACATTTTATATCAGACGTAAATTTCCACACTGATATCAGGGGCGATAACCGTGTTTCCTTAAAATGCTACCAAGACATTACTATTTATTTTTTGATGTGCAATGATCATACATGTACTTTATAATCTGTCGAAAACATTATTTTTTCAGGGAAACACATTTAATTAGTGTAAGTAATTAAAAAATATCATGCCCCATTTGCCTATGAAAATAGCCTGATATCACCGCGTGTCACTATCAGTGAAATAAACATTACTAAATGATTATATCCATATAACGGGCACTCGTAATGTTTAGAACTGGTGGAATAGTGACAAAATTATACACTTATTTAATTCCTACAAATAACTGAGAATACACATAACTTTAATTGTTGTGCCTACTGAGTGGGTATGTACCTTTAATTAGCATATATTATTAAAAACAAGAAATGCGTCTGTCGAACGCGGATGCCACCTGCAGCATATTTGAGAAACTGTGACAAAGTGGTTAACCGAAAAGTGTGACGGACGGACAGACGGATGGACGGTCCAAACACTATATGCCACCCGTTTCTTCGAAACCCGGTGGCATAAAAATATCATGCCTCATTTGAATATGAAAATAGCTTGATACCACTGCTAGTCATTATCAGTAAAATAAATATTACTAAATGATTATATATGGATAGCGGGCACACATAATTTTTAGAACTGGTGGAATAGTGACGCAATTATACACTTATTTAATTACTATAAAGAACAGTTTGTGCCTACTGAGTGGGCATGTACCTTTACAAACTTTTAACCTTAAATCAAAAAAATTTAACCGGACGGATGTACGTACGTACGTACGTATGTAGGCCAATGTGACAACTATATCGCACTGTCCACATGCAGGCATGTCAAAAACTTTGAGGTAAATTTAAAAGTAATTTTACCTTGATATTGGGCACAGGGGTTGCAGGGGTTGAGCATAGAATGAAAATATGGATGATGATAAACACACATGTGAAGCTTCGAGTGAATTGGCGAAGCTGTTTCTGAGATATAGTGTTCTTGAAAACTACGGTAAATAAAAATCAGATGGCCATGGCCCGCATGTTGAGCCCACCGAGGCATTTGATGGTGTCCGAGTATATTTATTTGAAGTTTGAATTAACGTATATAAAAGCTTTAACGCAAATTTGAAAGTCATTTGACCTTGACCTTGGGGCACAGGGGCCGCATGAGTGGGACACAGAATGAATATATGGATGATGACTAATAAGCATTTTATGTTTCAAGTCAATGTTACTTAGGATATGGTATTTAAAAACATATACCGATTTCGGACGGACTGACGCACGGATGTCATTGTGATCACTAACTTGACACTAAGTCTCGCTTTCCGCAAGCAGGCTCGGCAAAAAAATACAGATGGACGTCAATGTGCAGACTATATCGCACTGTCCGCAGGAGGTCGCGACAACAATTGTCCAACCCCTTTTTAAAGGTGCATGCCCACAGTAGGCTAAAAATGCTCTTTATTGGAATTAAATAAGTGTATAATTGTCACTATTCCACTAGTTATAAACATTACGAGTGCCCGCTATACAGATATAATCATTTGGTAATATTTATTTTACTGATAGTGACGCGCGGTGGTATCGGTATTTTCATGTGCAAATGGGGCATGATACTTTATAATTATTTATACTATTAAATTAAATGCATCAACTGAAAAAAAAATTGACAGATTATAAAGTATGATCATTGCACATCAAAAAATAAATACAGAGAATAAATAGTAATGTCCGTTAACATTTTAAGGAAACACGGTTATCGTCCCTGATATCAATGTGGAAATTTTCTTCTGATATACAATGTATAATAATGCCAAACAATACATGGGTAATGGTAAATGATTGTTTATCTGGCCAGAAAATGTCTCCGATGATGTCTCTGACATAAAGAACATTGTGTGCCTAGTGAGTGGGCATGTACCTTTAACGCTAGCTCCACCCTGTCCAGTGAGACCTATGCATGTGTTAAGTTTCATAAAACATATTGCAACGGGTGTTCGCGTTATGCTCCGGACAAATCAGTGCGCGAAAAAACAAAGGGAGATAACTAAACTAGAAAATGTGTTCATAGAACACGGATACCCCACATATCGCTTTGATAGTAAACAAGGCAAAATTCCAGTGTCCAAAAGGGAGAGATAATCTATGACACGGGGTTCGAATCAAAAATCGAAATAAACTTTCCGCATCTACTCATCAGAAGGAAGCTACATATCAAATTTCAGTGCTGTAGCTATTACAAAAGTTTTACGAGTTACAAGGCAAAATTTTCAAATTCTAATTCAAAAAGAGGGAGATAATCCATGACTCGGGGGTCGAATGAAAATAAACTTTACAAATCTACTCATCATAAGGACATACCAAGTTTCAGGTGTGTAGCTATTAGGGTTTAAAAGTTTTACGAGCTACAAGACAAAATTGGAAAATTCTAACTTGAAAAGGGGGAGATAATCCATGACCATGGGGTCGAATCAAACATACATGTACCAAGTTTCAGGTATGTAGCTATTACGGTTTAAAAGTTTTTCGAGTTACTAGGTTGGTGACGGACGGAAGAACGGACAAGGTCAAGGGTAACACTAAATGCCCCCTCCACTATCGTGGTGAGGCAAAAGTTGTCATATACAAGTAACCTTAATTTATCAGTTACACATCAGACGATGAATGAACTTTAATTCTGGTGTAGAATATTAAAGTTATTCATTATATTCAATAGTGCTGCTTTGACATGACGTGAAATTAAAACATGCATGACATGATCTGGAAGAAAAACCACAGACCAAGCACGCATATTCAGAATCACGTCTGTCGGTTCTTATCCAGCTCCGATTTCTGTCACCTGTCCACAAAATCCAGAATGCAACATTGTCGCAAATTTAATCCTCTATGTTTGTGTACGTTAGAACAAAATGTCACTTAGTATATTATCCAATCCATTGTAATTTCTTGTTTCTCTAAATAAATGCGTCCAACAATCCCTGTAGCTGCTATCGTGATAAAAAATGTTAAAGGTTCCGTCAGCGCCTCACATATTGATCTTAATATCCACTATTTTGATTCCAAGTACAAGAATAATGATGTTTCCATGCGCCGTCGTAGTGTTATCTGTCAGATTCCTTTGTTTATTTGATCAAATTGATGGACAAATTTGTGTCCGCTAATGTCGCCAAGAGCATAATCTTAAATAATTTGGCATAACTTCTAGCTTGTAAATTTTTGGTTGAATGAAGTGATCACTATGGTGAATAAGTGTGTATTTGTGCCCGGTTTGCTCAGCAGGTAGAGCGATGGTGTGGTAAACCAGAGATCCCCGGTTCGATTCCGGGCTGGTGCACATCTTTCTCACCCTGTGACATTTAGCGCCCAACGTAGTTGCTGGAAGTAACTCTGCAGAATACTCCCGCATCGTCCGTACCGAGAGTTTATAATGGTGCTCTCCGTAGGTTTCCCCTGCAAAGTACCAAATCACATCTGATTTGCACTTCAACTGTTAATTGCGACATATTTTCTGTATTTTTCAATTGAAAGAAATGTCAGTATTATACTTATTCATTTCTGTGTAATAAGTACAGAAAAATATGTCACAATTAATAGCTAAAGCGCGAATGAGATCCGATTCGGTATTCTGCAGGAAAAACCTATGGAGCACCGGAACTCTGGGTACGGACGATAATTGAGTATTCTGTTGCCCAACAAAGGACCGCGACTGATAAATTCTCCCAAATTGTACCCAAACATATGGAATTCGGAGACAAAAATTAAACATAGAATTCGAGGACGAATTTCAATTTGGCGGAGAAGAATGTCACAGTACGCAACTGACCATGGGGATGAAGTGTGTATGATCTGTGCATTGTTAGCTTGCTCGGTAGATTCATGGGCATGGTATGGTAAACATGAGGTCCCTGGTTCGATTCCGGGCCGTTATTTATCTTTCTCACTCTGTGACACAATTAAACCGTTTTATTTTAAAGAAATGGCTATCACCGGAATAAATATTATCTTCACAAAATTTGAATCAGGCCAATAGAAATCAACAGCCAGAACAGAACGTTTGCAGTAATATAAATGTAATTCCAAAATAAATTTTTACATGATCAGGTTTCGAAAATTAAAATATGCTTTTCTTTTAAAATTATTATCAATATGTTCACCGGTTAATATGCAATTCACAGTCTCCTTGCAGCTTGAAATTGAAAGACATTATGAAAAGTTGTATTGATCTCAGAAATTGTCATGTCGACTATAGGATCGCGTCGAAATAATGTCAACATAATAGGAAAACGTAATTTGATACCTACGGAAGCATGAAGGGGACATGTGTGTTTTTTTATTTATCTCGTGGCCACGACTTATTATGTCGTGGCCACGAGGTAAATAAAAAAAAACACACCTAAAGATCTCGTGGCCACGACCTAATTCAGGTGTGTTTTTTTTTATTTATCTCGTGGCCACGACTTATTATGTCGTGGCCACGAGATAAATAAAAAAAAACACACCTAAAGATCTCGTGGCCACGACATAATTCAGGTGTGTGTTTTTTTTTTTATCTCGTGGCCACGACTTATTATGTCGTGGCCACGAGATAAAAAAAAAACACTGAATTATGTCGTGGCCGAGATCTTTAGTTGTGTTTTTTTATTAATCTCGTGGCCACGAGATAAAAAAAAAAAACACACCTGAATTATGTCGTGGCCACGTGATCTTTAGGTGTGTTTTTTTTTATTTATCTCGTGGCCACGACTTATTATGTCGTGGCCACGAGATAAAAAAAAACACACCTGAATTATGTCGTGGCCACGAGATCTTTAGGTGTGTTTTTTTTATTAATCTCGTGGCCACGAGATAAATAAAAAAAAACACACCTGAATTATGTCGTGGCCACGTGATCTTTAGGTGTGTTTTTTTTTATTTATCTCGTGGCCACGACTTATTATTTCGTGGCCACGAGATAAAAAAAAAACACACCTGAATTATGTCGTGGCCACGAGATCTTTAGGTGTGTTTTTTTTATTAATCTCGTGGCCACGAGTTAAATTAAAAAAAACACACACCTGAATTATGTCGTGGTCACGAGATCTTTAGGTGTGTTTTTTTTTTATTTATCTCGTGGCCACGAGATAAATAAAAAAACACACATGTCCCCTCCATGCTTCCGTAGATACCGACGAAAAAGTAAACAAAACGCAAAATTGATGCTTTGTTTTGCTATGTTATACCTTAGACCACACGTTATCATTTGATTTTATATGAAAATAAATATATTGTCAGCATGGTGGTGTCTATTAATGTGTTCTTGATATTCGGAACGGCAGTGAGTGAGTGCCGACATTTTGTTTTGTCCAAGAAATTGTCAAGGTCAATGTTTCACTGTTTGTCTCGCAATAACCCGCAGATTTATATTTGCGCACCAAAAAAACAGATCACAAATACCGCTGACTTTCTAGGGTAGTCACTTTGAATTAGATAAATGGGATAAAATTTTGGATTGGAACACGGATACGTTTGTCAATTATTTCGATTTTATTGCCGCATTGGTTAAGCAGAGTGGTCCGCTGGTTTTACCGCAGAGCGCAACGTAAAGCGGTCATTCTTTCGCAGTTTACAGAAACAAAGGAGCATAAATTGCAATTAAAAGCGGAGCGCAGCGCGAACTGCGCTATAAGTATAACTATTGCAATTCCGCAGCCAACTCTTTGGACCGCGGTCACATGATTGCAGTCCGATTGCGGTCCAATTGCAATTAATGGGAACGCGAATTGCAATCCTGCGCTCCAGGAATTGCAATTCGCCTGGTAAGAGAACCGCATGCCACTCTGTAACCAAGGGGAATTAAGTAAGTAATTCAAGAGGAAATGTAGGTCAAGGTCAAGTATAGATCGGGGGTTATTGATGTGCATCACTAGGAGATGAAGTTGTCCAAGTATGGTGGGTGTAGGGCCAGTAGTAATGCATATACAAACTTGACTAAAAACCTTAACCAAGGTTGACTAAAAACCTTAACCAAGGGGAATTAACCAAGTAATTCAAGAGGAAATGTAGGTCAAGGTCAAATATAGATCAGGGGTTATTGATGTACATCACTAGGAGATGAATTGTCCAAGTAAGGTGGGTGTAGGGCCAGTAGTATTCCATATACAAGCTTGACTAAAAACCTTAACCAAGGCGTGACGGTGACGCCGACGCCGACGCCGACGCCGACGCCGGAGTGACAACATAAGCTCTACTTATTCTTCGAATAGTCGAGCTAAAAATGGAAATAAAGCAAAAACAAAACCTTTATCCTTCACTCGACCTTGAACCTTCTGCACCTCCAGAGGATAGAGGTCATGGATATCGTTTACATAAAACTAATGAAATTCAAAAGTTGCTCGAGAATGAACGCGATAAGCGAATGGGTCTGACTAAAAAGTACCAAAGTACCATCGTGCTAACAATATCGTATCTACAATTGATGCAGGACTCGTATCTATAAGTATGGGACTTGGTGTTGGTGGAATTGGCCTGCTTTCTACTATCATTGCTACACCATTAGTAATTGCTATGGAAGCTACATCTATAGGGTTAGGATTATTAAGCGTATGTGGAAAATATGCAAGTAAGAATCTTTCCTTGAAAGGTGAGAAGCATTTGAAGATTAAGATAATGGCTGAAGCGAAAATAAACACTATTCAAAATCTTATCTCTAAGGCTCTTAAAGATGACTATATTTCTGACGAAGTGTTTACTTTGATAGTTCATGAGCTAGACAAATTTAGGGAGATGAAAGAGAAAAACCAAAAAGACCATTGATCAGGAGATGAAAAACACGTTTCTGGAACAAGGACGTGAAGAAGCAAGAAAGTATTTCCTCAAGACGTTTGATAAGAGCCAGCTGAACAATTCAAAGGAGGTGATGATGAAAAAACTGTGATTTGTATCATATGATATGATGAAAAACTGTGATTTTTATCATATGATGAAAACTGTGATGAAAACTGTGATTTTTATCATATGATATGATGGAAAACTGTGATTTTTATCATATGATGAAAACTGTGATGGAAACTGTGATGAAAACAGTGATTAAAAACTGTGATAAAGATTATCTAGTCTTTAGAAAAATTAGAAGAGGGACTCTATAGTTCAAGAGTTTCTGAAAACCAAACGGAACATTAAGCAAAACGATTGAGCTGAGCGTGTAGTTGATCAAGATAGTCAAGGTGATCTTTCAAAGTTTTTCAAACCTGTGACATCAGCTCTTTTTGATGAGCTTAAACCTATTAAGAAAGGAATTGAAGAGATTCCAAAGGCGATAACATTTCCTCAGATTCCAAGTATCCTGATGTCACAAGAAACCAACTTTATTGGTCCTATTGCTCAACAGTACTTGATAAAACTTACATCAAAGGATGGTGCTGATAAGATATATGGGATATATTATAATAAACAAGGATAAGCGGATAGTAATAGTCGATGACAATATAGTCATTGGTGACATAGAATATGAAGGAACACCTGGTTTGTGGGAGCTATTGATAAATAAAAAAACAGATTCTAATATTTACACAGATCAGGACAATAACACGTATGCTGGGATAATGATGAATACCAACTCATAACATAGAGGTAATGACCTAATGATAAGCGACCAAAGGCTGGTAAGGGATGGAAGTGGAAAAACATCTTGCAGAACATATGGAAAGATTGATCGTTTGTCGGACAAGGCATGCATCGAGACGTTGATGCTTTATTGGAGCGTTGTGATCTACTGTTGGCTAGCATGTCAGCGGGAAATACCGGAGTAAAGGATGAGATAATATCCATCTCGAATCAGTTGAAGAGTCAAAAAGTAATAGACAATTGTTCATATAAAAAGATTATCTCACTACTATTGAAGTATGTTGATTATAAAAAATCATGGATATAAAAGCCGATATGCCATTGGTGGTTCAGGTATCTTTGAACCCTTCGGTATCTTTATCTCAAGACTCGCTTCATCCGCCGCAGAGAAAGCTATAGCGAATGTTGCCAAATAAGCGGCAAAGAAAGTGGCTATTGATACAGGGAAGAAACTTATCGAAAGCGGAGTTACAAAGATTCTCAAAGATGCGCCTAATGTGGTAAAACGTAAGCCAAAACGTAATGAGGTGCTAGAAAAGGCTAACATCATCGTTAGCAAACACACAAAGAATGCACAAAACATCAATACACTGATCGATGACTCAGGTATGCCCCAGAATGCAATTTCTATCCAAGACCTTGCTCGAAAACTGAATGGAAAAAATTGAATATAACTTAAAGAATTGAATTTCTTAATAAAATAAATGATCTATTATCAAAAAGCTATGAAACTCCAGGACGAAGTAGTCTATGAGCTCAAAGATAAAGTCGAGATCAGTCAAGGCAGAGTCTATATGCTCCTAAACGAAGACAATCGTCTCCAATACTATGTCAAATGGAGACAGATCCATGACAAACTCATAGCGCTATATATTATGATGAAGAAGGCGTTTAAGAAAATGATTGATGATGACGCAGCAAAAGCTATAGATAGCATGAAATCGACAAAGAAACATATCGCAATCGCAAGTGCCCTCCAGAATGGCATCCATGTTCGAAACCTGAATGGAAAAAATTGAATATGCCTTAAAGAAATGAATTTCTGAATACAATGGAACACAATACCGTTATTCAGTTAAAAACCATGGCAAAAGACCGTGGTTTAAAAGGATATTCAAAGCTCAGAAAAGCTGAGCTTATTAATCTGCTTAACACTGAGGGCAAAGGAGTTGTCAATAAGCTGCCGGGTGAGACGTTGGGAAAAAAGCTTAACAAAAGGTTGAATAGTTGTTTATTAGATGATACCAATACCATAGAGGATCAAGAGAGATTAGTTAGTGAAGACGAAGACGAAGACAAAGTCAGTCAGCTCCATGACGAAGTCACTTATCTCTTTGACATAGTCAGTCAGCTCCAAGACGAAGTCACTCATCTCAAAGACAAAGTCAGTCAGCTCCTAAAATCCCATATTGATGAAGCAAAAAATGATGATGCATCCGACGCAGTAAAAGCTATATGTGATGACAATGTTAGTATGAAAGCGGCAAAGAAACTTATTACACTCGAAAGTGACCTAATTGAGTCAGTCAGCTCCTAAAATTCCAAAAGCTTCAGCTTTTAATGGCTAATGGCAATTGAAAGACTCGGTGATTGAAAAAATTGAATCTGCCTTAAAGAAATGAATTTCTTAATAAAATGAATGATCTATTATCAAAAGCTATAGGTGATGCAGCAAAAGCTACAGATGATACCGATAACATAGAAAATTTCAAAGAAGCGATAAAGAAATGTATAGCAATCGAAAGGAGTCTACTTGAGGATCAAGCGAGACTAAGAGATGTTCAGTTCGAAGTTGAAGTCGAAGCTCCTAGGCGAAGTCAGCTCCAAGACTTATTCGAAGTCAGTCGTATCCAAGGCGAAGTCAGTTGTATCAAACTCTATGTTACATCGCTCCAAGGCTATGTCAGTCGTATCCAAAGCAAAGACAGTGAACAAAATGGTAAACGTACGCTCAAAGCACTAAGAGTTGTATTAGATTCAATTACCGGTAACCAAGTAATAAGAAGGGTACCAATACCACTATCCGATTACCTGTATCCGAGTACCAGAATCTTACTCCTTACAATGCCTTAAAGAAATGAATTTCTTAATAAAATGGATGATCTAAAATTATTCGAAGCTATGGCTGAAGCAGCACAAATTATAGGGGATGCCGATACCATAGAGGATCGAGAGAGATTAGTCACTCAGCTCAAAGACAAAGTCATGAGGCTCCTAACCAGTCAGCTCAAAGACAAAGTCATGACGCTCCAAGACAAAGTCATAACGCTCCTAGAAACAACAGAAACAGTAGAGGATCAAGAGGATGAAGAGGAGCAAGAGAGACTAAGAGATGACAAAGTCGAAGTCAAGCATCTCAACTTTTACAGCTGATTGGGAGATTTAAAAAAAATTGAATATGCCTTACAGAAATGAATTTCTTAAAAAAATTAATGATATAAAATTCGAGAGAGTCAACTGTCCCAAGTACCAGTCTGCATCTATCATCATTACGAATGCGGTGATGAAGCTTGATGATGAAGATGTGATAGGGGATGTTCAGGAAGGTAAGTATAATACCAACTCAGTGCCTATCACATTTAAAAAGGATGAAACAAATAGAGGAAGAGGTGAATGATTACCTAGTAGATGAGGAAGGTCTGGATAAGGTAAAGCTTGTGTATGGTAATAAGATCTATCCAAAGATCAAGAAAGACATACGATTTAAGGCAAGTGACGCACAATCTGTCAAGCTTAGGAGTATATACCTTGGAGATGCGAAGACATCTCCAGAACTGTAACTGGTGTGCTAATCACTTTGTTAATTCGTGAAAATGAATTAACTCATTCGCCCCTAGCGACGAGATAAGGCGTCGGCCTTATCTACTCTCGTGTCCCGCACGACGAGTTAAATCGCTGTAGTTTATCTTACCCCTATCCCGAGCGACGAGAATTGACGGCTCGATAAAGCTAGCATTGTATCCCGAGCGACGAGTTATGACGTCGTTTGCTATTGGTCATTTTCAATAGATATGTAGAAATCCAGGTAAATTCAGCAAATCAGATTTCTTGTTACATATGACAAAGAATGATCGGTTCCCACGTGGTAAAAATCTGAATCTGTTTACAACACAGGAAAGCATTGAAATTTACATTTGAAATAGGCAATTAATTGTGTCCAAATGGCAAATCGGCGACTAGATCTGACTCAAGTAGTGTCTATGATTACTGAAGAAGATGGCGATGATGCTTCATTGAGTGACGTAAGCATAACTAATGGAAGTGAAAGTGAAAGTGAAAGTGATCATAGTGAAAGTGATGGAGGAATGGAAAGTGATGACGAACAGCCTGTCGTGAATACCAACAATCGTCGGGTCCTAAACGGGAGGGCACCTAATCCGAAGACAACATTCTCTGGCCCGAAACCAGGACCGACAATTGACCTGGCACCAGATGCTACAGAATGGGACTTTTTGGAGTTGTTTTTTCCTGTCTTCCTGATTGAGATGCTGTGTGCTCAAACAAACCTCTATGCCAGAAAAGCCTGATCCTATCTGGCGGCCAGTCGTTGAAGAGGAAATGAAAGCTTGGCTCGGTATCCGGGTGTTCATGAGCAGTTTGCAGGTGAGTTGATGTCAGTTACATGCAAATGGTGATGATACAAGTTGACGTACCTAATAAAACAAAGCGAGAAAATGGCTTATTTGTGTCACAGGGTGAAAAAAATGTGCTCCGGCCCGGGGCTCGAACCCGGGACCTCTGGTTGACCGTACCATCGCTCTAACCGACTGAGCTAGCCGGGCACGAATACACATTTCCTCCGAAAGTGTTAAACATCGTTTCATACTTGTGTAAACAAACTGCGAAACACAGACCCTTTCTACCTACTGAAATGTATACAGGTGTTACCGAAGTTTCATTCATGGAATGGCGAACAGTGCAGATCCTGATCAGACTGTGCGAATGCGCAGGCTGATCTGGATCTACACTGGTCGCAACAAATGAATCAGTTTCTCGAGAGTCGCAGCAACATATCACATGCCAATAGGAAAGTTATAGTTCATTGTTCATTTGCATTTCATCTTCCACAAACGGCAATGTACTGGTCGATAGATGCCCTCTTCGGAAATCTGAACATCAGGAGAGTCATGACGAGAGACCGCTTCGACAAGATATCCCAATACCTGCACACCAGTGATCGCACGAAGAACCCAGCAGGAGGTCAGCCTGGTCACGATAAGCTCCACCACGTCCGGCCTGTACTATAAGAAGTTCTGGACCGCTGCCTCCGAAATTACAACCCACATCAAAATACCAGTGTCGATGAAGCAATGGTCAAATTCCGTGGCCGGCTCGCATTTCGACAGTACCTACCAGCCAAACCCACCAAGTATGGTATCAAGGTGTGGATGAAGGGTGACCCTACAAATGGATATACAACGAATTTCAAGTGTACACTGGGAAAGAAAATGGCGCGCGTGAGGTTGGACTTGCTTCCAGGGTGGTGAAGGACATGACGGAGAAAATTTGGGGACAGCACCACATCGTGAACATTGACAACTACTTCACCAGCCCTGATCTGCTTCAGACCCTTATAGACAACAAAACGTATGCCCGCGGTACAGTGAGAGCCAATCGGAAGGGATTCCCAGCCCAAATGCTGAAGCCAAGAGAAGTTAAAGAGCAAGGACAGTTCAACACGGCACAAAAGGAAGAGTTGATTGCCTGTTTATGGAAGGACAAGAAACCCGTCCACTGCATGTCTACGGCTGAAAATCCCGCAACTCTGGACAGCGTGGTGACGCGGAAATCAAAGAATGGCGAGTTACGACAAGTGAGAGCCCCGTCCATCATTCCCGAATACAATAATAATATGAATGGTGTGGATCATGCGGACCAGCTGCGCACGGAATACAGCACATATAGGACATCCAGGAAATGGTGGCAGTACATTTTCTGGTTTTTATTCGATGTTGCTATCACAAATGGCTTTATTTTGATGAAGGAGTCGGCCAACCACCAGAAACAAATAAAAACCGGACGCAACAAACTACTGACCATTGTGGAATTTCGAATGGCTCTGTCAAAACAGTTGATCGGAGAATATATTGAGAATGAACGGGCAGCGCTGGCTACAATCGGTGCGGGACATTTTCCAAAGAGAGCCGAGAAGAAAGGTCGTTGCCGACAATGCAGCAAGAAAAAGAGGAGACGCGAGGTTGTCAACGCCTGCCAACAGTGCAATGTCCACTTGTGTGTCGACTGCTTTCAGCCGTGGCATCGTGATCTGTTGAAACACTAACTACAAACACTACCTACCCCTGTCTGAAAGCAGTTGATACATTAGTGGACATTGCACTGTTGACGGGTTTATATGGAAGCCGATAGGTGTCACCTAGAATGTTTTTTGTATGTCGTTATAATGACTTAGCTATGTCGTTACAACGGCTTTTTACTATGTCGGTATAACGGCATAATAAGTCGTTATAACGTAACAACATATAAAACAATTCTAGGTGACACCTATCGGCTTCCGTAGGTTTACAATGATCATGATGATGTACAAATAAAGTGTAAAGAAACTACATTTGTACATCATCATGATCATTGGAAATATAAGCAAATTATGTGTAAATGTGAAATTTCATTTGTGTGAAAAAGGTGAAATTTATTTCTGAAAAATAAATTTAATTTGTGTGAAAAATGTGAAATTCGTTTCTGTGAAAAATGTGAAGTTTGTCCTCTGTGAAATCATTTGTGTGAAAAAGATGAAATTCATTTCTAAAAAATGAATGTATTTATGTGAAAAATGTGGAATTCATTTCTGTGAAAAATGTAATTCATTTCTGTGAAAAATGTGAAGTTTGTTCTGTGTGAAATGTGAAGTTAATTCTATGAAAATACGGTAAGGATTTAAATCTCGGATTGTATGAAGATTCAACAATGTCTCGAGACTCACTGTGACGTTTAGGACCTGTAAGTGACGTAAATTATTACCCCACCTGCATGAGCATGAAGTTATGGTGCATGTACATGTAGATAACAAGGCCAGATACAATAAGTTTGAAGATTCTCATCCACACATGCCCCTAAAATAAACTGCTAAATTATTTCTGTTTGTATAAATTTTCAAAATAAATCTAGGCATCATTCTATTTGTATAATAATTTGTACTAATTTTCACGAAAAGAATTAAAAAATAAAATTTATTTCACATCCACCACACCTTTGCAAAAATAAATTAATTAATGAGATCTACAATTTATTTTTTTCCGTGCTAATTGTACATACTATAGAAATTAACAATATACCAAATATACCGCAAACAAATGTTATCACCACCAATAATGTGAAACCAACTGAGCTATGATCTGATAAAACCTGGCTTATTACCTTTGCAATCAGTGAATAACCATAGAGGCCAGTGCATCCACACCGTCTAATCAGGATCTACATTGTTCGCATTTCTGGCAGTCACCATCAATGTGCAGGCTGATCAGGATATACGCTGGTCATAAATGAAATAAGCCTTGTTTTGTCAAATGATTTGATGTATATACATATAGGTTCAGTCAATAAATACAGATTGTTTTATTATTATGTCTATTTGATAATTTTCCCTGGAGGTGACGTAAATTATTACCCCACCTGCATGAGCATGAAGTTATGGTGCATGTACATGTAGATAACAAGGCCGGATACAATAAGTTTGCAGATTCTCATCCACACATCCCCCTAAAATAAACTGCTAAATTATTTATGTTTGTATAAATTTTCAAAAACAATCTAGGCATCATTCTATTTGTATAATAATTTGTACTAATTTTCAAGAAAAGAATTAAAAAATAAAATTTCACATCCACCACACCTTTGCAAAAATAAATTAATGAGAATCTACAATTTTATTTTTTCCGTGCTTATTGTACATACTATAGAAATTAACAATATACCAAATATACCGCAAACAAATGTTATCACCACCAATAATGTGAAACCAACTGAGCTATGATCTGATAAAGCCTGGCTTATTACCTTTGCAATCAGTGAATAACCATACAGGCCAGTGCATCCACACCGTCTAATCAGGATCTACATTGTTCGCATTTCTGGCAGTCACAATCAATGTGCAGGCTGATCAGGATATACGCTGGTCATAAATGAAATAAGCCTTGTTTTGTCAAATGATTTGATGTACATACATGTAGGTTCATTCAATAAATACAGATTGTTTTATTATTATGTCTGTTTGATAATTTTCTGCATAGTGGCACAAGGGACGTTTATATAATTAAAAATTACATCATAGGTTAGATAAATAATGGATGAATATACATATAAATTTTCAGATGTATTGGATAATATATAACACGTTTTTAGCCAGTTAATGTAAGACACCCATTGCCTGATAATCCTATTTTGGAATTGCATCAAATATTCCCAGGGAGTCAGAGCTGATAAGCCCACTGCAGTAGCTAGGGGATGGCTTAGCAGTTATCTCTAGGGGTGAACTGGCTATTTGTAGCCAGGGTTCAATGAGTTAACAAAATATCTTGCTAGTGTAAAATGGACATTCTAAGTTTTACTGAAGCTCCCATAAAAGATGAGAGTATTGAAGAATATGAGTATCATGAGTATGAATCTGTAACTGGAACAAATATAAACAATGCCACTGAGATCAAGATCAACATTGAGGATCAAGATGTATTTACACATCCAAGTGAGTCTTATCTGATAGTTGAAGGTAGGCTCACAAAGTTAGACAACTCGGCATATGCTAATGATGATGAAGTTTCTCTTACAAACAATGCAATTATGCATTTGTTTAGCAACATCAAATATCAGCTCTCTGTGCAAGAGATTGAATCTCTCAGTTCTCCTGGTCAGGCATCCACCATGCTGGGTTTGTTGAAATACCCTGATGACTTTAGCAATAGTCAGGGTTGAATCAGCTCTGGTACAAGGACACTGTGGCTGCTGCTAGTATTGTAGATAATGTTGGGTTTACAGTTAAACATAGCTATATCATTAAATCTCCAAACCCCAAAGGAACTTTTAGCGTCCGAATCCCATTGAAGCACATATTTGGGTTTTGTGAGGACTACACCAAAATCATCTATGGTCTCAAGTAGACCCTGCCTCTGAGTATCAAGTCCTCACCGGAGAGACATCGTTGGGTTATTGTTGGATTCCAGACTGAGAAGGACAACGATCAAGAGAAGAACCCCTCCGTCTTTGACAACGTTAATGTGAGAAACATGCGTATCATGTTAAACTCAACTAGATACCCAACTATTGATTACAATATTTCCTTCGGTAAACAACAGTTTAGTAGGGTGTATGGCGAT
Organism: Conchocele bisecta; assembly: GCA_029237695.1. Taxonomy (NCBI): domain Eukaryota; kingdom Metazoa; phylum Mollusca; class Bivalvia; order Lucinida; family Thyasiridae; genus Conchocele; species Conchocele bisecta. The sequence goes on along the minus strand of CM055265.1, from coordinate 33,310,735 downwards.
GCTGCTGCATTCAGATCCAAGTTATATCACATGCCTGAGTTGGTAAGTAACCGAAACATCACTGCAAGCGATTACAAGGATTTATACCCACTCTTTGTGTTTGATGTGAGCAAGCAGAGCGAGAGGCTGAAGGCCTTTGTGATAGACCTCCAAATCAAGGCTCAGTTTGGCGCAAACGTTCCTGCTAACAGTGAATCATTTGCTCCAGTCATCTCAGACTCAGACAAGATGCTGTCATTAAAGTCAGACGGAAACAAGATGAGTGTGATATATTAATTGAATTAATTTAAAGAAAAACAATTCATATATAACAAATGACAATCAAAATATTAGAACTATTGCATATCCTAAAGGACAACAAGATAAGAGGTTACTCTCAAACAACAAGCCTCAATTGATAGAGCTAGTGAGAGGGAGAGGTCTTCTACCAGATGAACAACCAAAACCTGAGAAACCAAAGCCTGAGATCGATTCAACATTTGAAAGGCTTAGAACAAACAGAAAAACAAAAATTCCGCGGAATCAAATGTCTCGCCTTGTCCATCCGCCTTGACCTCGAGCCTGGGCCAGAAATTTTCACTGGCCCGAACATATTATACAATTATTGACTAGTGAGCCATAGAATATCGGATTATATTCTATGGCTCACTAGTCAATAATTGTTTTAGTATATGATAATAGTCGGTATATAGCACTTACGACCTTATGCTAATAGACAAAAATTGAAAAAGAATTTGAAAAAAAAAACAAGAAACGAGGCAAGGCCACGAAGGCCAGGTTTTTTCCAGGTTTTTTTCCAAACATAGACACTTGGATAACATAATTATACCCACGTTTTGTAGACTAGATGGCCGTGGCCTGCATGTCGCGCCTTGGGGCAAGGCATGGACACTAACAAAAGAGATATAGTAGATGGGAAAACTTTAACCGGACAAACGGACGTACATACGGACGGACAGACGGACAGACGGACAGACGGACGTATGCCAAAATGCCGACTATATCGCGCAACAAGGCACCAAGAATCATATCATTTTGGAATGGTAGGGTTTGGAATAAAAAGTATGAAATTACAATCAATTTAATAGGTAGCGGCATGCATCATGTATGATCATGCATCATACATGGTAGAAATGAAAGAAAATTTGGAAAAAATGAAAATGAGTTAATAATATATATAATAAAATGGAATGAAATACCGTTATTCAGTTAAAAGCCATGGCAAAAGAACGTGGTTTAAAAAGATATTCAAAGCTCAGAAAAGCTGAGCTTATTAATCTGCTTAACATGTTAGATTATGACGTACCTGACATTGGTGCACTGGTCCTCCAACCAACACAAGCCCCAACAATTATTACAAAAACCGTACGGGCAATCCAAAATAAATTTAACGAATGGGGTAATTGGTTGGTGGATCATATAACTCCTCCAATGCCTAAGGTTGTTGATACTGCGTACAAATCATTCATGGAAAAGATACAAAAAACTCTACAAAAAGAATGAACCTTTCAAAATCGAGGAGAGTGCATCGGCTCTCAGGAGATTTACTACCCAATACATAATTAAGGGTAGAGAATGATTTACTCCAGAGACATTCTTAGTTGAGGTAAAGCAGGTTGTTACTAATATTTTGAGAAATAACCGTCAGACTAAGTTAAAAATGGTACTCAACTGCAACATGGAAAGGGCTAGTATAACAACTGGTGATGTGTTAATTAAACAAGCATCTTTCAACTCTGATATTAAAATTAATCTGGAGGGGACAGATTTGAATGAGCTATATAGCACAATGACTGAGATAATCCTTGAGAACATAGCAAAATTCCAGATGATGGGTAGTAATTGGGTCTTCAAAAATATTATCAGCTTGGAGCTACATACCGTGAGATATAAGCCACTACGATGTAACTCTTATATTCCTCTTCCATCAAGGCTTTCATTGAAGAAGGCAATCATCAACATGAAAAACAATGATGATACGTGTTTCAAGTGGTGCGTTACCAGAGCATTAAATCCCGTAAAGCGGGATGGTGAATGCATCACAAAACTTTTATAACAACAAGCGTAGGAACTCAATTGGGATAAAATTACCTTCCCAGTTGACCTTAAAGCCATAGAAAGGTTTGAAAGACAAAATGCAACCATTTCTGTCAACATCTTTGGGTATGAGAACGAAGACATCTATCCTTTCGTTAATTTCAAATGATGGTGAAATGCAGCATTATTGCTGGATCAAGAACATGAGCAGGTTGTTGTCCGATCAGACATCTAAAAGGAACGGTGAACGACATTGCTGTCTCCGATGTCTTAACTCCTTCAAATCAGAGAAATCCTTAGGTAAGCATAAAGAGTACTGCGACACAAATGAAGCTGTAAAAGTTGAGATGCCTGAGGAAGGAACAACCTTATAATTTAAACACTTGTTCAAGTCGATGAAAATACCCTTTATAGTTTATGCTGACTTTGAGAGCTTCAACAAAAATTTGGATACGATCCAACCCAACCCAGAAAACAGTTACACTAATCGGTATCAAAATCATACACCTAGCGGGTTATGCTACTACATTAAGTACTTTGATGACGATGTTTACAAAGGAAATCCTGTAATTTACACAAAGCAATCTGAAGATGAGGACATATCACAGATCTTTGTTGACAATTTAGAACAAAGCATTATTGACATATACACAATAAATAGTTTTCCCAAGAACATGATCATTACATCAAAACAGCAAAAGGCTTTCGAACAGGAAACAGTACGCTGGATATGTGAAAAAAATTTGGATAAGGATAGGGTAAGAGATCACTGTCATTTCACTGGTAAGTATCGAGGAGCTGCTCATAACAAATGCAACCTCAGGTACCGGAAGCCTAAGTTTACCCCGTCATATTCCACAACCTAGCGGGTATGACTCCCACCTATTCATCAAAAACTTGGGTAAAAAGGAGGGTAAGATTAACTGCATCCCTAACAATGAGGAGAAGTACATTTCGTTTACCAAGGAGTATGTAATTTACAGTTTTACTAACAAAGACGAAGAGGAGAATGAAGTGAAGCATGAGCTGCGGTTTATTTACAGCTTCAAGTTCATGGCTTCTAGTCTAGATAAACTAGTAGGTAACCTTCAGAAAGATCAATGCATAAGCTTGGAAAGTGAGTATGAAGGTGAGCAGTTGAGTTTGCTAACACGTAAGGGTGTCTATCCATATGACTATGCTGATGGTCTTGAGCGGTTGGCTGATGTTCTACTACTTCCAAAGGAAGAGTTTTATTCTAAATTGAGTGGGGATGACATTTTAGATGAAGACTATGTACATGCACAAAATGTCTGGAAAGAGTTTAAATGTAAGACGATGAGAGACTACCACAATCTGTATCTCACGTCAGATGTATTACTTCTGGCAGACGTATTTGATACCTTCCGTGACGTCTGCTTGACAAACTATAACCTAGACCCAGCCTGGTATTATACAGCCCCAGGTTTGGCGTGGGATGCTGCGTTGAAGAAGACTGATGTTGAAATGGAGCTGTTGAGTGACTCTGACATGCTGCTCATGATTGAAAAGGGGATTAGAGGAGGTGTGAGTAGTATCATGACTCGGAATGGAAAGGCAAACAATAAGTACATGGGTGAAATGTTTGATCCTAAAGAACCTAGTAAGTATCTACAATATCTGGATGCTAACAACCTCTATGGATGGGCTATGAGTAAACCACTACCTACACATGGATTTTAGTGGATGACTGAAGCTGAATTGATTTGTAAATCACGAAAAAAGTCAAAAATTTCATTTTTGATTTTTTTGATTTTTTGATTTTTTTGATTTTTGACTTTTTTTTACCCCCTGTCAAAATGTGCTCGACCCAGTATTGTCCTCGTATCTAGATCCCTCATATCTAGATCCCTCGTCCGCGTATCTAGACCTAATCGTATCTAGATCCTAGAAAATCGCCAGAACTCTCCTTTTACTACTACCATGGCCACAGAGAAAATGCGCAAGCATAGAAGTGCGTATTGAACTAAATCCCAAATGGAACTACGCCATCTCATGGCACACGTTCTCCGACTCCATATGGCATACAAATTTGCCATGTACAATGAGCATACATGAATCACAATAAAGCATCTTTTGACTTATTTGATCAGTTGAAGATAGACACAATCTGTTGTTTATCAGAGACATCATCTGAGACATTTTCTGGCTAAATAAACATTATTTCACCATTACCCCACGTATTAATTGGCATTATTATGCAGTTTATATCAGACGTAAAATTCCACACTACTATCATGGGCGATAACCGTGTTTCCTTAAAATGTTAACGGACATTACTATTTATTCTCTGTATTTATTTTTTGTTCTGCAATGATTATACATGTGCTTCATAATCTGTTGAAAAATTCCAGGTGACGCATTTAATTAGTATAAATAATTGAAAAAGTAGGATGCCTCATTTGCATATGAAAATAGCCTGATACCACCGCGCGTCACTATCAGTAAAATAACTTTTACTAAATGATTATATCTGTATAGCGGGCACTCGTAAATTTTAGAAGTGGCGGAATAGTTACACAATTATACACTTATTTAGTGTGCCTACTGAGTGGGCATGTTCCTTTAATGAGCTTTGTATTGGCCGAATACGTACTGACTACTAACATATTGATGTATCAGGCATTTACCGGATACAAATCAGGGGCGGATCCAGGATTTGGGGAACGGGGGGGGGTTGTCTAGTTGCGAATGTAACTCTTGCAATCTACTCCCGTAACGTCCGTACGGACGGTACGGGAGTAACTGCAAGATTTACCGTTCGCAACTAGGGCGTTGTCATATTTTCGAGCTCTTCGAAATGCACTTTCCTGTATTTTACTGTATTTAAATTCAGACTCCAACTGGTGGTAAGCTGTGATCTATGTAAACTCCGTGGCTGAACGGGGGGTTGTAGCTCCGGAACCCCCTCCGCGCGCCCCCCCCCCCCCCTGTAGATCCGCCCCTGAAAATATCCGGGTTACAAGGAAGTGAAAACTGGCGTTCCATTGATCGGATGACATCACATGAGGTTGCCGAATGACGTCAGTGTAATGACGCAACGTAAACAAGTCCGCGTGTTCTGTCCATATATAACGACGTCATATGTGGTCATTTTCGAGCATAAAACGTGATAAATAGAATACTAGTCTAATGTCTTTTGATATCAATTTTATCAGGCTCGGCCCGGAAACTGTAGGAATTCCTCGACAAGCCTCAGAATACGCGTTTCCTAGCCTTGCCTGATACACTTGATATCAACAGTCACTAGCCTGGTATTCTCCATGAATGTCTATAGTATGTGTAGACATATTTATCTGAAGCCATCTTATTTTCAGGAAGACAAACTGTTTACAGCTGATGTCAAAGAAAGAACACAAGCTAAATTTGAAGACGTTAGGATTGGCATTCAAAATAGGTACTATTACGTACAGTATTATGACAATCTTTGTTTATGCAAGTACATTATATGCATATGCAGCCTATGCTCAATAAATGTAAATCCAATAATTGCTTCAAAATACAAGAAAACTTTGTTTTTGTGACTTTTTTGCACTTACGAAACATTTTGGTCATACGAAGTTTAGTGAAACGGTCCCCAGATACGTACGATTTATATTTCATTTCAGACGCATCTTCCTGGAAGGGAAAACTATCAGGTCACCAGGAAAGTTCCATTTCGAGTCGTTGGGTCTGACTGTTGAAACATACGCTGATATCCACAATCAGGTCATATTCTTCTGCCGTCGAAGTTCTCTAGAGCACTCTGGCTGTCACATAGAAGCTGGCACTAGTGATGTAATTAGCGACGTGTTTGACTACCTTCTGAATGTCACTCTGAAAAGTGTGGACGTTACAATATGTGTATACACAGAGGCAAGCAAGTTTGATACAGTAATTGTGGCGGACAACTTGGGAAACGAGTACGATTGTAAACATCTTAAAACTGACCCTACGGTACGTGTTATATAAGTTAGGTATCTAGTATCAGAAGTGTTTATTTATAAATATAGTATATGTCAGTAAAATCAGTATATTGATTTTACTGACATATAATATATTTATAAATGTACATATTTAGTCAAATATATTTTCGATTGGCTAGTCAATTATTGTGTTCACAACAGGAATATGTTGTTAATCGGACACTTTCATTAGTGGTGTGGCGTTATCGTCATGCTATATTTGAGAACTTTAAATATCATCTTATATACCACAGATTACACTACAACTTACATCTTACACTACATCTTATATCTTCCGTAATATTCCACCGAGCCGATTATTACGAAACAACGCTGAAAACAACATCTCCATGTGTTTTACTCTCAAGTTAAGTATTGATAACGTTGTTTCAGACCTACAAATCTAGCACTACGGCTATATCGTGGAACAAACGATGCTATGCCGCATTACAAAAAAAGTAAAAAGAAAAGGTAGTACTGAGTCAATTTTATAAATATATGTACACCAAATGTAGAAATGCCGTATTTCAGGGAATATACTACACAACAAGAATGACATTACACCCATATAAAGGAGCTATGAATGGCTTTGCTGTGTATATGAGAACAAAGACGGACACCTTCATCACAACAGGGATGAAACAGACATGCCAGTCAACGGTGGAAGAAAAGTTCGCGATTGAGTTTCCTCCTCAATGCCTTCCTGCAAATGTAACTGTTATAATGCAGGTAAGAATATAGTTGGGCCCCGAGGAGAAAAGAGACGTTACCATATGTGACACGCCATGCGATTTTGTACCTTCGGACAACTGCATAATTTCATGAAATACGTTTACAAGATTTACAATATTTTCCGTAAATGGAGCCAAAAGTTGGCAAAATGTTCAGAGTACATGTGGAATTATATCCGGGCATGTACTCGCAAACTTTTGTCAACTTTTGACTTTGTATATGAAAAATATTGTAAATTTTGTAAACGTATTTCATTAAATTACGCAGATGTCCGAAGGTGTCTCATATGTACAGCTAGACTGAATCGTTAGGTCAGGGTCGATAACAATCTTACACAAGTTTATTCACTGTGATCATTTTAACATATGATATAAGAGGTAGGTATACATGTATAAATACATAGAAGTGCATGAAATATGTCAAACAACAATTGAAGTATGGCTACTATAACATACATGAGGTAGTATTTAGTCATACATGTCTAAATTATGACATGGCACTGGTATATACAAGTTGTGGTGTTCTATGGTGGTTTAAATCTATTGAATATTTCGGCCAATTCATTAAATAATTTCTCTAGTTTGAAAGTATTCGGTCGTCTACAAAATAATTGATAAATATTTATTTCTCATTTCGCCGAAATACGTACATTCAAATACAAAATTAAACTCGTAACCTATTGCAGACGAGTCACATAAGTTACATATTCTGTTTTTGCGATCTAGCTGTTGCCATCTACCAGTTTCAATTGGTAGACACTTGTTACTTAATCTATAATTTATAAAACTTTGGGCAAGATTTTGTGGTAGTATAAGTACGTATTTTTCCATTTGATACTCATGTTTAAAGATTCTGTAATTCATACATGTAGAACTATCTGCCACCGTTGAATACCACAACTGTTTATACTGGTCTTTAAGTGCAGCTTGAACATTATGTTTCACCCATTGAATATTAGGAAATTGATGATCTGTCCAGACATGATTTAAATCGGTTTCGTCAAATATTTATTTAACATTATTCAACCATTTGTAATTCTTATCGTTTAATATAAAATCCTCTGATATTATATTGTACAGCATTTTCGTGAATTTATTATTGTGTTGTTGGGTTATGCTAGCCCAATATTTAGCTATTCTTGTTTTAACTAGGATATCAATGGGAAACCTCCGTAGTACACCATATATCAAGGCCATCGGTGTAGATTTCTTTACATGTAAAATATATTTAACAAAATCAGTATGTACTTTTTCAAGTATAGACATATCTTCAAAACCCCATACTTCACAACCATACAATAATATAGGCATGACAGTCTGGTCCAATAGTGGTCTGGTCCGGTGCGGTATTTGCTGCTGTGGCAGGGGATATGAAGCTGGAGCAGTCACAGAACAGATTCTCACAGGGTCCAGGTGGAAACGTGATTGTTGGGAGTGCTGGAGATGCTGCTGTTGTGGCCGAGTTTGGACTTATATTTCATGAGATCCTTGCGATCAGCAATCTTCTACAGTTACTCACCAATGCTCGGCTCATGGATCACATGGAAACGACAACACAGCATGAGCTCGGTGGCCGAAAGTGTTTGACATTCGACCGAAATGTGGCACGATTGCTAGACTTTTTAAAGGCGCGGGAAAACCCCTTCACTGTTCTGGCGCCAAATATGCCGCTCTACAATATCGTGACAAAGTACATTGTCAATGGCATCGTAAAGGCGAGACTTCTGAAGGCGCTGGAGAACGGTGACATAGCATACCGGCAATTCCGTAATAAACGATACGTGATCAGGTCTGCGAAACTTAGCGTCACCATATATAAGGGGAATCTTCCTGCCTTTGACTCACAGTGTACAACAAAGACCAATACTGTTCCAACCAAGACTACCGTTTCCACACAGGACATCATTTCTGCACAGAGGGAGGCAGAAATTGCTACACTTCGTGGAATGTCGCCAGAAGAGCTGTATTCGCATGACCTTCTGCAATCGAGCCAACCATTTGCCGGCGACATCACAACAAAGCCTGACAAAGCAAAATTGGTCACTGAGCTAGAAACTAATCTTACCTCAGATGATTACCAATTCACCCAAGACAGTCCACAAGCCATACACGTTTTGCTTGACTTTATGTCGAAAATACAACAATTTCCCAATCTCCGGTCTATATCTATAAACTTTGGTGGAGTCATCTAAGAAGTTTTGAAGAGTGCCTGTCGAGTTTGCCCAACACTGGAAATAACTCACATAGTATTCGATAGCTACAATGAATTGAGCATCAAGGAGGGTGAGCGGAACCGTAGAGCTGGTGAGGATAGCGTTGTTGATTTGGCCGTCGTGAATGAGTCTCTGCCTATTCCACACAAGCTGGACAAGTTCTGGGCATCTAGTCTCAACAAACATAACCTTCAGCTACTGGCGCGGGATGTGGCGGAACGGGATATACAGGACGGACGTGGTTCTGAGTGGAATGGTGATCAATGAAGAGTTACTATCTGCGAGACTGAAGCTGGCTGGATCATCTGCGAGTGATCTGTCAACAGTCGCATAACAGCTCACGTGCAGTCGGAATGAGCTGAGAGAGAGCTATTGTAGTGTCTAATGACACAGATACTGCAATTCTTCTCCTGCACTACATTAGTGTGTTCAAAGAGGGTGGTTTGCAGGAGCTTTGTGTTCTGTACGGGACTGTAGAGAAGCGACGGATGATTCCGTTTCATGTCATGCACCTCTATCTAGGAGACGAGATATGTCGTGTACTCATCAAGGCACATGTCACGATGGGAGACGATGCACTCAGCAAAGTGGGCACAAAACATGCTGCACTTGTTCGTATGCAGACCAGCAATGCTTCTCTCCAGATTCAGCGAGTATCCGGTGTTCTCTGAAGCGGAGCTACTTCAGGCGGAACAGTCCACAGGCATTCAGTAGGGTTAGAGGGACTACCACCCACATCCAGCGTCATACGACGACATTTGGGGAGGTTATTGTATGTGATCCGCAATGCTCTTACCTTACTAGCTGATGCCAGTCAGCTTGACCCCATTGATTATTGTTTGATCAACCAAAATGGAACCCTACAGCCACTTCAGTCGCTAAAACCGATCCCCGCTAAGATCCTTACCATGTGTGGCTGTAATGGAAAATGCAACTCTTAGCGCTGTTCCTGCAAAGCAGCAGATGTTATGTGTGTGATTTACTGCCACAAGAAGGTCGTTGAGCGGATCTGTGCAAATAAATAAACATATACCCAGATAACCCATTTGCACTTTCGTCAGGACGGATAGCTGACTCGTATAACGTTCATGTTTCCTCATAATTATAGGGAATATGGCATATATGCAGTTACTACTTGGCACTATATGTAGCTAAAGTTAAACATGTCTAAAACATCCACAACATGATGCAACAAAATTGGCATTTTAAGTTAGATGGCTGCTTAACAGATAGTAAATATACTGCCACGGACCTAGAACAGTGGCTGCTTAAGTCATATGCTCATTTCGGCCTTTACCACAGGTTTGACTGTAGTATTTCCTAATTTTCGGATTGTGTGTTCAATCATAAGTGTACAATTTGTCAGACTACGATATATTGAGCCGACTGAGAAGTTGTACAATAACATAATTTGAAATTATCCGTTTTTGTTGAATTTCGACATTGACCTTGACCTTAGCATGTGACTTCGACCTCCAACACGAAGAAGATGCCACAAATGGATTTCCCACGCCCAAAAACCTATAAAACGAGACATTCCACTTACTTATACATTGTATGGTTCAGAAGTTAGATTTTCAATAGGCTACCGGTGGCCATCTTGGATTTACAGCCCTGACGGCCATTCGCAGCCGGTTTCGAAAAAGCACCTGTGTGATTTTTAAATGTAAATGGTCCAATAGCTCAAATTAATTTTCAAAATCTCTTGCGGATGAAATGTATACGGCTTATGAGCAGGGCCAGGAGTAAAAGATGGTGAGTCAATGGGGGGTACATATATATTTCCAAATATGACATCTTCCGAGCTATTAAAAGCAGTTTTGTCAATTTTCAACCACTGAATATATTCGCATTGTGAATCATTAATCAATACATGTACACTGTTTGAGCAGCTTATTACGTGCATTGGTAGCCAAACGACCAAATTTTCTACGGGTTTTTCGAGATCTAGGTTTTGATAGAACAGTATGTGTATCAAGATTAATTACATCATGAATATCTAGTTTAGTTTCAGCACAAAATACAATATCATTGCTCTAGGAGATGAGTAAATTCTGGGTAATTTATCTTTGATTTTAAACCACAAACATTTATACTAGTAATATTTAAATGTAAATCAACTCTATTGTTTGTCAGAGGTTGGTAAGTAAGTTGAACACCTCTGTAGACAAAAGAAAAGTTTGCATCTATATGCAAACCTTGGTACGAAAAAGTCGTCCTTCACGGCAAATCACACACGTTGTGTGTCCATGGTCATTGTGTGAATTGATAGCTTGACACAAGGAACACCGGCTAAGAAAAGCGGTCTTACGATGGCTAGCGTAGCTCGGATCAGTCTGCGCATTCGCGCAGTTTGATCATTGCATATGTTGATCGCCATTCGATCAATACCATTCCCTATATTTGCTACATGTCACCAATGTAGCAGTTGTTGATGTTTTGCAATCAGCGGAATTATTATATGTAGAACATAAAACGCTAATTTGGATGGTGGATGATGGTAAAGGTATACATATTCGCCTTACAAATGCTGCAAGGTCCTTCTCCGTGCCAGTGTCGCATATGTAATCACAAATCGTGTCAATGCCGTGGACAGATGTATAAACAAATATATATATACAGGCGGGCGGCAGAAATGACTAAACTATAATGTAGAACATTGTTGAAATACTTTAAATAAAAACTTACCAGGTGAATCTCCCACACGTACTCTACAGTATGTTTCTGTTTACGTATAGTGTAGCATGTGGAAAGACACTTGTCAACGACAAAACTAGGGATATAATTGAGGGGCGTTCAGCAAGTAACAGAAAGGTGTAATAAACTACACCCACTCGAGAAGTGGCATATTTCATCCGGTCTCAACAACAGTGCTATATATATATATATAGAGGATCTTACTTGCGTGGTGATTTACTATTATAATAATAAAATGCATGTACACGTGGATACAACTATGACAAATTCTGCGTTTTGACTGAGAATAGTTTTATTATCGTGCAAAAAGGCATGCTTCATTGTTGAATGACAACTGCATCAATCAGGTAAGTTCAACCAATTACGTTGGTTTATTACTGAAACTACATGTGAAAATACGGTCACTGTGGCTAAACATATGAAGGATTAAATAGTTAATGATGTGCACTATGCAGAGATCCAACTGATGATATACGAATACAATGTACAATTGACTCTGATGAAGAGGGGAGATAAGTTGGTAACGCATTTCCATTCGCTATTTCAGTACCAGGAAGCACAATTTGTGAAACATAACATTTTTAAGTTTGAAATCAAATACTGTTCCACACATATACTATGTTGCTATTTATTGACGCATGTGGAATTACTTCAACTAAATAAAAATAGTACCATCGACTGTCAACAAAACAAGCGTTCGCCACGCTATTTATGATTTGGTATAATAAACATATTTTACCAAATACTGATTTTTTAGATTTGGCTCATATTTAAGGATGGGAATTGACTCGAACACCTTCCATACCCGGTGATTCTTTTCAAGACGACTTATAAGCACGATTTGATAAAGACAGACCATGTAAATCTACCATTGAATTATTGTTTCCTAAATTAAACATGTTTCATCACATTATGCACATACCTAAGATCAAGTGTCTTTAACTTTGCTTGTTGTTTTACTTATGCTAATAGTTTTCATTCATTAAATTAAAGGTACAAAGGCACTTATTAGGCACAACATGTTCTTTATATGATCTAAATAAGTGTATACTTATGTCACTATTCCACCAGTTCTAAAACTTACGAGTGCCCGCTATACACATATAATAATTTAGTAATATTTATTTTACTGATAGTGACGCGCGGTGGTATCAGGCTATTTTCATATGCAAATGAGGCATAACATTTTTCATTTATTTATAGTAATTGAATGCGTCATCTGAAAAACTAATATTTACGACAGATTATACGGTATGATCATTGCACATCGAACAATATACACAGAGAATAACTAATAATGTCCGTTAGCATTTTAAGGAAACACGGTTATCGCACCTAATATCTGTGTGCAAATTTACTTTCGATATAAACTGTAGAATAGTGTCAATCAATACGTGGGGTAATGGTGAATGAATGTTTATTTGCCAGAACATGTCTCAGATTATGTCTCTGATATAAAAAACATTTTGTACCTACTACGTGGGCATGTACCATTAATGTCATTTCATTTTATTGGGATCATGTATGTGTTGGGAAATTAATTTTTGAACACCCCTGGTAAATTACTTTGATAACTGACCATCCAATAATATATATATGCATTCATATGCTGCACGTGCATGTACAGTTGTACGCACTGCACCAGACGATGAGAGGCCCTTAAATTACAAATATATTCTATATGGCCGGGTGCTTATCACTTCTTCGATGTTTTGACAGAGAACTGCTGAACGTAAACGTGGTGGGCTATGTATATACGTCTAAACCGGACACCCTGGGGACCCCATTGTGTTTCACTTATATGGCATTGATTGTAGTTTGTTCATGGTTGAAAATGAGAACACATCTGCATAGACTGTTTAATTATCCCCTTGCCTACAGACAAGAGAGGATATATAACGTTAGTCCATGTACTGCGTACGTACGTACGTACGTACGTAACGCCTTCCACTTTTCAAAATCTGATGAACCGCTTCAGCGATTTTGATAATATTTGGCCACAATGTGATCGTACTTTGTTATGCATGCTACCCACATCCGACCGCCCAAGGTCAAGGTCACTGATGACTTATGTTCACCTTGTTTGTAATAAGACAAATTTGTAAGGCAAAGTCCTTATTTCATAATCAAGGCTGCCAGTACGACCGCCCAAGGTCAAGGTCACCGAGGACTTGTGTTTTTTATTATTATCAAGGCAGACAGCGAGGGCATAAGCTTCGTTTAACGTTGATATTTATTGTTACAGTGGTACCTATCTAAGCTGGACATCCTGTGGACCTCCCAGGGTGACGGTTTTCGAGATGTTCCACTGTACTGTTTACTTATTTGCTATCGGGAAACGATCTTTGTATTGATCCTATACGTACTGACTGATAACATACTACTGTATAAGGAATCGACCTGATATGAGTATCCGGGTTACAACGAATTGAAAAGTGGCGTTATATTGGACGAACGACGTCACATGACGTTACCGAACGACGTCAGACTAATCACGTAACGTAAACAAGTCCGCGTTCTTTTCAGCGAAACCTGTTTTAAATTTATTTGATCATTGGCTAGCATAACACGTTACCTGACAAAAACAATATATTCTAGTGTATTTTGATATCAATGTAATGAGGCTCGGCTCGGAAACGGCCTAGTCTCCCTGATAAACTGGTATTTAAAACTACACTAGCCTGGTATTCTCTGTGAGTTTGTATGATTTATGCAAGCATGTTCCAATGCATATTATACAGTATATTGAGTGCTTGCTTCGTATACGTATACGTTAGATATCAAACAAATAATAATGAGAAATGTGTCAATGGGACACGTACAACCCTACTGACAGCATGCGTACATGGATGTTATTGATCGGCTGTCATAACTGTACAGACAGTTCCTGTAATGCCAAATGGAAATTAAAAATGTCCACTGAATACTAGCCAACGGTAGTCGGTAAGTTGATGTGATCGCGGCGAAGTGTTCCATGGGCACATGTAGGTTGTTCAAACACATGAACACCTCGATTAGGGCAGTAGCTATTACGTACATATTTGTCGGCTACTGGATTTTCACAGTGACGTCCCTATGGACCTGGGTTCATTGGTGGTGTTGCGGCTCGCGCCGCGGCTGCATGTTGATTCAGGACACGAGCATCGTCAATGAACAGTTTACCTTTAACGAGAACGGCCTTCTTCTTGTCTCGTTTGGCCGTATGACGTATCGGGTATAGCGGCTTACGTCGGTTTTCAATTTCAGCCCCGAAACTGTTCACTTATACCAATGTTGGTTCCGCGGAGTCTATGCGCACATTTCCGGATGAGTTCTCTGTTTTTGAAATAGGTGAACTTCGCTATAAGAGGGTGGGGTTTTGTGTGTGGTGGTCTCGGGGCGCCGAGTCTGTGCACTCTCTTATATGACGTTTGAGTGATGCCCATTTTCTGTTCGATCATATTAGTTAGTGTTTGTTCATTCTGATCAGGGTTGGCCGGTTCTGGTATATTATGAAATATTAAGTTTGATTGCTTATCACGACACTGTATATCAAGGATTGTCTCTTTCAATTCATTTTGGTATGTTTTAATGGTTTCGACTTTTTTAGCTGACTCTTTGGTTAAATGTATGTCTTTTTGTACCGATTTAATTACTTTGCTGTTTTCGGTATCTTTCGGCTTTTGTTCTTCATACTTGTTACAAACAAATTGGACGGAATTTTCTATTTCATTTATCTTTGTTTCATTGTTCAGAACCTTTTGTCTATGTCCTCCACTTTTAGCGAGAGTTTAAATAGCGACTTCTCAATATTGTCAAGCTTGTCTAACTTATCAAGTTTATCCAATTTAGACATGACCGATTCCATACTGGATATCCGTTCGAGCATGCGGTTGAACATATCGGCTGACATTTTGACGGTTTCGAGATCATGTGCTCGGATGACCGTACCGCTATCCAAATCGAGAAATTCAGTTAATGACGTATCCCCCTCTGAACTGATGCATCGCCGTTTTCCATCGCGAAAACCATCGCGTTTTGGTCACTGGAGTATACGTTATGCAGTCTTCAAAACATTGTACGAGGGGCATTCAATAAATTCCAGGAATGTTTTCACAGACGCTACATCGATCGTTCAAATTGACTGATATTTCGCTTAAACTGAGAACAAATCATAATACATGTCATTACACAATTGTAGTATGCTGCATACATACAGTCGCGCGTGGCCGTCGTCATAGCAACGTCAGGTTAGCATACCCTGCGCAACATCAAATGTGCTACACAGAATGTTTGTACCATGTGTGTGTTTCAAGCTAGCATGCTCATACCTGTCATATTGATCGGCTATCTGTTATTCATTATTGAAGTATCGTCCCTGACACCGTACACACTTCTGGTGACGCACAACCCAACTCGCAAATGCACCTTCAAAATCCTCTGTCTTGAACTGACGTAGCTCGCCCTGCACCGCGGCGCACAATTCTGACTTTCAAGTACTTTCAAGTATATTTGACGCCCATACTTTTCAGCCGCAGATATAGAAAGAAGTCTGTAGGGGCCTAATCTGGAGAGTATGGGGCTTGATCCAATACTTTAAACCCCAGTTTCTCGATCGTCGTTAACGCAACAGCACTCCTATGCGCGGGTGCATTGTTTTGGTGAAACACCACATTCCTAACGTCGAGACGTTCGCGCTTCTTGGATATCGAATATCTGAGGTTAATTACCTCGGTATCCAGCGGGCACACACAAAACGCATACCTAAATCGTCTATAGTAATACTGTAAGCCTATCCTACACTGATATTCATGTCATGAGCAAGTTCAAATATGGATAACCTTCCATCTTGTTGTAGCAGCGACGAAATTTCACCGACGATGTCTGACATTGTGCCGTCAACAGGCCCGATCAACCGTCTTCTTATGTCTTCTACGGAGTCGCGTCCATTTTTAAACCGCCTGAACCACTCGTATATCCTGCTTTGTGACATACAGTCAGCTCAATAGGCACGGATCATCATATCAATGGTTTCTTTCCGAGATTTACCCAACATAGCACAACATTTGATTGCATTTCTCTGTTCGGTGGCTATTTTGTACTGCATCAAAGAGGGCGTCCACGAGATTGATACATGACGTCAGAAAATGATGTTGACGTCACCAAAATATGTACATTACGTTAGTGATCGCTGAATGACATAATTGAAATATAATTATTCAATCAATCGAAAATGTGGGTTTTTTTTGCAAAAAAAATATTCTTGATGTCGCAAGTGCGCCGGGTCACAGAACATGACGTTACTATAGTTATCGGTCTTCAGTTTTACATAATCGAGTTTCGGTAAATTTCATGCCCAAATTAAGAACATATTTGCATTTGCAAATAAGGAGAGTTTTTAGACAATTCACTTAAAAATGAATCTTTTACAGGACTTTTCTTGGAATTTATTGAGCTGCCCTCGTATAATGAGGGGATTTTCATGCAGTACATGGTCAGGAACTGACATTTATGATAATGTTCTACAGTCCTATTTGCCTGCCGGTTTCTCATTAATTAATACGATTTAAATATTTACACCTTCTATAAATTCATAATGCAAACGGCCATTCGACGTATTGCTATTACATCCCAATGCAATGCATCAGACCCACGTGCAGTTGAGAGATGTTGTTGATCAGTTAAAGCTCCAGGAATTGCGACAAAATGACATAAAACAAGATTATTGTTAATTTTAACGCCATATTTAGTTATTTACAGTTTTGAAACTTTCAGAAAATGCAGTGTAAATATAATAAAAGCATGGACTGTTGCGTTTACTGGGTTTAACAATACATTTGATATGTTTAAATATTGCGACTTTGGACTCCACGCACTTTAAACAGACCAAATGTATTGTAGGCACCAGTAAGCGCAACAGCCCATGGTTGTATTCCTTAAATCCAGTGTGGTATGTCATTTCAGGCATTGTTCAAGAGTATATAATATTCGTGTAATACAATGCATCTTAAAAACTGCTCACTCGTCCGGTTTTCGTAATAGAAATGTCAACATTTTAGCGGACGTTTTTCAAACATTTTTAACATGTTAAAGTGATGATTGTAATAGTTTTCTTGTGATAAATTGCAATACTTTGAAAATGACATCATCGATTATGTAGACACATACACAAACATGATTTAACAGTAATTTAGAATAATTTTCATAACTTGTTTATCCGCGCATCATGACCTGCGTATACGGTGTTTTCAGCCGGTGATTTCATATAAGCCGAAGAGGTTCACAGGAAAAAACAGCACTACAAATATTTACCTGAAATGAAGAACAGTATATATGGCGATTATGCATTGTCTTATCCTTCATTACACGGGGAGGGGTCAAAACCCCTGTCTGCATGTCGTTTTGCTTAGCTTTGCTTGTAATGCATTTCCTGACATTTATTATTTATTTCATATTTTACTGACCACAAAAATTGCTTCGATAACACACCTCCTTCAAATTTTAGGTTTTTCCAGTGGCTAACGTCATTAATTCACGATACACCGATGATATGCCTATATCGTCTGCTTCAAATATCTGCCGTGTGTGTATCGAGAATAAACACCGGAAGCCAGTGCGGCTACAGTTGCCTTTACCGACGGATGTGTGTGCCGCCGACGAGGTGAGGACGTACCACGGAGACACACGGACGGGTGATAATGACGAGCGTAACTTTAAGGAGGTGGAATCACTGGTTGACAGCAGCTCGGGATATGCAACTGTTCAAGACCATTGCATAGCGAACGGAGTGTAAGTCAATGAAATGTCAATGCACCGGCGATAAAATCCATAACAGTATACAGTTATGTCATGGTCATTCGGGGAACAGACAAACCTATTGCCCCGAGGTGATGTGGACGACCCGAGGCACTATTGCACTGAGGTCGAAGACCGAGGGCAATAGTGCATCAGATCGTCCACAGCACCGAGGGGCAATTTGTTTTGACTGTTCACCGAATGACCAAGAAATAACTTGTTTTATTACTCAATCTGTAGTATACTGTATGTGATACAATGCACGTGTTTCGTGGTGCACCGCATCGACGGGCCCATATCAATTGCATAGAATTTGATGAATAATTTTCGTAAAAACGTCATGTCATGATTTTCTGCGGTGAAAATAGTTTTGACTATTCCACGGGCACGCGGAACTATTGACCGGGCATGCGGAAATATTGCCCAGGCACGTCAAAACCCAAGGAATTAGTAACATATTGGATAATATGAAATGGCACTGCCTGTGACTGGCGACGTTAGTGTATAGATAAGCGCTTAAAGCGATGAACGTACTAATTGCACTTCCGCGGCCATTTGACTTCTCCCCAAAGATTATGTGTCAATTGTTCGATGCGTTTGTGTCGTCCATCCTTTCATATGGTTGTAAAGTGTGGGGGAACACGAAATCGAAAGAAGTAGAACGAATTCATCTTAAGTTTTGTTTCTCGGTGTGAAATTATTAACTAGTAATGTGGGAGTTTATGGTGAACTATGCCGATATCCACTGTACATTAATAGATACATTCGGATAGTCAAATACTGGTTTAAATTAATCAGGACAGAAAACTTTATACTAAAAGTTGTATATAATAATGCTCTATTAGATTGTACAAACGGGCAACAAAAGTTAAATATTTGCTGGATAGCCACGGCTTCGCGTATGTAAAAATGGCACGCGAATGTACAGACTATTAACAGAAGCATTAACATTGTATATGTATGTAAAACCAAAGTTTTTAGTATTCATGCTATTTGGACAAGGTTAGAAACAAATAGCTAAGAATCACATTGAGCAAACGTATGCTGTCATCCCACGCAATAAGGATAGAAACGTGCAAATACGGTCCGAATCGAACCGACAGACATGAACGTGTGTGCCAATTGTGCAATACAAATGACTTAGAAGACGAGTACCATTTTTTAATCAAAATGAAATGTCCAGTATTTGAGAATATTCGAATATTAAGCGATACTACATGACAAATCCTAGCGTGTACAAACTTGTTTTATTATTACAATCGTAAAATAGAAGGGAATTAATTAATCTATGTAACTTTTTATCAGAAGCGTTTGCAATACGGAAACGCTTATTCATGCATTACTTAACCCTTTCACCCAGAAACATATGACATTGTCTCTTGAGTATTACATTAACCGAAAAAGGTACTGTAAATTTTTAAAATCTTTAAAATAGGGACACACATTGCAGATCATGATGAGACGGCTCATTTACGAGCCGGCTCGTCTTGATCTACAGTGTTTTCAAATGTTGACCTCTAGTATGTATGGCTGAAAGTGTTAATACGTTCTAAAAATACTATTTCCACTCTCTGCTAAAATTACTAATGGTGCAATCAATGTCATTTCATATTCATTCATTACCTATCATGTGTATATTTATATTATTGTATACATAGTTACATCTATCATGACGAGGAACTGTATTCAGTTTAAGTCAATAAACAATTCTTCTTCTTCTTCTTCTTCTTCTTCTTCTTCTTCTTCTTCTTCTTCTTCTTCTTCTTCTTCTTCTTTTTCTTCTTCTTCTTCTTCTTCTTCTTCTCCTTCTTGTATGAAACTAAATTTACCAATTTATAGCTTTACCATGATGTTAGTATGCTACGGACGGTACTGGATAATTGCAGAACTACTTCCCGCAACTACCATGATGTCACAGCTTTTCTATGCTAATTAAATAAATATTGGCGCAATTCTCTTGCTTGAACCAGTGATACAGTCTGTGTTTTTCCTTTTGATATATTATAACCAGATGACCGCAGCCCTCATGTCGAGCCCACCGAGGCATTTGATGGTCTCAGAGTGTATTTATTTGAATTTTGAATTAAGGGTTGTGGAGATATATGGTATGTGAAAGCTTTAACGCAAATTTGACCTTGATCTCAGGCATGTGGGCCGCATGGGTGGCAAAAGAATTAAAATATGGATGATAATAAAGAATTATTTGAAGTTTGAAGCAAATCAGAGTAAGTGTTGTGGAGATATAAGGTATGTAAAAACTTTAACACAAATTTCCAAGTCATTTGACCTTGACCTTGGGCATGTGGACCACATGGGCAGGCTATAGAATGAAAATATGGATGATGAAAAGTATTGGAAGTTGGAAGTAAATTGGAGTCACTATTGTGGAGATATAAGATATGTAAAAACTTTAATGCAGATTTTATAATAACGCAAACTTCTAAGCTATTTGATCTTGACCTTGGGGCACAGGGTTCGCATGAGTGGGACGCAGAATTATTATATGGATGATGCCCAATAAGCATACAAATTTTAAGCAAATCGGACTTACAGTTACAGAGATAGTAGGTATGTGAACACATTAACGCAGATTTTGACTGAAACTTTAACGAAAACTTCTAAGTAATTTGACCTTGACATAGGGGCAGAGGGGCCTCATCAGTGGGACACGGAATGAATATATGGATGATTACCAATAAGCATACAACGTTTCAAGCAACTCCGACTTACGGTTACACAGATAGTAGGTATTTGAAAACTTTAACAAAAATTTGGACAAAAATTTAACGCAAACTTCTAAGTCATTTGACCATGAAATTGGGTACAGGGGCCGCATTAGTGGGATACATCATGACTATATGGATGATGACTAATAAGCATATGCAGTTTCAAGTCAATGTGACTTAGGACGGCAGAGATATAAGTTATTTAAAAACTTTAACGCAGATTTCGGACGGACGGACACCCTGACGTCATTGTGATCACTATGTATCGCTTTCTGCAAGCGGACTCGACAAAAACTGTACTAGTACATTTAGGACGTCATTTTAAGGAAAAAGTAGCAAAGCTAAGCATAATTTTAAACTCACAATAGCGAAGGTCTACGGAGCACCGCAGGGAACATGGATTGTTTTTATTAATTCGTTCCCACGAAAGAACAATTCGTTCCCACGAAAGAACAATTTGTTCCCTCGATTTAACAATTAGCTCCCTCAAATTAACAATTCGTTCCCACGATATAACAATACGTTCCCTCGAATTAACAATTGTTTCCTACGATATAACAATTCGTTCCAACGAATTAACAATTGGTTCCCGTGGGAACGAATTTGTTATTTCGATGGAACGTATAGTTAAATAGAGGGAACGAATTGTTAATTCCTGGAACGAATTGCTAAATTGAGGGAAGGAAGTTAGCAGTGAGCACGTGTTCAAATTTCACACAACAATTGTTGGCAGTAGCGAAATAGCGAAATAGGGAATTAATCCTTTAACAGAACAGGTGTGGCCGTGCTGAGAGAGAGAGTGAGAATTTGTGATCCGACCGACCGACCGACCGACCGACCGACCGACCGACCGACCGACCGACCGACCGACCGACCGACCGACCGACCGACCGACCGACCGACCGACCGACCGACCGACCGACCGACCGACCGACCGCCGACCGACCGACCGACCGACCGACCGACCGACCGACCGACCGACCGACCGACCGACCACCGACCGACCGACCGACCGACCGACCGACCGACCGCCGACCGACCGACCGACCGACCGACCGCCGACCGACCGACCGACCGACCGGACCGACCGACCGACCGACCGACCGACCGACCGACCGACCGACCGACCGACCGACCGACCGACCGACCGACCGACCGACCGACCGACCGACCGACCGACCGACCGACCCCGACCGACCGACCGACCGACCGACCGACCGACCGACCGACCGACCGACCGACCGACCGACCGACCGACCGACCGACCGACCGACCGACCGACCGACCGACCGACCGACCGACCGACCGACCGACCGACCGACCGACCGACCGACCGACCGACCGACCGACCGACCGACCGACCGACCGACCGACCGCCGACCGACCGACCGACCGCCGACCGACCGACCGACCGACCGACCGACCGACCGACCGACCGACCGACCGACCGCCGACCGACCGACCGACCGACCGACCGACCGACCGACCGACCGACCGACCGACCGACCGACCGACCGCCGACCGACCGACCGACCGACCGACCGACCGACCGACCGACCGACCGACCGACCGCCACCGACCGACCGTGACCGACCGACCGACCGACCGACCGACCGACCAGACCGACCGACCGACCGACCGACCGACCGACCGAGACCGACCGACCGACCGCCGACCGACCGACCGACCGACCGACCGACCGCCACCGCCGACCGACCGACCGACCGACCGATCCGACCGACCGACCGACCGTGACCGCCGACCGACCGACCGACCGACCGACCGACCGACCGACCGACCTGCCCGACCGACCGACCGACCGACCGACCGACCGACCGACCGACCGACCGACCGACCGACCGACCGACCGACCGACCGACCGACCGACCGACCGACCGACCGACCGACCGCCGACCGACCGACCGACCGACGACCGACCGACCGACCGACCGACCGACCGACCGACCGACCGACCGACCGACCCCGACCCCGACCCCGACCCCGCCGACCCCGACCCCGACCCGACCCGACCGACAGACCAACCGACCGAGATAAAGATGTGTAAAATTTTAATCAATGAGCAGAACTAATGTTCATCGAATACAAGTGCCTTTTCAATTTACAATCACACAGAGCCACATTAAATGGCAAAAAAAGAAGAATCAAATTATAATATTATTGATCTCCCATGCTGACACATATACCGTAATAACCAATTACCAAATCAAATTGCATTCAAATACATTGTTATTGTGATTAAACCAGTAGTGCCATACTAACGTTAAATATTGGCACACTCACTGTTGTGAGGAATCCATACAGTTTCGCAAATAAATGGTGTCCGAATATTTATGGTACGGTAGTTGAATATTTAAAAAAAAAAAAATTTACATCGTTATAATATATGTATTTACGCTTATGGTTGCAGATGTATAGTGACGACGGTGCCGGGATCAAAGACTAGCGCGGACGTTAAAAGTAGAATACGGCCCTTCCTGAGTTGGTTGTATACAGTTGTGACAAGCAGACAGAGATACGTCGTCTTCTACGGTCTATCTAACGTCACTAGTGAAATGTACAATGTGTTGGTTGGGCTCTCTACTGAAAAGAACGCAGAGTCGGACATTAAAACATGCCAAAAAAATAACAACGTCACTAAACCAGCGCAAAAATCCCAAGCGATTCTGTCGAAGCCGAAACAGATATTCGCAGTGACGTGTACAGGGATAAACGCTACGGTAATCGGACAAACTCGGTTAAATTTGTCCGTGCAATTGAACCGAATATCCTACAAGGAGTTCTTAGTAACCTCCCCTGACGGTGGGATTGGGCAGATAGGCGTATATATGTATAACCGGGCCGGACATCTAGACCAGACCTGCAATGAACGGTAATGCATGACTGCATGTACCAAACGGACATTATATCATAGCTTTCAGGGTGTAACTCTTGTCTGCTTAGCTAGTTGCGGGGTTAGTAACTATGCAACACTCCCATACGGCGAGTTTTATAGAATTACTGTCCACAACTAATGGCTCCAAATAGACGGGATTAGAGATACTATAAATATACCGTGAGTGACAGTGTAGAAATGTAATAGACATACAGCTGTCGTTCCAGCAACATCCATAGCAACTACTCATCTTATTGATAATACATAGACGGCAGGCTCAAGTGATTCACGGTAATCGCCGAATACGGCTACTGAACACAAGCATACATTGTTACATGACTGCCGTTGTTTGACACCGCTCACAGTCGTGTTCAACCGCACAGCGAGTGTTGTTTTACCATTGTTATAAACAATGCTCATTTTGGGGCCAAGCCAAAAGCTACGTAATGCACGTGTCCCATGACGTTACTAGAACGCGCCATTACGTCAACAGACCAATTCACAACGGTCACACCGAAATTTTGATATTGTTGCGGCTTGGTCCCAAAATGAGCATTGTTTATAACAATTGTAAAACAACACAACATAAAAATGCATTCCCTCAAATTAACAATTCGTTCATGTGCTTCATTCATTCAGTGGAACAGCAAATTTCAAACAAAATAAATCAATAAAGAAGGAAAATTATTCAATTAAGATAAAAATTTACCATAGGAATTACAAATTTCCGATTATTTACATTTTTTTTCCAGACGCTCAAGTTATGGACGTCACTAACTCGTTACGTTACCCAGTCTAATGGGTTTCGGAACGATTTGGCTAATCCAGTATTACTTCCAGGTACCAGACCCGATGCCGTCGAAATCATGCATATTCGTACTGCATATGTTATTCAACATATCGAATCACCTTAAACATTTTAATGGGTGTATTTAAATTTAACAGACTGAGTGTATTCTTAAAAATGTTTCTATTATTATTTTCATCCATTCCTTTGCTCATTACATTCGTGTCTGCCCTGTTCATGCTGGTGTGTGAATACGGCATATACACGTTCCTCTTTTTAGTTAGTGCTGACTACAAGTGTTTGACTCATTGCTTCTTAAATTATCAGTGGTATATTGCATATATTATTCAGACAATGTTACTTTAAAACACCATTATACCATAAACTTCGTATCCTCAAATTTTACAAATCTCCGTCAATTTGCTTTTAAAAACTAACTAACTTGAGTAGCATACAAACCGATCGAATTTAGCCCCATCTTGAAACTAGGCCATGTAATGTTTACTGCAGCAACTGCAATATACAGCTGTGAAAGCTGTCAACAGTTTTAATGCGATAAAAGGTAGTTTAGCTGAGCTTATAAGTGTGATGACAAAAGGTAATAACTTTTTTGGACATATTTAACCCCCATGTACAAACAAAAACAAAGGACAAATCACATTTTGGATGTTCATTTTCCCCATTGTTTCTGTGGTGAATGAACTTCTGTGTTTTCCAGAGTTACCCCATCGAAAACGGCGGTACAATTCGTGAAATCAAGCGTACTATTCGTTATATCCGGTGGTGTTCCGAAACACATTGTGTTCCATTTCACATTGATTGACGATACTTGTTTACAAATGAATTTGACAATTTTCCTGATTTTGTATGTAGCTCAATTTTACTAAGCGTGGCCAATAATGCGTGCTATTGTTTTCAGTAAGGTGCACTTTCTGCAGTCAATGTTAAACAGTTTGGCAAAGTTCAGAAATTACGATAATTAGTTGCAATTATCCCATATATACCCATTTCGAGTGGCAACGTACCTGCACATATTTCATTGTTATGATTACGAGAGCTAAATGTAACATGGAGGTATTACTGTCTGTTTCACGAAATATGACCAAATGTGACGGCCATATCAACAATGCAAAAACAATATTCTTTCGATAATATAAAATGTTATAAAAATTTAAGAATGAGCCTTCTTTTTATTTCATTAAATTTGGTCAAATATTGATTTTATTACGAAAAATGTATTTGCCTATGGGAATTTAACATGGGGGGAAATGAGGTGGAGGAGCTGGGGAGGATAAAAAAAAACGAAACATTTTGAAGTTTGAGTGCGAAACCTGACTAGATGACTTGGAAATGATCTAACTAAGAAAACAAAAGTTAAATTGTGAAAATAAGTTCATTATTTCTGAAATTAGAAAGATTTCCACATGTTAAATCCCCATAGACTTCTTCAGTCTATGATTTGACATGGGGAAATTGGTGTTTTTTTTCGTAATGAAATCAAAATAGGACCAAATTTAACAAAATAAAAAAAGGCCCATTCTTAAATTTTGATAAAATTTAATATTATCGAAAAAAAAAATTGTTTTTGAATTGTTTATATAGCCGTAAAATTTGGGCAGGTTTCGTGAAACAGACAGAATGTGACTGTAGTAAGACACTCTTTCACTGAGTACATTATATTCTACTCACATCTGCATGAACTTGTAAATGTGCCATTACAGTGACGGAGTTACGCAAATCAACATCGAACTACGGAATGAAGAACCTCAGAAAACAGCAGTTCAAACATTTACAGGTTAGTTAATAATAAGCTTCCTATGTTATGTGTATTGTTGTAGTCATCACTGATGTGATACTATAATAAACTCTGTGTTAGCTTATGAAATAAGGGTTGTCAGTGAATTATTTATTCCCAAGATAATTTGGGAAAAAAGTTTCATTGAAATTGTTATCTTGAACGTTCCACTGCCGCCGTCAAATGAAGTATTTTATGTGTCGTATTGAGTCTGAAAACGGTATTCAATTGTTGTTGGTTTTACATTGCATTAGTTTGCATGTACATTTATTAACATTATTTATCTGAGAACTATTTTTTTCAAACTGCTATATTTTTGTTTTCTTATGTAAATGTATTGTTATAAAATGGATTTTATCTTACATTTCGCTAAAGAGTTTCCGGATTCAAACGTACTTGCGTGGCTTGCCCGAGAGATCGGAAACGAGTGGTATCTCCTGGGAATCTCGCTCGGCCTCCGCTCCAGCTTTCTCGAATCGATCAAACCGGGCAATTCAGCTCACCGTCGAGTGCTAACGGTACAACATTTAAACTGCTGATCAATCACTTACATTATATTACCTTTTGTCATACCGCAGATAAATTTCTAACGTTTTAATTGCTGAGCTTGACGGTTAATTTGAGCCTATATTACGTGTCAAACCCGTCAATAAGGCTGGAATAGAAATGGCAGTGTGTCGAGGATGAGTCGAAAACGAAACATTTGGGAAAACAACTCCGACACATATATATATTGATTGGTAATGACCTAAGTAAGAAAACAAAAGTTAGATGTTGAAAATCGGTCCAGCAATTGACAAGTTACTAACGAATTGCTTCTCGTTTATGCCGGGATGACGTCAGGTAATGTTTGTAGTGTCATGACGTCGTGCAGTTTGGCGCCATATTTTCCAGACGTTAAACAAGTACCAATACACCAATCCCTGGCGGGCCCTACCCCATTTATGTCGATCCGACACAATGGAGAGCCCACACCGCCCTCCATTCCCACCCCAGACACGCAGCCAAATCTCAAACAATGACAGCAGACGACATAATTGTTTATATAAGCCGAACTGCTTGCGACAAAAATCGAACTTCCTTCGGGGCCCCTGACGCGCTGTCACACCTACATGCGCCTCCCAGGGCTCCTTAATTCCTTTTTAGACAAAAGCATGTCAATGATATACCAGAGGTCAACATAGTGCAAATGAAGGGTCATAACACTTGCGCTTGGAGGAAAGTCGGTGAAACGGAGATATGTGGGGAGAGATGCATTAAGGAATACTGCAATGTCCATCTGATGAGGATTTGGAAGGGCAACAAGAGTCCTGTACCTTGTAGGTCTTGTGGCAGAGAGGTGCAGAGCGGGATCTTCATGTGTCCGGCTTGTGGCAGGGAATCTGTCCACACAAGACTGATTACTAGAGAGAAGAGAGCTCGGAGAAAACTCACACTGGTTATGAGCGAACTTAAGGCACTTCAAAACCCCCATTTAGAAAATAACACTGCATTATGTGTACCCAAACACATGGATGAATACATAGACCAACTGCTCGCAGAAATGCAGGCACCCGAGCCTCTCCATGCGGTTGTCCAGAACATCATGGATGAGCCCATCGCGGAAACGGCGAAGAGGCGATTGCTCCAGCCCTTGATTCCAGCCGCTGCAAGCAGCTATCGACATTCCCCGAAACCTCGGACAACCATCCAGAGAAAACACAAGGCCGTTGCCGAGGAGTTTGACCAACTTCCTCCCCCGTTAGAAATGCTCCAATCAACCCAGGACTACCAGAAGGAGAGTTGTTTGATGTTGCAAGGAGGATGGATGGGCCAGGCTTCAGGCGGACCCCAATGGGTAATAGGGAATTATCTGCAGGGTTGGTAGATGGATGTGTCTGAAGGGCATCCTGATCCAAAGGCCTTCCTAGAGGATGTGCGCCCCCAGATTCGTAAGACAATTTGAAGAAGAGATACTGGCTGTCAACGGGGTCAAGTTCCAGCTTTGTCTTAAGATCCAGCTCCGCAAAGACAACCTCGATGATACTGAGGAGCTCACAGACCCTGTGCTCTGTCATAAGCAGGAGGCTGTTCTGCAGGCCAGTGAGATCAACGAGACGCTAGACAAATATTTCCCCACCATCCAGGAAACACTCGAAGAATGGACACAGAGAGGCTCAGGATGGGTTGTTGATAGAGTCACCACTCTATGGCTGGATATCGCCAGCTATCAGCCACTGAGGGGCGGCTCATACATTCCACTACCAGGGCAGTCAGACACAAGAAGGCGGTCGTAAACGTGCAGAACAATGACGACAACTGCCTGAGATGTGTCATCCGGTCTGCCCTCTTCCAAGCAAATAGAAACCCCAAAGGCCCACACAGTATCACACCCAGGACGGCCTCGATTTCACAGGCATCGACGTCGACGCCCCCACACCCATCTCCCACATCGGGAAGGTCGACAAACAGAATGACCTTGGGATAAGGGGGTCATAGTCCACAAGGTCAGCAAACAAGCGGAGGATAATAACCTTCTGCTCATTGAGAAGTGTGACAAGTTTAACTACACCTGGGTAAAAGACCTCAACCGGCTGTTATTCAATGATAATACAAATGACAGACGCAAACACTTCTGCGAGTGCTGCAACCATGGCGACACCCGGAAAGACTTGCTGGAGGCCAAGAAGCCTGAGTGCCGCGGTGAGGATGGAGATGTATGAAAAGAGGGACAACAAGCTGAGCTTTCAGAACCACCACAAGCAGCTCCCAGCCCCTTCATCGTCTACGCCCTCACCACAAAGCTCGAGGGCACAGAGCTCGACCCCGCAAAAAGCTATACCCAAAGGACTCAGCATCACGAGGCCTGCATCTACTGCTATGTGGTTTTGCCAGCCTTAACGTCCTCCTGTGTGTGCGGGCTCCGGCGGCCCGATGCGCCACCGGACTATGCAGAGCCACGGCCAGGGCCCTGGTTCCTAGCGCACCACCCGTGGCGCGCCCCCCCCCCCACCCCCAGTATTTTGTTACTGTGGCATTGCGACCTAAAGTTCGATTGTCCGTCCGTACGCCCGTCACGCCCTTTGTAATAAATATAACATTATTTTCGTATTTTATGGTTCAGGCTCTTGTGGCCGTACTTTCAGTACTTTGCTTATACTTTGCAATCCACTGCTCAGTGAAATCATTTACGCTAAAGGTGTGTGTATGAGGGAGTTAAACTTTATCGTGTGTAATTGTCGTCTGCTGTGGCCAGCCCATTTTGGGTGCCCGGTTTAGATATATCCCACTAACTCGGAACAGAGTAAAAATAAAAAAAAATAATTCAAAATAGAAAGTTAACCCGGTTTAGATATGTTACAGTGACTCGGAACAGGTTTAGCAATATACAAAAACAACATTTTGGGGTGCCTGATTTAGATATGTTCCACTGACTCGGAACATAGTAAAAAAAAAAAAAAAATTAAAAAGATTGCCCGTTTTAGATATGTCACACTGATTCGAAATGGGTTTTAAAAAAAAAATGCCAGCCCATTTTTGGATGCCGGTTTAAATATGCTCCACTGACTCGGAACAGGGTAAAAATTAAATGTGTTTGCTTAGCGAGGTGTTATACTCCCCAATCCGCATTATTCCCAGCCTTCAACGAACGTAACCACATATGGCGAAACTGGTAGACTCTCTGGGAGGTGTGCGAAGATGCCACAAGGACTGGTCCGTTATGTTAAGGGGCGTCTCCCAAGTCAAATAGTATGTGTTAATTTATCATATATTAAGCTAACATTGTGTTGATCGACAAATAGGGTGTATACACAACTCAAGTGTGTGTGTCTATTTTTATCATACAAGAGAAGGTCAAGAGAACTGTTCAAATATGCACGGCAGTGGAAATGATTCTCATGTGCAGTCAATCCATGCTTTGTATGAGCAAACATTAGCAAAAATGGAAAATACAAATTTTGTTCAGCACATGGGAAGTGTTAAACCAGACTCCGAGAAAACAAATACACTATCAAGATATAATCTTCACAATACCGTGAAATTGTAAATAAATAAACACGTAGTTTGTCGTCTGCTGTTTCAGATTTGGTTGCGGGCGGGTTGGGCTCTCATATGTTTCAGGAACTGGGGCTGTGAGGGTTTTTAGACCGAACAAGCTGGTGTGTTCACACCCCCACCACCCGGCTAAGCCTGGGCCGGCGAGGGTTGTGGGCGGAAAGAGGGCTGGGAGGCGGACGGAGGAGTGGCAGTGCGTCAGGGGCCCCGAGGAAGCTCGATTTTTGTCGAAAGCAGATTGGCTTATATAAAGAACAAACGAACAAATATGTCGTCGGCTGTCATTGTTTGATATTTGGCTGCGTGTCTGGGGCGAAAATGGAGGGCAGGTGTGCTCTCCATAGCGTCGGATCGAGATAAATGGTGTGGGGCCCGCCAGTGGGGTGGGGCTGGCCCTTGGGGGTGAACTGTATACTACTATCAATATACAGAATGTGCAGTATGATAAATACCATGCCAGAGCCCGGGTGAATATAGATTCACAAGGGCATTGTGATACCATATTGACTGTGTAGAATCACAATAACTTATAATATACTTTGAATGGAAAATTAACTGCATTGCACATACATTCGGAAATGTGTAACTGAGATAATAAACAGTGCGTCCTATACAAACCATTGAAACAGGCAAAATTGACCCACTATATACTTGCAATGTAATAGGAAGAAAATACAACAGATATTACATAAAGAAAACTCAGTAAATGTATCAGCCCTTGATGTCATTCCTTAATAATGCGACATGAAAACAACTGTGCTAACGTATTTATCCGGTCAACACAGTGCGTACGTGCCGTGAAGCACGGTGACATAAAACGTTTTTGATATTTGTTAATACGACCTAATCACTGCGTATGATATTTGCGATTATTATTTTTGCATTTTAAAGGCATTTGTAGGTGTTTACGGGATAAATAGAATAGTAGATTAGTGCCGTGAATGGGAAACATATCTGGCGCGGCACGGAAACGGGATGTGCTCGGCAGAGCCTCGCCCATACCGTTACCTAAGCCTTGCCAGATAGTTTTCCCATTCACGGCACTAACCTACTATTCTCTATAGTACTAGTCTAGTACTATTATCTAGGGTAATATACACTTGGCATGCGACGCGCAGTGTCGATGTAACTACATGTACTTGTATTTACAGATGCTGTACTCATGGCGCGTGGACAACAGCCTTAGACCTGACATTGGACTGACAGCCATGTACCAGGGGCTGCATATGACCGGACGAGGTGACATCATCGCTGAACTTAACCGCCGTCTATATAGCGTGTAAGTACCTGTGTGATATTGACATTTTAAAAAAATATTTAAAAACGTATCTTCGTTCCCATGAATTCCAATGGAACGCGAGACGTCGGCACATTTGTATATTGCCGTCATGAAGGTTAATATTGGCCAATGCCGGAACTTCTTTTCACCTCGTAATGTAGTTCCTTGTAAATAATCTCTAAATGATTTGTTTTATTTTGTTATGTTTATCTTTCGAGGCGCATATACATTGTGAGTGATGTACATGCACGTATATAATAAAACTATTATTTGATTTGTATATGGATATATGCCACTCGTTCTGTCGTGCAACTATATTCTCCAGATCAGCACATACACGTGAAATGTTTCGCCGGAACAGACAGTAACGTCTCGCCAATTTTCACAATGCGGTCCGGAAACTGGTCGTGAGAAGTTTACTGAACGCGATAAATCATTTCGCATTGATCTCCGCCAGCAACTGTTGTTGAATACATGCACTACTATCACGTGTCTGCACTACAGAATGATGGACGAGCCTAGTGAGACAATATCTACATGGGCGAGATCTCTGCTGGCTGATCTGGATGACGTTGACGCTTGCAGCGATGTATCTAGTCCAGACTTCCACAAGCTGATTGCGAAGAGCCAAGGTAAATACATGTAGTTCCATTTACCAAGCCTCGCTGCGTGTTATTCCACCATGTTGAACACTATATGGCCCCTGGCCAATAGTACTTCGGAAATAGTCAAAACTATGGAATACCAACTTATATAGGGAGTTGGGTAATAATGATATATGTGCCATAAGTCTGATCGGGATCTACTATAACACTTTCCTGGAAGTTGCTGTAAAAGACAAGTACTGGTGCTTGACTGTAGTATATACAAGGCTGCTTCTGGACCACTTTCTGTTCTGGAGCTCGCCCGCCCCCCGCACCAACCCCACCCCCAGAACAGAAAGCACCAGACCCAACCTTGTATATACTACACGGGTCTAGACTTAAGGATAAACAGGATCTAGACGTGCCGGAGGCCAGCGACAGCAAGGACCATGGTTCAAACAATCTCGGCAAGCCATCCGGCCATTTTTGACAAGATGAATAGCCAGTGCGGCAGCCATTTTCCCGGCTAATTTGGCTTTGAGACTGGCGAGGGATTTTATCTGTTCCGCCGAAAGAGAGCGCTGGTGCGGGTGGGTGCTGGCGCAACAGCGGCATCGCTGCCTGTGAGAGCTATAACTATATATAGTCATACCGAGCGCTGTGAGGATGCTTACTATTGTGACGCGCTGCTCTCTGAACATCGTGCGAAGACGCTCACCGAGAGTCGCGTCCTCATTCAGAACCCGCGAGCTTGTTTCGCGGATTCGATTTATACCAGGGACTCCGTCGTCGGCGATGTTGTCTTCTCGGTTGCCGGTCGTGAAATCATTCCAAATCGGCCATTATCTATCGTTCCGATATAATTGATGTATTGAACAAAACACCCGGCGCGTTCAATACAGTTGCTCGAAGCATGTCTTCAAATCAATACGGGCGCAGACTCAACCCATACCGCAGGCTGCGGGAGCACCTCGTGGCAAAAGGCTTGAGACAGAGCGTGGTCATTACGAACAACCCCTCGTCGATCGACCAGAACCAACTGCTCTTGGCCCGCTTCCCCAACCTCGGAACTAACGACGTCATTGTGCCAGGGACTGTCCGCCTCGCTTTCACTATCTGACTGACGTCAACAGATGCAGACCGAACCGTCGTTCAGAACCTGGGCCGCGCCCTCGTTAATAATACCACGATAACAATTTCTGGTAATGAGGTGATTTCAATCGACGACAGCGATGTCTACTATTGCTACCTATACCTGTGGACAAGAGCGTGAAAGCGCCGCCTACCAGGGTATTGATACCAGCAACCGTCAGAACGTAAGAAGGATTATAATCGGGGCTGGTAAAGCGGCAGCCAATGTTGCGAGTGACAAAGCAATTGCGACTGCTTACCGCAACCGCTTGGACATCGCACTCGACTTTGAACTGCTGGAGAGCCACATGCCATCATATCAGAGCGCTTTTGCGGACCGCCTTGAATACGAACTAACGTTCAACGACTATGGCCGAGTTCTCATATCTACTAACGTGGCATCGACGTATTCGATTGACAATGTTTCACTGGAGTGCGACATGGTCACGATGCCTGACCTCGCGCGATTGATAAGAACCCAGTATGTCGGCGGGCGTGTTGCCATACTTTATGACCGAGTTCTTCGCCATCGCAAGATGCCGAAAGATAAAAGCGACACATTGCGGAATATTGATATCAACGTCCCCGCCCGCTCGATGAAAGGCATACTGATGCTGTTCGGGGATGCCCGGGTCGCGCTCGCGGCTAAAAAAACAGACAATTTTATAACCCAAACTCACCAAGGTCGAGGTGACAATTGAGGGAGTCCCCAACCAGCTCTACAGCCAGGGCCTTCTCATACACCAGCAGTGGGACGAGACCAAAACGCAGTTCGCTGCTGGCTGTAAGCGCGCCCCAGAGGTTGCTGCAGTGGCCAAAGACCTGCAGCTCGCGGACGTCTCTCGGGCAGAGTTCCTGACTGCGAAGTATGCGCTATGGCTAGACATGCGAACCAGCGACGACGACTAACTCCACGGTAGTGGGCGCCGAGTGGAGAATACCTCCGAGGGTGTGATGATACAGATAGCCAAAGAGGCAGGCGGCGATGGCGCATTGAACGTGGACATACACATCTCATCACAGACGCGCAACTCAACATCGAAGATGGCCGATTCGTCTCAGCTCTATATTGAAGATGCCCACTCTGCCATAATATGTGGGTAGACTGGATGCGGAAAAATGGTTTTCATCCTGGAATTGCTCGAGGGCCCAAACCGCGATGTCTTTCAACACATTGTGGTCCTGTGTCCCACTGTGCGGCACAACAAGACTTATCAGCAGAGCCCGTGGATCTGGGCTGACCCTGAGGTGACATGCTCCATGATTGCATGCGGGCCTTCTACCAACTCTTTCACCCTGTACGTGATTGACGACTGCTCAGCCAAAGAGGCAGGCGGCGATGGCGCATTGAACGTGTACATACATATCTCATCACAGACGCGCAACTCAACATCGAAGATGGCCGATCCGTCTCAGCTCTATATTGAAGATGCCCACTCTGCTGCCGATTACATGCGGGCCTTCTACCAACTATTTCACCCTGTACGTGATTGACGACTGCTCAGGCAAGGTAGCGATGACCAAAAAGAAGGACATGATCTCTGAGCTCGCATTTTCGGGCCGGTATGCGAAGAAAAGCGTATCGATCTCCACTCAGAAGTACAACGTCGTCCTCAAGGATCTTCGCGAGCAAACAAAATGGGTCGCCCTATTCACTGCAAGGACCGAGACTCCTTCGATGACTGCCTTCGAGAGAAAGACGTCATCCCAACGCGTGAGGAGCAGCTGGAGGTTCGATGCTTTCAGAAACCAAGCACACCAAGCTTCTGTTAACGACTGATCAACCTACTACTTACAAAGTGCTAAACGCAGCTTAGCTTGTGATAAACACTTCTTAGCTGTCTGATAATGATAAGCTGCTGGTTTGATAAGCTGACACGCATATGGGACGCAATTTGTTCTCTGTCACAAAATCATAATTTTCGGGTGGTGTGCTTGGCAATATATTAGACTTAGGAGACAAGTAATAATAGCACTGCTTAAAGTCAAGCTTACAATAAACTGCGACGGACTTCTCGATCAGATGCTGAAAGATGCAGTCCTCCCGCCGGTCGGAAAGACTGTCGGAACGACAGAAACAGAGACATCGCTCGTTACTTTGGAGCGGCGTCAACGGCTCGCTGCACTGGCTGTAGGGGGAAGGCCGATCAGTATCAAGCGCGACGTTTCACAGCCGACCAGGTGGATGATATGGCAGACGCAGAGATTGAGAAATGGTATGCCCGATGTGAATCGCGGTTAGGCGCGGCGATGACAAAAACCCTAGGTGTAGCAGCTATTCAGCTCTACGCAGCAGCATCAAGTATGTTTCTGCCAATCCAGAATGAATCGGGATTGGTTGACGACCTGGAGACTGACCCCTTTGTTGGGCAGGCGCTAAGATCAGTTTGCTGCGTAATTTATCACAAGTTTTGTATGTTCTTAGCACCGCTGACAACTGCGTTGACCACAGCTAAGCATTGCCATTTTGAACACGCATGCCCACGGACTATACCTGACGAAGAGACAAGCTCAGTAAATGTTGACACCAGACGCGCCTGCGAGTGTGACTGGCGAGATGGAGACAGCGCTGGACCAGCCACGACGTCAAGATCCTAGAATGCAGGCAGCAGGGCAGACAGGGGCTGTAGCCCTGAACGCTAATCAAGATAAAATGCTCGCCGAGCTTCGAGAGGCCAAACAGTTGCTAGTTGGAACGCAAGGAACAACGGAACCGCAGGAACCGAAGGAATCGCACCATGTTCCGAAGATGCTTGCGCCGACCTGGATCATCCCGTGGGTTGTTGGTGGGGTTGTATGTGGGCTTGTAGTTGTAGGTGCTCTATGGGTGGGCCTTTCGCGACAGCCAGCTGCGGTTCCCACTGCGGTCCCGAAGCCGGTTGCGAACCATTTAAACACTGATTGCGATCCCTTTCATAAGCAATAACTGACTATGGCTGAATACGATGGTAAAATGATAGTAAATGCGGTATATAATGCTCATACTGAGCCTCAGTATCGGGTTTGCTCGGCTATCAAAGATTGCATTCGGGGGGCCGTCCCCAAGTTGGAAATGACGGCGAGAGATGTAGGTCTTGTGACCTTAGATGTAGCAGCCGCAGTTGGGACCCGAGATTATCTAGTTAAAGCTGGAATTATACTTGCTAATGTATGAAAATAATTTATTTGCGCAACAAATAATGGCTTCGATCGCAATAATGCTCGTAGGTGGAGCAGTGGTGAACGCATTGGCGGTAGCAACTTTCTATTCTCGAAGGTCGACATAGATGAGGAGCGCAAGCGCCATGATTTAGCTGTAGAACAAATCCAGGGCGCCTGGACCGTCTGAACTGGATCAACGAGAAACTTCGCAGTCAGGTTCTCGCCGTGCAAACTTTCCGGGACGTCGACGCCGCCATCCGCGAGTACGCGCTGGTATTGCTGCAGAAAAGCAAATTGCTCGCGCAGCTGGATCCCGAGCCCCAGCTTTCAGACTTCTATGTGCCGTGAGATGCCCAAAAAGACCGCGAGATCGCGTTCGTTGTCGTGGGAATGACTGCGACATGCCTTGTCAGCTAATTTATTGCGAAGCAATAGCGTGTTGGAGACATAATGTATAAAAAGCTTAGCTTATTATACTACAGTCCACGCGGCTACTGGAAGGGACTCGCAGTCATCAAGAACCTCGCCGCAGCGGCCTAGGTTTCTGAAAACGCTGCCAATGACTGGCTCAAGATTTAAGCCATCTGGCAGATCTATTTGCCCGCGGTGCGCAGTATTCCACGCCCGAAATTCGACGTGCCGGTGTCGAACGAAGTCCACCAAGCCGACCTCCTGTTTCTCCCTCAAGATCGCCTACGTCGCAAGACATATAAGGACGCCCTGAAAGTCGTTGACGTGGCCTCCCGCTATAAGGAAGCTGAGCTGCTGACCACGAAGGTCTTTGTCGCATTTATAAGCGGAGCCCCCTTATATGGCCGAAGCTTCTACAGGTCCACACTTGGAAGGTTAAAACGTTGCCCGGCAAACCCTCCTCCGTGATCGCCGACGAGCTACGGACCCCGTCTGGTCCCTCCAGGTGTATCGACTTGGACGCTCGGTTACCAAGCCCGAAGAGCCCGTGCTCTATTATTTGGATTCTGGCCCCTCTCGCGGGTTCGTCCGGGAAGAGCTTCTTGTGGTGCCTCCTGACACAGTGCTGCCACCAAATGGGGTTCTACAGCGCTAGAAGTATTTCGATATAGGCATCCATATATGACTTTGCATCCTTGTGGCCATTTGCCAGGCTGTCCACCCCACTTTCATTTATCCAGCGCTTGCTGTCAGAGGGGGCCAAGAAACTCTGTGCAGTCGCTGGGCGTAGACGCGGTGGCGGCCGGACCGCAATACATCAATCCCGTGGCGGAATGTCTTCTTGCTGAAGAGGGCCTCCTTGTATTGCTCGTGTGGCAGACTTGCTTCTTCACGACCGCCTTCTTCACTCCCTTTGCCTTCTTGATATCTTTACCGCCGGCCTTCAGGATCGAGTACATCTTCGGGTGAAAACAGATGAATTCAGCGATGGGGCGCCAGGCGCACTCATCCTTCATTTTGCCTAGGACCTTCTTGTTCACCGTGCATTGGAGCGAGTGGTCCTTCGGGTAGTCTGACGTGTCATAGATGTGGCTGTGTGCCGTCATGTCCTTTACAAGTCCTCGGTCTGGATCTCGAGGAGGATAGGGTCTGAGTCTGTTTAGAGGAGCTGGCAGCTGTCCCCATACTGGACCTTCAAGTCGTTGTAGTAGAAGTCATACATTATGTGCTTGGAGAGGTCGAGGATGCTCATACCCACATACAAAGGCCGATTGACAACCAGGCGGCTCTTGTGTATTTGGATAGCCGCAAGGTCATCATCGAAGACGTTGGCCCGTGCGAAGGCTGAAATGGCGATAAGGCGCCGCAGCTTGTCTTCGTCGTTCGCAGGCACGAGCTTGACATTAACTCACTTGCGGAGGTTCTCCATGGTCTTTCCGAATAGATAGTTGTTGATCAGCTTGTACATGTCCTTTTCGAAGTCGCTGGTTGCTTCTTTTCGGAGCTCGGTGGTCATCCTGATGTAGGGCTCCATTCAAGGGCTCTGATCGAAGCGGAGCGCTCGGTGAATCTTCTTCAGACGCATGCCGCGAGTGGGTAGGTATTGCGCGCTTCGCACAGCTCTGGGAGGTACCCCATATCCACCTCGAGAATATAGCCCTCCGGTACGCTATTACTTCTGTGAGCCCATCACAGTCTTATATCCACTTGAAACCGCCCGTAGGCAAGAGCGGACTCATTGCTCACCCGCAGAGGTTGTTGGCGTCCATGTAGACGATGTGGCTGTTGGGTTTGGAAGAATCGTACCCCTCCGCGCTTGGGTTATTGGCTTTACAATATCGCTTCGACACCATCGACACGCCACCCCGCATCCCCTTCTCGATGAACAGGTTCTGGTCGTAATCCGTGAGCAGCTCGAGCTCTACGCCCGTTTTCTTGAGCAAGGCGTCCCACGAGAGGCCAGGGTTGGTGTAATAGTGTGCATGATCCAGTCCGTACTGCCGCATGCAGGTCTTCCGAAATGTCTAGAGCACATCACTATGGTTATAAAGGTCGTGGTAATCGCCCATTGTACGACATCCGAAGGTCTGGGAGCCCTTTTGTGCGTGAGCGTTGTCGGCCTTCGATGTATGCTCATCGGACAGCTTGCTATATAATGATTCCCTTGGTGGGAGCTTGGGCTCAGCGAACCGCTCCCAAGAGTCCATGTACTCGTACGGGTAGATGCCCTTGCGCAGCAGGAGATCGCACATTTTTCGGCCGAACCGGAGTTGCCCGAGGGAGAAGGAGATGTACTTCTCCGTGTTGTTGGGGTGCATGTTACCCTACCCTCCACCTTGGAGATGGCTTGCATCAGGAGGTCGGAGTCATAGCCCCTCAGGTTGTGGACGGCTACCGGTATGGTCGTGGTATTGGGACTCAGCCGTAGCTTTAGATTGCTGGCATTGTGGGCGGCGCGCCTCGGTATTTTTCGGCTATATGGCAGTGGTCTCGGACGGAGTCCTCTTCCAATGGCTTGCTGCAAACATGGCATGTAGTGGCTGTGTTATAAGCTTGCAAGTCCTCCCTGGTCATCCGCATGGGTGTGGGGTTGGCCAACACAACCTTGATCCTGCGCTCCTCTTTCTGGATTGCTCTGAGGAAGTGCTCCGCTGCGTTGGGCCTTCAATATTCCACCGGGGGCTCTGCCCAACCATCACAGCGGATGAGCACGTATCAGTAGCTGCACGTCTCGTGTTGCTGTGTCTTCTGGGTGTTGCTCTTCGTGGGGTCGAGCTCGGCACCCTCGACCTTGGTGGTGAGGGTCTCGAAGTCCGCATAGATGATGTAGGGAGCTGAGAGCTGTTTGTGGATGTTTTGAAAGACGAGCTTGTTATTCTCCCGCGCTGGCATCTCCACCCTCACCGCGGTCTTCCCAATCCCTTCGCACTCGGGCTTGTGGTCCTGCAGGAGGTCTTCCCTTGAGTAACAGTGGAGGCATCTCTCACAGAAGTGCTTGCGCCTGTTGTTGTGATTTTCTTGGAAGAGCAGATGGTTGTGGTCTTTTATCCATGTGTTGTGAGATTTACCCGTCTTATCGATCAGCAGTAGATTGATTCTAGGCATATCATCTGGTTGCTTGCTGAGCTCGTGAACGATGACACCTTTGTCCCAGCCGAAGACGTTTATGGTCAGGTTGTTCTGTTTGTCGACCCTTCAGATATGTGAGATGGGTGTTGGGGCATCAGTCCCTGTGAAATCATGATCATCATGAGTGAAATACTTGGAGCGTCTGTCAATATAGTCATGAGCATGAAAGAGGGCTGACCGGAGGGCCCATCTGAGACAGTGGTTTCATTTGTTTTTGACATTAACAAGGGCTTTCTTGTGTCTCACTGCCGCTGGTAGTGGGATGTATGAACCCCCTCTCAGTGGCTGATAACTGGCGATATCCAGCCATAGAGTGGTGACTCTATCAACAACCCATCCAGAGCCTCTCTGTGTCCATTTTGCGAGCATCTCCAGGAGGCAGGGGAATGTCTTGTCTAGCTCCTCGTTGATCTCACCAACTTGTAGGAGAGCCTCCTGCTTGTGGCGGAGCACATGTATGATGTATGTGTACTCCTCACTACCATCTGGCTTGTCTTTTCGAAGCTGCAGCTTTAAGGCAATCTTAAACTGGACTCCGTTGGGAGGCTAGATCTCTTAGATGAGTTTCTGGGGGATCTGGGGGCACACTCCCTCCAAGAAAGGCTATTGTTTCAGCGGTAAGGGGGTGATCCTGGGGGACATCCATCTGCCAGACCCTCAGTCACTTACCTATTACCCAGGGGATCTGCCTGAATACTGGCCCATCCGTTTTGTCCTGTTCGAACAGCTGTATGATCTCATTCTGGTAGTCTTGCGTTGTTCGGATTGATTTCTGAGGGGGTATAGGGTCAAACTCCTTTTGAATGGCCTTCCGTTTCCTCTGGACGCTTAACCGATGTTTCGGGGAAGGCCTGGATGGGTATAGCTAACAGGGCTCACGTTTCTAATTGTGAATTTTTATAGCCGCTGGGTGGGCATACCTAACAGGGCTCACGTGTCTGATTGGAAATGTCTATAGCAGCTTGTTGGGTATACCTAACAGGGCTCATGTTTGTAATTGTAAACTTGTATAGCCGCTTGGTGGGTATACCTAACAGGGCTCACATTTCTAATTGGGAATTTCTATAGCCGCCAACCGGGCAAATTCCTTTTAGATGGCACTAGCGCTCCGCATATAATCTCGCTTCAGCGCGCGACGATACCCTCACCTATGGCACAGCTATTTTTAACACCTCTGCCACACCCAGTACACGGCTGTGTTACCTTTCATTATCTCGAGGTACACCTACTAGTACTGGTATGTCTAAAAGGAGGCCCCTGCCCAATTATGGTAGAGTGCACTTGCTCCGTCCAAGTACAACACCGTGATTATCGCTCAGACATGTCCCCAGCCGAACGCTATACTTATCTATTGTTAAGCCAGTGCATAAACAAAAGTTCCTGATACAATCAAAGTATCACCTACCTAATGTAATTTAGAACGATGATGAATGGGACAGCCCTTGAAAGAGGACATCCGGAGCGAAGCCACAGATGCTGAAAAACCTCATCCTCAGAGAACTTCTACACCACCGCTTTATATATCGACATTCGGTTGATTTCTGTCGCAGTTAAACGGCGGTCGGATAGGAACGCCGTTGCTAAAGTAAACAACAGCATGACAACGGCGGTCTGATATGAACGCCGTTGTTATGCTGTTGTTTACCTTAGCAACCGGTCGCCATCTTGTTTTTGTAAGGCTGGAGATTTACTAGTCTAAAAAATAATTTTGTCGGGGCCGAGCCACGAACTCTCGTTAGTCTCCGTAGCGCTACGACGACCATACGACAGTTGTGAAATATCAACCCGGAAGATATATATAAACTCTACCTAGTGGTGTGCAACGCTAGGTAGTGTTTATCGATAAAGCGAAATACTCGGCTGTTCACAAACCGTGCAATCGAAAACAAACATTCTTGCTTGGAAAAAGGGGGCCGAGAGGCGCGGTGAACCCTTTTGGCTGGCCAGTAGTGTGGGCCGTCCCTTGGGATCGCCTCGTGGCTGCCGTTCCGACACAATAATTAGCAAGCAAGCAACATGAGTGCTCCCGGAATGGGGCTGGTAGTATATAGAGTGGAAATGTAAGGCATGCTAATGTTACATCGGCTTATTTCTGGCGCAGTTAAACGGCGTTCCTATCCGACCGCCATTGTCATGCTACTGTTTACCTTAGCAACGGTGTTCCTATCCTACCGCTTGCAAGTGGTCCAGAACCCCGACATTCGGCTGATTTCTGTCTCAGTTAAACGGCGTTTCTATCCGACCGCCGTTGTCATGCTGCTGTTTATCTTATCAACGGTGTTCCTATCAGACCGTTTGAAGTAGTTTTGCAGTAGTAGTGGTCCAGAACCCCGACATTCGACTGATTTCTCGTGCAGTTAAATGGCGTTTCTATCCGACCGCCGTTGTCATGCTGTTGTTTATCTTAGCAACGGCGTTAATATCCGACCGCTTGCAGTAGTTTTGCAGTAGTAGTGGTCCAGAACCCCGACATTCGACTTATTTCTCGTGCAGTTAAATGGCGTTCCCATCCGACCGCCGTTGTCATGCTGTTGTTTATCTTAGCAACGGCGTTTCTATGCGACCTCTTGCAGTAGTTTTGCAGTAGTAGTGTTCCACAACCCCCATTGTATATAGTCTAGACCCTGTTTATCATTCAGTCTAGACCCGTGTAGTATATACAAGGTTGGGTCTGGCGCTTTCTGTTCTGGTGGTGGGGCGGTTGCGGGGGGGGGGGTGTGGGGGAGGGGCGGGCGAGCCCCAGAACAGATAGTAGTATAGAAGCAGCCTTGTATATACTACTAGACAATGTCCGCTTGGTAGGAAATGTGAATATACACCATATAATATCTAGCGTGGTAGTGTAGCAGATTGAATTCCGTCCACCGAATGTGTTGTAACACTTATGATCAATATCTAGGCGACATATGTTCTACATGTCATGGCCATTGTATCAGCCTTTTCCCATCATTTCCAGTGGTGTCGCCATTTTCGGAACAGTT
Organism: Conchocele bisecta; assembly: GCA_029237695.1. Taxonomy (NCBI): domain Eukaryota; kingdom Metazoa; phylum Mollusca; class Bivalvia; order Lucinida; family Thyasiridae; genus Conchocele; species Conchocele bisecta. Next base: position 33,267,429 of record CM055265.1, on the reverse strand, counting down.
TCTGTTGACGGTGTTGCAAATAATTGGCGCCAAGTTGGAGATCATGCAGCAACTGGGCGTACCGGATATAAAGATAGGGCCTATCAGGGAGTGTTTCCCGGAACAACCGAACACTGTCATGTTTAAGGTACAGCGGAACATACTAACCCTTTCACGCTCAAGTAATTACCGTGGACACTTCCGAGTTATTGTCAGACTACTCCAGAAGTGAGTATTGTTATTGCAAATCAGAAAATATCCGCACATGCTGGTGCAGATCCTGATGAAACGGCTCGTTACGAGCCGGCTCATGTGTATGTGCACTGTTTACAAACATTACGTTAGGGTTCTATATTGTTGAAATGGTTAACTGGACTGGACACACTTTGGATAAGCTATATTGAAATGCTTATATATGCGCATCGCAAGAACATATACTATATTAATAGATCACCTACAGTGAAACACATCAATAGTAATCAGCCCGTACCTCAAAAGATGCATTTCATCAAAACAGTTGAGATACATCAATAAATACTGTATGAATGCAGTCGCAACTTGTCCTTGGCCATTGACATGCGTTGGTCGGCTACATGCAATTATCGCGTTTGTATGTCAGCGTTCGGTGATGTAAATAGCATATCTAAGAAATTCAATGGTACATATAACTTTACGTTTTACATCATATAGCTGGATATGCCGCTAGTAGTGATCTAACGTACTTCCTTTTAGCGATCCAGAGTTACCACTGACTACCGTTTTGCTCCAGGTACGACATAAAAAACCGCTTGAAACTCTTCAAACACTACATTACAAGTTGTGTTAACAAAACCTGCGTTAGCAAATCTAGTTATGTTTTCGAAAACAGACTTTTGCACTCTTTTACAGTCGCCCATGTCGTCATATAACCGATACAAATTTACCATTACATGTGTTTTTACAACTAATTGGCTCACATTACATTTCATCTGCATCTGTGACCCAATGCCTTTAATGTAACGTTAAAGTCATTTATGGTCGCATTCCTCGCATTTTAAGTTATGATAAGCAGACAACCAGCGCCTGTTATTCAACGTGTTATCATGTCAGATCGAATGGTTAATTAATGTATTTGTCTCTCCTCCAAATATCAGTCAACAATTACAAATGCAGGTAGGTTTAATTTAATTAACCTATTTATGAAGCTTTCATGTTTTGATACTGGTGATATGTATGCAAATTATTAGCATGGTAATTGATATACTACATTGATGGCATACGATTGGTTCATCTAGCTATGTTACATGTAGATGCATTACAATGGTGCAATTGCCACTCATCATGTTACATGTATTATAATGATTCAGTTTTCACTCATACTGTAGTTAAGTAGATTTGCAGTGACGAACATCCATTGGAGGTGAGATCAGTAGCACAAGTGTGGTGGCTGATCATTCATTTTACTGGCCTGACCCTCAATAAGCTATATGTGGATGTGACTGTAAAATGGGACTTATGGATTTTGCGACCAATGTAGATCCAGGTCAGCATCCAGCCTGATCAGGATCTGCAATGTTCGCCATTCCATCAATGACACATATGTCATGCTTCTAACAAGCAATACGTATTGTTTTCAGGATATTTGCTTTGGAGCGACATTGGGCACATATCCAAAAACGCCAGTTCTCCAGTCAGCCACCTAATATGAGACACGTAATGTGATTTTGTACCGTCGAACATCTGCGTAATTTCATGAAATACGTTTACAAAATTTACAATATTTTCCGCATATGGCGTCAGGAGTTGACAAACTTTTCAGAGCGCATGTATTCTGAAAATCTTGTCAACTTTTGACTTTACTTATGAACAATATTGTAAGATTTGTAAACGTATTTAATGAAACTACGCAGATATCCGAAGGTACAAACTCACATTGTCTCCTATTATGATTACAGTGCCTACTGCGATAAATATTGTTATCAGGCTATTTGATTTGGAGCGACACTGGGCACATATCCCAAATGCCCAAGTTCTCCAGTCAGTCTCCTACATGTACATGTATCATGATTAGAGTGCTTCCTACTGAATGTAGATGTATCATGGTTACATGCCTCCTACTGCATGTACATGTATCATGGTTACAGTGCCTCCTACTGCATGTATATGTATCATGATTACAGTGCCTCCTACTCCATGTACATGTATCATGGTTACAGTGCCTCCTACTGCATGTATATGTATCATGATTACAGTGCCTCCTACTCCATGTACATGCATCATGAATACAGTGCCTACTACATGTACAATGTATAATGATTACAGTGCCTACTGCATGTAATGTATAATGATTACAGTGCCTACTGCATGTACATGTATAATGATACCAGTGCCTACTGCGTGTATCCATGTACATGTATCATGATTACAGTACCTACTGCATGTACATGTACAATGATTACAGTGCCTACTGCATGTAAATGTATAATGATTACAGTGCCTACTGCATGTACATGTATAATGATAACAATGCCTGCTGCATGTACATGTATCATGATTACTGTGCCTATTGCAATTACATGTATTATGATTACAGTGTCTACTGCATGTACATGTATAATAATTACAGTGCCAACTGCATGTGCATGTATAATGATCACAGTACATACTGCATGTGCATGTATATTCATTGAAGTGCCTACTGTAAGTATAATGATTACAGTGCCTACTGCATGTACATGTGTAATGATGACAGTGCCTAATGAATGTATTATGATTACATTATCTATTACTTGTACATGTATAATGATTACAGTGCCTACTGTATGTACATGTATAATGAGTACAGTGCCAACTACAAGTATAATGATTACAGTGCATACTACATGTATTAAGTTACAGTGCATACTACATGTATTATGCTTACAGTGTCTTTTGCTGTACCAAATGTACAATGATTACAGTGCACATGCATGTACATATATGCCTTATTAACAGTGCCTACTGCCATGTAATGTCATGAAAATTATATCAGTGCCTACTGCGTGTATCATGTACATATCATGATTACAGTGACCTACTGCATGTACATGTATAATGATTACAGTGCCAACTGCCGAGTATCCATGTACATGTATGATGTACAGTACCTACTTGCCAATTAACATGTATAAAGAATTACAGTGCCTACGCATGTACATGTAATAATTACAGTTGCTTACTGCATGTACATGCTCATTCATCCACGTGCTTCTGCGATGTACATGTACAATGAGAACAGTGCCTACTGCATGTAAATGTACAATGCTTACAGTGCCTACTGCGTGTACATGTTTCATGATTACAGTGCCTACTGCATGTACATGTATACTGAGTACAGTGCCTACTGCATGTACATGCACTACAATCACAGTGCCTGCTACATGTATATGTACAACGATTACAGTGCCTACTGCATGTACATGTATAACGATTACAATGCCTACTATATCTACATGTATAATGATTACAGTGCCTACTGCATGTAAATGCATCATGATTACTGTATCTACTGCATGTACATACAATAATTACAGTGCCTACTGCAAGAACATGTATAATGATTACAGTGCCTATGGCGTGTATAATGATTACAGTGTCTACTACATGTACATGCATAATGATTACATTGCCTAACTGCATCTACATGTATCATGATTGCTGTACCTACTGCGTGTACATGTATAATGATTATAGAGCCTACTGCAAGTACATGTATAATGATTGCAGTACCTACTGCATGTACATGTATAGTGATTACATTGCCTACTGCATGTATATGAATGTATCATGATAACAGTGCCTACTGCATGTACATGTATAATTATTACAGTGCCTACTGCATGTACTTGTAAAATGAGTACAGTGGCTACTACATGTATAATGATTACAGTGCCTACTCCGTGTACTTGTATAATGATTACAGTGCCCACTGCATGAACTTGTAAAATGAATACAGTAGCTGCAACATGTACCATGATTACAGTGCATGTACATGTATAATGATCACAGTGCATACTGCATGTGCATGTATATTCATTGAAGTGCCTACTGTAAGTATAATGATGACAGTGCCTAATGCATGTATTATGATTACATTATCTATTGCTTGTACATGTATAATGATTACAGTGCCTACTGTATGTACATGTATAATGAGTACAGTGCCAACTACATGTATAATGATTACAGTGCATACTACATGTATTATGCTTACAGTGTCTATTGCCTGTACATGTACAATGATTACAGTTCCTGCTGCATGTACATGTATAATGATTACAGTGTCTACTGCATGTACATGTATGATTACTACAGTGCCTACTGCATGTACATGTACACTGTACACACTGTACTCATTATACATGTACATGTAGTAGGCACTGTAATCATTATACATGTACATGCAGTAGGCACTGTAATCATGATACATGTACATGCAGTAGGTACTGTAATCATGATACATGTACATGCAGTAGGCACTGTAATCATTATACATGCCGTAGGCACTGTAATCATTACATATGTACATGCAGTAGATACAGAACAAGCAGTAGGTAGGCCCTGCAAACATTATACATGTACATGCAGTAGGCACTGTAATCATTATTCACATACATGCAGTAGGCACTGTAATCATTATCCATGTACATGTGGTAGGCACTGTAATCATTATACATGTACATGCAGTATACAATGTAATCATTATGCATGTACATGCAATAGGAACTGTAATCATGATACATGTACATACAGTAGGTACTGTAATCATTATATATGTACATTCAGTAGGCACTGTAATCATGATACATGTACAAGCAGTAGGTACTGTAATAATTATACATGTACATGCAGTAGGCACTGTAATCATGATACATGTACATGCAGTTGGTACTGTAATCATTATACATGTACATGCAGTAGGCACTGTAATCATTATACAAGTACAAGCAGTAGGCACTGTAATCATTATACAAGTACATGCAGTAGGCACTTTAATCATTATACTTGTACATGCAGTAGACACTGTAATCATTATACATGTACATGTAGTATACACTGTAATCATTATACATGCCGTAGGCACTGTAATAATTACATATGTACATGCAGTAGATAGAGTAATCATGATACATTTACATGCAGTATGCACTGTAATCATTATGCATGTAAATGATGTAGGTCACTGTAATCATTATACATGTACATGCAGTAGGCACTGTAATAATTTTACATGTACATGCAGTAGACATTGTAATCATTATATATGTGCATGCAGCAGACATTGTAATCATTATATATGTACATGCAGCAGGCACTGCCATCATTGTACATGCACCCTCAGTAGATAATGTAATCATTATACATGTAGTAGGCACTGTAATCATTATACATGTACATACAGTAGGCACTTTAATCATTATACATGTACATGCAGTAGGTTCTGTAATCATGATACATGTACATGCAGTAGGCACGGTAATCATTACACATGTAGTAGGCTCTGTACTTATTATACATGTACATGCAGTAAGCACTGTAATCATTATGCATGTACATGCAGTAGGCACTGTAATCATTATACATGTACATGCAGTAGGTTCTGTAATCATGATACATGTACATGCAGTAGGCACGGTAATCATTACACATGTAGTAGGCTCTGTACTTATTATACATGTACATGCAGTAGGCACTGTAATAATTATACATGTAAATGCGGTTGGTACTGTAATCATTATACATGTCCATGCAGTAGGCACTGTAATCATGATACATTTACATGCAGTAGGCACTGTAATCATTATACATGTACATGCAGTAGGAACTGTAATCATTTTACATGTACATGCAGTAGGCACTGTAATCAATATACATGTACATGCAGTAGGCTCTGTAATCATTATACATGTACATGCAGTATACACTGTAATCAATATACAAGTACATGCAGTAGGCACTGTAATCATTATACATGTACATGCAGTAGGCACTGTAATCATTATACATGCCGTAGGCACTATAAGCATTATACATGTTATTGCTGTAGGCACGGTAATCATTATATATGTACATGCAGTATATACATTAATCATGATACATTTACATGCAGTAGGCACTGTAGTCATTATGCATGTAAATGCTGTTGGCTATGTAATCATTATACATGTACATGCAGTAGGCACTGTAAGCATTGTACATGTACATGCAGTAGACAGTGTAATCATTATATATGTACATGCAGCAGGCACTGTAATAATTATAAATGTACCCTCAGTAGACAATGTAATCACTATACATGTAGTAGGCACTGTAATCATTATACATGTACATACAGTAGTCACTGTAATCATTATACATGTAGTAGCCACTGTATTCATTATAAATGTACAAATACATGCAGTAGGCACTGTAATCATTATACATGTACATGCAGTAGGCACTGTCATCATGATACATATAGTATGCTCTGTACTCATTATACTTGTACATGCAGTAGGCACTGTAATAATTAAACATGTAAATGCAGTTGGCTCTGTAATCATTTTACATATACATACAGTAGTCACTGTAATCATTATACATGTAGTAGCCACTGTATTCATTATAAATGTACAAATACATGCAGTAGGCACTGTAATCATTATACATGTACATGCAGTAGGCACTGTCATCATGATACATATAATATGCTCTGTACTCATTATACTTGTACATGCAGTAGGCACTGTAATAATTAAACATGTAAATTCAGTTGGCTCTGTAATCGTTTTACATGTACATGCAGTAGGCACTGTAATCATTATATTTGTACATGCAGTAGGCACTGTAATCATTATACATGTACATGCAGTATACACTGTAATAATTATACAAGTACATGCAGTAGGCACTGTCATCATTATACATGTAGATGCAGTAGACACTGTAATCATTATATATGCCGTAGGCACTATAAGCTTTATACATGTTATTGCAGTAGGCACTGTAATCATTATATATGTACATGCAGTATATACATTAATCATGATACATTTACATGCAGTAGGCACTGTAGTCATTATGCATGTAAATGCTGTTGGCTCTGTAATCATTATACATGTACATGCAGTAGGCACTGTATGCATTGTACATGTACATGCAGTAGACATTGTAATCATTATATATGTACATGCAGCAGGCACTGTAATAATTATACATGTACCCTCAGTAGACAATGTAATCATCATACATGTAGTAGGCACTGTAATCATTATACATGTACATACAGTAGGCACTGTAATCATTATAGATGTAGTAGCCACTGTATTCATTATAAATGTACAAATACATGCAGTAGGCACTGTAATCATTATACATGTACATGCAGTAGGCACTGTCATCATTATACATGTACATGCAGTAGGTACTGTAATCAAGATACATATAGTAGGCTCTGTACTCATTATACTTGTACATGCAGTAGACACTGAAATAATTAAACATGTAAATGCAGTTGCCTCTGTAATCATTTTACATGTACATGCAGTAGGCACCGGAATCATTATACATGTACCTGCAGTAGGCACTGTCATCATTGTACATGTACATATCATTATACATGTAGTAGGCACTGTAATCATTATACATGTAGCAGGCACTGTAATCATTATTCATGTACATGCAATAGGCACTGTTATCGTTATACATTCAGTAGGCATTGTAATCATTTTACATGTAGCAGGCTTTGTACTCATTATACATGTACATGCAGTAGGCACTTTAATCATTATTCATATACACGCAGTAGATACTGTACTCATGTAATCATTATACATGTAGTAGATACTGTACTCATGTAATCATTATACATGTAGTAGGCACTGTACTCATTATACATGTACATGTAGTATGTACTGTAATCATTATGCATGTACATGCAGTAGGCACTGCAATCATTATACATATACACGCAGTAGATACTGTACTCATTATACTTTTAAATGCAGTCAGGACTGTAATCATTATACATGTACATGAAGTAGGCACTGTAATCATTACACATGTAGTATGCACTGTGCTCATTATACATGTACATTTAGTAGGCACTGTAGTCATTATACATGCAGTAGATACGGTAATCATTATACATGTACATGTAGTAGGCACTGTTATAAGTATACATGTACATGTAATAGGCACTCTACTCATTATACATGCAGTAGACACTGTAATCATTATACATGTACATGTAGTAGGCACTGTTATCATTATGCATGTACATGTAGTAGGCACTGTAATCATTATACATGTACCTGCAGCAGGCACTGTAATCATTATACATGTACCTGCAGAAGACAATGTAATAATTATACATGTAGTAGGCACTGTAAACATTTTACATGTACATAAGGTAGGCACTGTAATCATTATACATGTACACGCAGTATATACTGTAATCATTATACATGTAGCAGGTACTGTAATAATTATACATGTACATGCTGTAGGCACAGTAATCATTATACATGTACATGCTGTAGACAATGTAATCATTATACAAGTACATGCAGTAGGCACTATAATCATTATACATGTACATGCAGTAAGCACTGTAATCATTATACATGTACATGCAGTAAGCACTGTAATCATTTTACATGTACATACTGTAGGCACTCTAATCGCTATACATGTAGTAGGCACTGTACTCATTATACATGTACATACAGTATGCACTGTAATAAGTATGAATGTACATGCAGTTAGCACTGTAATCATTAGTACATGCAGTAGGCACTGTACTCATTATACATGTACAAGCAGTAGGCATACATTGCAGTAGGCATGTACATTCATGTAGCACAGAACTCATTATCATGTACAGCATAGCACTATCATTATACAGTACATTCAGTAGGCACTGACTCATTATACATGTACTGAGTAGCATGTATAATATGTACCAGGCACTGTATCATTATACTGTACATGACAGCATTAGCATACATAATTAACATGTACATGCAGTAGGCACTGTAATCATTATACATGTACATGCAGTGGCAGTATCTTATGTACTGCAGTAGGCACTGTAATCATTATACATGTACATGCAGTAGGCACTGTACTCAGTATACATGTACATTCAGTAGGCACTGTACTCATTATACATGTACATGCAGTACGCACTGTACTCATTATACATGTACATGTAGTAGGCACTGTAATAATTATACATGTACATGCAGTAGGCACTGTAATCATTATACATGTACATGCAGTAGGCACTGTAATCATTATACATGTACATGCAGTAGGCACTGTAATCATTATACATGTACATGCAGTAGGCCATGTAAGCATTATACATGTGGTAGGCACAGTACTCATTAAAGATGTGCATGCAGTAGGCACTGTAATCATTATACATGTACATGCAGTAGGCACTGTAATAAGTATACATGTACATGCAGTAGGCACTGTAATCATTATACATGTACATACAACAGACACTGTAATCATTATACATGTACAGGTAGTAGGTACTGTAATCATTATACAAGTACATACAACAGACACTGTAATCATTATACATGTACATGCAGTAGGCACTGTAATCATTATACAAGTGCATGCAGTATGCACTGTAATCATCATACATGTACATACAGTAGGCACTGTAATCATTATACATGTACATACAGTAGGCACTGTAATCATTATACATGTACATGCAGTAGGCACTGTAATCATTATACAAGTACATGCAGTATGTACTGTAATCATGATACATGTACATGCAGTAGGCACTGTAATCATTATACATGTACATACAGTAGGCACTGTAATCATTGTACATGTAATTGGCACTGTACTCTTTATACATGTACATACAGTAGGCACTGTAATAAGTATGCATGTACATGCAGTTGGCACTGTAATCAGTATACATATACATGCAGTAGACACTGTACTCATTATACATGTACATGTAGTAGCCACTGTAGTAATTATTCATGTACATGCAGTAGGCACTGTAATCATTATACATATACATGCAGTAGACACTGTACTCATTATACATATACATGCAGTAGACACTGTACTCATTATACATATACATGCAGTAGACACTGTACTCATTTTACATGTACATGTAGTAGCCACTGTAATAATTATTCATGTACATGCAGTAGGCACTGTAATCATTATACATATACATGCAGTAGCCACTGTAATCATTATACATATACATGCAGTAGGCACTGTACTCATTATACATATACATGCAGTAGACACTCTACTCATTATACATGTACATGTAGTAGCCACTGTAATAATTATTCATGTACATGCAGTAGCCACTGCAATGATTATTCATGTACATGCAGTAGGCACTGTAATCATTATACCTGTACATGCAGTAGGTACTGTAATCATTATATATGTACATACAGTAGGCACTGTAATAATTATACATGTAGTAGGCACTGTACTTATTTTACATGTACATACAGTAGGCACTGTAATAATTATGCATGTACATGCAGTAGACACTGTAATCATTATACATGTCCATGCAGTAGGCACTGTAATCATTATACATGTAGTATGCACTGTATTCAATATACATGTACATGTAGTAGGCACTGTAATCATTATACATGTACATGCAGTTTGCACTGGAAGCATTATGCCTGTTCATGTAGTAGGCACTGTATTCATTATACATGTACATGCAGTAGACATATACATGTATAATGATTACAATGCCTACTGCATGTACATGTATAATGATTACAATGCCTACAACATGTACATGTATAATTACTGCATTGCCTATTACATGTATACTGATTATAGAGCCTACTGCATATACATGTATAATTATTATAGTGCCTACTGCTTGCCCAGCGACAGCATGGGGAGATGGGTGAGCGCCTGGTTAGGGACCTCCTGGACGCCCTGATACACAACAAGGATAACGAGGCAGTGGAAAAGGTCATCGCCGAGTGTAACATGTGGTATGTATCTGATCATACTGGCGAACGGTCAAACCAGATCCCAAAGCAGAAGTATGTGGTTATTTAACTAGTTTAACCTAAATACCTGCATGGATTTTCAGACTAGACCATTTATGAACCAGAGCTGTAGGAGAACAGCATAGTTCGACTACGAGGGTTGTCGATGTACACATAGCTTGACAAAGAAGGTGGCCGCGGCTCTCATACAACCTTAACCAAGGTTGACTAAAAACCTTAACCAAGGGAAATTAAGTAAGTAATTCCAGGTTAAATGTAGGTCAATGTCAGATATAGGTCAGGGGTTATTGATGTACATCACTAGGAGATGAAGTTTTCCAAGTATGGTTGCTGTAGGCCCATGAATATTCCATATACAAGCTTGACTAAAAACCTTAACCAAGGGGAAATAACTAAGTATTCCAACGGTAAAAGTAGGTCAAGGTCAAATATAGGTTAGGGATTATTGATGTACATCACTAGGAGATGAAGTTGTCCAAGTATGGATGCTGTAGGCCCAGGAATATTCCATATACAAGCTTGACTATAAACCTTAACCACGTTTGAGTACAAAACTTAACCAAGTGGAAATAATTCAAGGTTAAATGTAGGTCAAGGTCAAATATAGATCAGGGGTTATTGATGTGCATCCCTATGAGAAAAGGTTGTCCAAGTATGGTGTCTGTATGCACAATAATATTCCATGTACAAGCTTGAATAAAAACTTTAACCAAGGTTGACTAAAAATCTTAACCAAGGGGAATTAAGTAAGTAATTCAAGGTTAAATGTAGGTCAAGGTCAAATATAGGTGAGGGATTGTTGATGTACATCACTAGGAGATGAAGTTGTGCAAGTATAGTTGGTTTAGGGCCAGGAGTATTCCATCTAAAATCTTGATGAAAAACCTTAACCAAGGAGAATTAACTAAGTAATTCAAGAGGAAATGTAGGTCAAGGTCAAATATAGATCAGGGGTTATTGATGTACATCCCTATGAGAAAAGGTTGTCCAAGTATGGTGTCTGTATGCACAATAGTATTTCATGTACAAGCTTGAGTAAAAACCTTAACCAAGGTTGACTAAACACCTTAACCAAGGGAAATTAAGTAATTCAAGGTTAAATGTAGGTCAAGGTCAAATATAGGTCAGGGGTTGTTGATGTACATCACTAGGAGATGAAGTTGTCCAAGTATGGTTGGTGTAGGGCCAGAAGTATTCCATATACAAGCTTGACTAAAAACCTTAACCAAGGCGTGACGCCGACGCCGACGCCGACGCCGACGCCGACGCCGACGCCGACGCCGACGCCGACGCCGACGCTGGGGTGACTACATAAGCTTTAACTATTCTTCGAATAGCCGAGCTAAAATAGGTGTTTTTGTTCTTAAAAATATGGAAATTGCTTGCAAAAAAATCCATATCCTGATGAGACGGCTCGTCACGAACCGGATCATCTGGATCTGCACTGTTTGCCAATACCACTCAACAGGCCTGTGGTGTTGAAAGGGTTAAATGTTGATAGACCAGACAGTGAGTATTATAAATAGGTTAGAGCATTTCGTGTAATAGTGCCTTTGGTCATACACATCTCTGGTGTCTGTTTCGCGTAAACCTGCCCATGTTTTACGGTTATATTTTAAACATTGCAAACACTATCTTTAGTCACTACCATTAATTACTATTTAGACAAAAATTAAAAGGAGACTATTTTTTATTTTGTGAAATTTGCTCAAATATTGATTTTATTACGAAAAAAAACACAACAATTTCCCTATTTTAAATCAAGGGGATTTTCTTTTCTAATTTCAGAAATACTGGACCGATGTTCATAATTGTATCCTCCGGAACGAAAGTCGGGGGATACTATGGATTTGACACTGAACATGGTCTGCGTCCGCAACCGCGTCCGCGTCCGCCGCAGATACTTCTTGTCCGGAGCATAACTCGAATACCCTTTGGAATATTTTCATGAAACCCAATGTGTGTTGCGTGCAAGATCGACAACTCTATCCTCAAGAATGTTTTAAGTTATCTCCCGTTGCTCTTTCGCAGATTGATTCCCTGTCAACCCAAAACTTGATTAATCTTTGGAATATGTTCATATTTCACACTTGCATAAATCATTACCAAACGGTCGTCTCATTCAAGAACGACAACTCTCACCTGACTAACATATTAGTTATCTCCTTTTATTTTTATGTTTGCTGCCTGTAGGGAAGGTGGGGAGGAAGATACACGTGCGCTTGTGGACAAGCGTCAATTTCTATATATTAACTTTTGTTTTCTTAATTAGAACATTCTATATATTAACTTTTGATTTCTTAGCTAGATCCTTTCCAAGTTCTCTAGCCAGGTTTCTGAGTCATTTCCATTCTTTTTTCCGCCTTTTAGCTCATCCCGCAGCTCCTCCAACTCTTTTCCCACATGGTAAATTCCCATAGATAACCCATTTCTTCACATTAAATCAATATTTTAACAAATTCCGCAAAATAAACTCATTCTTAAACTTGCTAAAAGGTAATAGTATAAAAAAATGCATTATGAATATAGCCGTAATATGTTGGCAGGTTTCGTGAAACGGACAGTAGTGGCATGATGTTTGACTGTTCCCCGAATGACCATGAAACAACTGACCCTGTATACTATTTTGGTAATATTGCAGAATGATGTAAAAACATACACAACTTATGGTTAAATTATTTCCATATATTGCTTATATTACAGGTTAAGTACAGAGGCAAAGAATGAAGATGAAAAAAAAAAGAGAAAACGATTGCACGCCATACTGACTAAGTTTTGTTGAGCTATGCAGCCAGCGTGTAATCGACGTGAATGGTGCACATATAGTTAATACATGTAGACGATGTTACATGAGAGATGATTTATTCTGAGCCCCGCAGCGGACATGGATTATTTTTTATTAATTCGTTCCCACGAAATAACAATTCGTTCCCTCAATTTAACAATTCGTTCCCTCGAATTAACTATACGTTTCCACGATATAACAATTCGTTCCCTCGAATTAACAATTCGTTCGCACGAAATGATAATTCGTTCCCTCAATTTAACAATTCGTTCCCTCGAATTAACAATTCATTCCCACGATATAACAATTCGTTCCCACGAAATGACAATTCGTTCCGTCAATTTAACAATTCGTTCCCTCGAATTAACAATTCGTTCCCTCTAATTAACAATTCGTTCCCACAAATTAACAATTCGTTCCCGTTGGAACGAATTGTTAATTAGTAGGATCGAATTGTTAAATTGAGCGAATGCGTTGTTATTTCGTGGGAACGAATTGTTATTTCGTGGGAACGAATTAATTTAATAAAAAAAATATTCTACGTCCCCTGTTATATTTGTATAGTAAGTTTCTATAATATAAACGGTTTTATGCAGTGATGCAGTGATGCAGTGCTATGGTATATAATAGTATACGTATATGTATATGGTAACCAGCAGAATACACTACTTTCCTATTACACGTGCACCGTGCATGTAAAGTACACTTTATCGAATGCAAAAGTTCAGTAGCGACAAATGAAATATTAAGATATATATTATGAGGAAATATAATCCACTAAGAATATAATGTGCGTGTTTAGTAGTTGTAAATTCGTGGCATCTGTTTTACAATTAAATGCAAACATGTGCAACATCAAAACATGGAAAATACAAAAAACAGCACACATGGAGAACACCAGGCTAGTGTATTTTATGCCAAGTTTTTACAGCCAGGGTTAGGAAACGCGTAGGAATCCGAGAATCGCCGATAAACCTTGTACGAACTTGATCAACTTGTTTCAAAAGACCAAGGTGTATGATCACGCTGTTACAACAACAACAACAACAAGTACTGAAACTTCCAGAAGCCATCCGATTCAAAGTACGTGTTCTTTTATTTTGTCCTTATCATGTAACGGATTTTGATTAAATATGGCGCATCAAACGCGTCTTCTTAAGCCGCATTTGGTGGTCTCTGTACTTTGGCCCAAACTTCTGTCGTTTTTGCGAAGAATCGATTTCCGTGTCTACCGATACGGAAATCTATTCTTCGCAAAGACGATGTACGTCTGTGCCGAACTCCCGAGACCACCAAATGCAGCTCCTGAAGACGCGTTTGCTGCGCCATATTTCATAAAAATCCGTTGCATATTAAGGAAAATATCAAATAACATTTACTTTGGAGTGGGCGAGCTTTCAACACTTTCAGCCATTGTTATTGTTGTTGTAACCACGTGATCATGCACCTTGAAGACAATAGCGTGGTATTTATCACGTGGCGTTTTGTGCTGCGGGACTGATAACATATAATACGTTTTTCCTTCAGATGAAGGCGAACTTAGTTGTGGATGTTACTGGAGAAATTGGGCTTATGGGTTTTCCGACCAGTGTACATGTAGCTCCAAATACTGTACACTCATGTAGCCTGAACACAATATATATTACGTGTTACAAGAAAGTCGAGTTGTTTCATTTATGGGCTGGTGAACAGTGAAAATCCTGATCAGACAGATCTGGATCTGCACTGGCAGCAACATACAATTTTCTCCAGACACAGCGTCATTTACGCTGCGCCATTACACAACATCATCATGCAGTAACAGCATTTGACTTCGTTCGACCAACGAAACGTCGGCGAATATAGTTTTGCAGACAATTCAGGATACGACATATTGTTATCACTCAGTATGTGTCGGGTGGGTGGCAAGTTGGAGCATGTGATGGTTAATTTAAAGATCGGGGTTCATCCTTAATGCAATCCCGACAGACCTGGTTTGGCCCTCACGTACGTCGTTGGTATTATTGTTGAATATTCAGTTGAATCCGGTTATACATCTTATGTGAGTATTACGATTAGTCGTAATCCTATTTTAGGGGAACGGGCTAAGTGATTGTCGTGTGGTATGGACCTGGCACCAGGTCAGGTTATTCTAATTTCAGGGCTATTTTTTCTCGATGTAAATATTCCGTTCTGATTTTTGATCCCCATGCAACAGGTTATATACGGGATAGAACCCGTTGACCCGGCCTTAAATGACCTTAGCTGTTGATAGGCCGTTAAACACCAATAAACAAACAAACAAAAAAGCATGTGTCGGCCCAATATATCGCTCGTTACCTGATAAAATAGTGCTATGCCAGCAAATTGAAGATAAAACAAACAGGATATATTTCATTCTCTGTGACCAGAATACAGCTACATATATGAGGCTGTGGCTGGACAAATGGGGCGTCTGAGATGTGTGACCATTGAAGCTCCTGATCAAATAGCACACTCCTGTCGCCAGATAGCGATCTATATTGCTTGCTAGAAGCATGGGTGTCTCATTGATGGACGATTGGCGAACAGTATAGATCCTGATCGGCCTGTGCAGGTGCACAGCCTGATCAGGATCTACACTGATCGCAACTCCCACAATACCCAGATGTTTGACCATTGAAGATCCTGATAAAATAGCACACCCCAGTCGCCAGATAACGATATATATTGTGTATACATATACATGTATCTTTAATTGTGTTTATCGGCCTACATGTATCAAGAGCTAAGGTCATTTAACGCCGGGCCAACAGGTTCGATCCCGTATATAACCTGCTGCATTGCCGGAAAATCACAAAATCAGAACGTAATATTAACATATAAATAAATATGTATTCAGCCCCGAAATTAGAATAACCTGACCTGGTGTCAGGTCCATACCCCACCAAATTCAATTGGCCCCTTCCCCTAAAATTAATAGGATTACGAATAATCGTATTACTCATATAAAGGGTATAACCAAATTCAACTCTCGCATACAAGAATGCCAAAGACGTATCTGAGGGGCAAACCAGGTCTCAGGTCGGGATTCCGTTAACAATGAATCCCGATCGTTAAATTAGCCATCTCATTCTCCCACCGCCACCCACTATACATGTATGTGTGATGGACGATTGCCAGTGAGTTGACATAGTTTGGGAATTGCATGTAGAAATGCAGGAACATACGATGTACTATACACTATATACATCCATTGCTTGTGTCATTAACATTGTGAACATTTGTTGTTCATCTTGGCACGTGTGAATGCTGATTTTTTTTGAAAGGTGTGAAGTCTCAACGAAACCGGAGTGTACAGTTATGCGTACTGCTGTCAACCGTCACGACAGAAACTGGACTATTTATAGAAATAAATAACATTTTTGAGAATTTAAACGGGTACAGTGGAACCTCTCTAAACCGGACACCAAGAAAACACCTGTAATCTTATTTTTATATCGGGTGATAATGTCTGTTCGTGATCGCATAGCACACAACCATGGCTCAGAATAATCAAATGCCTGATGATTTACAGAGAAGCCTCTCAAAGCCGGATACCATGGGGACCTCCCACGGTGTCCGGTGTAGAGAGGTTTCACTGTATAAAGGTTTAAATTGTTCAACTATACTGGATGAACACCAGTAGCCGATTTCATCAAAATTGCAAAGTATACTTATCTAGCAAAGAATACTTTGAGGGAGTCATCATTTATTTTTCCCGAAATACATTATGTCATACAGAACTAATGACTGCATATATTTGATGATTAAAAGTATGAAAAATGATAAAACTGAATTTATTACATTATCACAGAATGTAATAAATTCAGTATGATAAAAATAATAAATTTATCCTTAAATTGAAAATTTCTCCCTCAAAGTATACTTTGCTAGATAACTATACTTTGCAATGTTGGTGAAATCAGCTACAGAAGGCATTCAGCCAGCATAGTTGGTCTTTTAAATATTTAGCTCACCGATATATTCCCAACTCATGTGAATGTATTCCTTATAATTCCAACACAATATTTTCTATTTTAAACTAATTAAATTTATTTTAAATCGTACTGTCGTACTTATTTTCAACATCAAAAAAAGTGTATGTCACTTTCAAGTGCGTTCCTGTTATGAAATTTCACGTCAAACTAAATTACATAATAGTGGGTTAGCCAGACCCATGAAAACATGGTTATCATTACCACTCGGGGTGAAGGGGGGGGGGGGGGTGAGCGTAAAATTTCCACTATATTTTATTGAAAGGTATGTATCTATAGATATTATTTCCGCATGATAACAATATGTAAGTCTTCGTTTAAAGAGTGTATGCCCCTATAAGTGGACCCCCCTAACAGCAACATTTTCCGCTAAAGATGTGCGGGTTTGAGACCATTCAAGTAACAACAATGCAAATTCGCATTCACACATCTATAAAGCATTGAAAACGTGACAGCCGGTAATTATAATTTACATGAAATTTACATTGACCATTTTCATCCAAATGGCCGCCAAAGTCCAAGATGGCTGCCAAACCCACGTACATTCCCCACCACACTAAATATGTACGAACTAAATGCATTATTGGCAACATAGAAATCCGTTTATGGCTGAACTATGTTCTAAGAGTAACATGTAAGATGATACCAGGTTTATAAATACATAGCAATTTGGAATGTATGTAAACACTTCCAATATGGCCGCTAACTATCATAGTTGCCCATTCAGACCATTTCTGCGAGTTTCAAAACTCCTGTAGCATCAAAGTAAATTTGCTTTACACATTGTAAAACGGTATGGAAACATAATAATCAATGGTTGAAATTTATAGAACATCGGAACTTGCAATTTCGTCAAAAACTGCTACAATATGATGGCCACCAACATTATAACAAGTTCGCCCACCAAGCCAACCCACCGCTAACACAGTCAAACTATAGAATTATACGTTGCAATATGCAAAATTGTAATATTAATATGAAGAGCATGTAATTGTATAATTTGAAATATTCCTGCGTAATGGTACTGCTTTGTGAATTCAAATATACCCAACATCAAAGTAACAAAGTGGAAATGAAATGTCTGATTCATACAAAGACCGTAATTACTCAGGTTATAATACTTTAATAATATAATAATAATTTCCAGATTATAAACCGTGTCACAACAGAAATAATAAACATTACGGTAACCATTGTATACAATATTAAATAGCCCATACTAATAAATTGCTGCGGTACAATGTGAACGCATGGCGGCCATCTTATAATTTGGTAAACTAAGCATTTATCCAAGTATGTTTTACATTTGTTTTACTGTGTCAATGTAATACTGTCTACTTATTTTACATGATTAATGCCATCAAATAGATAACACGATGTAAATAGATGAGAAATCGTGATATTTAGCGGCCATCTTGAATTCTGGCACACAAAACAGTTATCCAAGTGCATTTTGCTATTGTCATGACCATTTACTGTGTACGTATGCTCGTACGTATGTATGTTTTTAAATGTTAAATGATAATATAAAAGTAGCACGGTGGTAAATTAACGGAGATTGTGATTGTTGGCGGCAATTTTGGATTTATGTACATATTTTCTCAAGTAATAAATATTTATTGAAGTAGCATAAGCTTTTGTTTCACTTATACAATATAAACCAATACGAATAAACCAAGAATTGGTCACATACAATAGTTATATATATATGATTTAGTGTGGTGGGTTAAGGTAGTGTTGTATTGGCGGCCATCTTGGATTATGGCGGCCAGTTTTAAGAAAATGTTCTAGTTCGACTGTATCTAAATCACAAATACTAATTGCAATGTTTTCAGAACGTTTTACAGCGTGTACATGCGATTCTGGCAGTTCTATGTCAACGTTTACAAAACAGCTTTTTTACGGGTAGAACTGTTGCTGTTAGGTGGGGGGGGGGGCAAATTATAGGGGTATATAAAATTTAAACGAAGACTTATAAATTGATGCGGAAATAACATGCTGGGATATATACTTTCATGAAAATATAGTGGCAATTTGCGCCAGCACCCCCCCCCCCCACCCTCAAGTAGTAATGGGGACCCCCCCTCCTGGCTCATCCACTATAATGCCAAACCGCACTATGAAGAAAAACGTCTAGTGTCGGGTTATATAGTGTGAACCATAAGAGTACCTCATCTGGTGTTTCTGCAGCTTGTCAATGTCATCGTGGGCGTGGTAGGTGGGGCAGAACAGCAGGTGTTAGTCCACCCACTCTATATGCACGGTGATCCGCGGGTCGTCCGGGTCCAGGTACGGACAGTCAGGGTCCTGCAGCTGGAATACACAACCGCCTGCGTTAATATTGCACGGATTATCCAAGTTTCTGAATGTCAATGGGCGATGTCAATGAGTGTGTGATCACATGGTATACAACCTCCTGCGTTAATCATACACAGATTATCAACGTTTCTGAATATCAATTGACAATTGTCATTGTCAATGGGTGTATGATCACATTGCACCCAACAGCTTGCCTTAATCTGTATCAGATAAGCAACGTTTCTGAACATCTGTTGGTAGTCTACACAACCCCTACGTTAATATTGCCGGCATTATCAACGATTCCGAAAATGTATTGGAAATATCAACTCAACAACGTCATCAAAAGCATACACAACCACCTGAGTTAATATTGCCTAGATTATCAACATTTCTGAACATCTATTGGCGAAGTCGACTCGCGAACATGAAGGCATATACGATGTATTTGCTCAGGTGAGCTGTTTACATACAACTAATGCAGGAGTGTTTCGGTTCTTCCGCTAAATCACTCGTCCGCAAGCACGAGTGCATTATTTTTATGTAAACAGATCAACCGATCACATAACCCTTTTCTTACATTTCCTACATGATATTTTATAATCCATGTAGAAGGAAAATAACGTAAATACTTCAGAGTCGGGGGATGCAATAATTTTTGGAGGCGGGACGTGGTAAATGCTACAATCATGTGCTTTTTCAGAGAATTGTGTCAAAATGTCCGTCATTTTCTTCAGTGTTGCGAGTCAGTAAAACTGGGTCAATAACTGGATTATTTAATAGGACTATTTACGTTTGTGTCTAAGAAAATAAGATATACCTGTAAAAATATAATTCAAGGACAATTCCACCAATATTGTAGTACGATGCCAATTCTGGTAGTGCACATATGGACACACCCAGTGCATACAATCAAGTCTGGCTATCCACACTGTAACTTCAGACAGACAACACCTATTGACAGAATCTCCTACAGGCTGGACCTTTGGACGGATACTCTCCACTCACACAGGGATAGTTAGGAGATATTGTCCTATTATATAGTCTGTATTAGTCCTATTATATAGTGTTCTCACTTGTATTGGTAGTACACTTTACATTTTCATATAACCTGTACCCGACATGACCCAATACCCGACATTGGAATCTGGGCCTAGCACAGCCTTCACGGGACATGGATTGGGTGTCGTGTCACGCAGGTAACATGTAAGTTTACTATATTGGCGCTGCTGACAAATCGAGCCTGTGCAAAATAAAAAAAAAGCATGGAATAAAATAGACAATTTGAGGGAACTACTTTTTTTTTGGCGGGGAAAATTTTTTTTTATTTTTTTTATTTCACTTTAGAATTGTTGTTGGTCTGGTATCACAGGCTAGAACAATAGATACTCATAACCATTTAGTTGGTTGGCGAGGAATTTGAATGTTTTGCCCAATTCTATTGTTGAGTCTGGAGCGTCTTTCAACGTCGAGACAGTATTTATTGCATTGTCATTTGTTTTGTTTTTCCCAATAAGTATTACATAGGCTGGCTTTGCGAAAGGCTGTGGCCTTATTAATTATTGAATGAATTTAATTCCTGAATTTTTCGAGAATTGTTGTTTATCACTTCAAGATTAATTTTGGGAATTTACAACGGGGAACGGGAATACGGGAACAGTATAATTTGAAAGGGAACTCTCTCAATTGCGAGATTATTGTGATCTTTTGATTTATACGACAAAAACAAGACAGAGCAACATCAATAATACAGATTGTAGTCGGACCTTGAGAAAGGTTAGATCATTAGGAAGTATTGAGTTTACAGATTTATTTAATAATTAAATGCTTGGTGAGTTACATAAAGTGGCTTATACAAGCTTGTAATTATTAAAAACTTGGTAATTCATATAGTAGTTAGACCTTCCGAAAGGTTAAACCATCATGTATTATCGAGTTAGCAGAACTATTTAATAATTAAGAGATTGCTGAGTTACGTATAGTCGCTTATACCAACTTTTAATTATTAAAAACTATGTAATTCATACAGTAGTTGGACCTTGCGAAAGGTTAAACCATATTGAATTATTGAGTTAGGAGGGGTGCTATCATTTCCATTTGTAATTGAGAGGAAGGACAGGGCATATCCGAAACATAAAAACTTAGCGAAAGTCGTTTCGTATTGACAATGGATAATGCAACACATGCATATCTATTCTCTGGGAAATAGCACGCCGCCTATCCTGGTTGGAATCCCATGATGTATGGATGGCCGATACCAACGCCTCCCATGCCACACCCCATGATGTATGGATAGCCAACGCCTACCATGTCACACACACCCTATGATGTATGGATGGCCAACGCCTACCATGCCTCATCCCATGATGAATGGATGGCCAACACCTCCCATACCGCATCCCATGATGAATGGATGGCCGATACCACCACAGCCCCAACCTCACCCCATGTACCACGCTGGACCACCACCCAACCGGTGTATGCAACAGCATGAGCTCCCAAACGACAGTGCTGTTGATCCCCAAGAATTCTGCACCATCTCCCAGGACGATGATGAGTGTCTTGATGACTGGGCAGATAGAATCAACAGGATCGCAGAGGTGACATTTTGTGCAGAGAATAGGGAGTATTTATCGTATCAGGCTATAGTCCAATTCTGCTTGGGTGCGATAGACAGAAAGTCTGGAAGCAGGGTACTTGACATGAACCCAAGTTCCATTGAGCAAGCTATCTAGAAGCTAAAACATGTCAGGCTTTGCAACATGAGTAAATGCGCATCCAAACAGACCAAGTGCTCTGGAGCCAAACTGGCAGAACGTACTGACGAGGTACCGGTATCAACATCACGAGGGAAAGAGCAAAATGCTCTGACAACATGCAACGTTATATCGCCTCTAAATCATGTACACACACACTCTGATGATTTGTCATCAAGCACATCCCGTCTATATTCAGATACATTGTGCCATACTGGTTCTACCCAGTCAACAAACATGCCAGACAGACCCCTTTTGAATGTACAAAACTCTCTTGGGATACCAAGGCAAATTACACCACAACAATCAATTGATGAAGGTTACTTACAAAAAGGGTCCCAACATTTCACATTGCAGGACACCACATGTGCAGTTGGCCAACAAGTTGAACTAGCTGCAAGATTCCAGACCACAATTTATACAGACACTCGCATAAATGCATGCTCATTGCGGATACCAGGTACTTGCGTTAAGCCTCACAGATGGATAAGCAAGATAGGACGCTTGCTATCAAGCTGTGTAGAGAAAATATTATCTGCTGACAAATATGCTCCAAACAATAGAAGCTGAAGGTGCATGCAACAGCGACAAATTAATCGGCACAGCAGATATGGTATTGCATACATGGGGAGCAGAAATAGCTGCACCAACCAGAACCACAGCCCACACTGACGCTGATGTAGCCCGAAGTGGACACACATGCACGACTCTTGATGCAGGTGCACAAACAAGAGCTAATAACACGGATCGCCAGCAGCTGTGTACTCTGGCAGCAGGAAATCAATATGTAGGGGTACAACACAAAACAGTCAGTAAACTAACATCCCTGGTACTTACAGCGTCACAAAGTACACACAGCATTGTCACACCCAAGTTTGAGACAACGGCAGGTTCACACTCCGACATTCTACCACCGGAATGGATTACGAAGATGCTGGAGGAAGCTGGAGTACACCATTCACTACCTGGAGGTATGGACAACAGTGGTAAACATGGAGGATGTGGCCACCATTACACAGCCCCAACAACTAGAGCAGAGTTACTCGTCACATCTCGGCTGTGGAAGGCCAGTGTAATGTTTCTGCACCAATGCTTGTTAGCAGCCATACAACGGTGCTGCAGGAACTTGGACGACATCTTCTTCACCTGCAGAACAATGGCCTAATGTATAGGGTACAGCAGAACTACCAGTCTTTAACACTGTTATACCACACTCCCGGGACCACCACCAATCCGTGATTATATAGTTAGTGTATATCCAGCCCTGCGAAGGGAATAGATTACATGGAACTCTTGTACATGTAGATACTGATGGATTGACCTCCAGCTACAACCTGGGTTTCAATGTGTGTGCAGCCCTGCGAAGGGAATAGACGGCATTGACCTACCTAGTGAGATGGAGGCTCGAGATATAACAGTGCCGGTGACACAAATGGTAGACATATCTGGCCAGTAGTCTGTTATAAATGATTAATACATTTGCAGGCGGGTAGTAGTCTAGTAAAATAATGTAAATCTCACTATGCTGTTACCCTTAACAGACAGAGAGCCGACACCAGGCAAGTTGATCGCTAACCGGTGTTTTTCAGACTAGTAAGATGTTTTCTACTTTGGTACTTTGCTAACAGGAATCCTGATCGTGGTCGCAAATACATATTACCGATTACCAACTAGGCCAATGATCCGCGAGAATATACAATAAGGTGGATTAGAAAACGGAGGAATCAGGAACCAGTGGCGTCTGGGCATCATGGAATTACATCTCGCATCTACCCACAGACGATAAGCACAGACAATCGCAAAGCTGTTTGAAATGTAATTGTACTTCATTCATGTAAAAAGTCGTTATCTTAACATTATTCTTCTTCCTCAACACTTTCACAATAATAGCACCTGGCACTAGATCAGGATATTGTGAGTGTACTTTCACACAAAAACTATAATGGATTAACTAGCTTCAAAACTGCTGAATATGACATATATCATTAAACATGCTTCATCTGTTCGTTTAATAATAAAGTAGGGGAGAAAGTAGTAAATAACTGCGTTTACGTATAAAGAGTTTGGTAGTGATGCAGGCTGAATATCTGTAATAATTAGTAAATACATGTACTTAAGAGTATGGTGTAAGACGTCAGCAACCTCCAGAATGAGTCGAGATGTGAGCCCCAGGCCTGTGTGGAGTTTAGTTCTCATCACAGTGGTGAAACTGCTTTGCACGGGCAAAGGGTAACCTCATCGACGCAGCGACCCAAAGACCATGCACTAGCGGATACGTCAAGCTGTGATCCACAGGCTCGTGTGTAGTCTAGTTCGAATCACAATGGTGCAACTGCTACACACGGGACCAAGGGTAACATCATCGACGTTGACCACAAGACCACTAGCGGATACATCGTGACGTGATCCCCAGGCTCGTATGGAGTCTAGTTCGCATCACAGTGGTGCAACTGCTTCGCTCGTGCCAAGGGTAAATTCATAGACGCCGCGACCCCAAAACCACTCACCAGAGGATACGTCGAGATGTGATCCACAGGCTCGTGTGTAATCTAGTTCGCCTCACAGTGGTGCAACTGCTTCGCTCGGGCCAAGGGTAACCTCATTGACGCAGTGACCGCTGGACGACACGCCAGCGGACATGTCTGGCAGCTTTCCCCAGGCTTGTGTGGAGATATGTTCGCATTACTGGTGCGATGACTTCTTCACTCGATTCGAGGGAGGTTCCGAGGACGTTGCAGACATGATGAGAGTATGTAGTCATCTCGAGCTCTGCGAATAGTACTGAGTGTCCGACTCATACTCGGGTTATAAAGGTTATCGTCGCATGTACATATCCAATATACATATTATCCCAATAAATGTATCTGACTCCCAGTTCTAAGTACAATCCAGTCCTACCTCCCAATAAGTTCCCACTAATTCTCACATGCATACGTGTGTCTGTCATTCTGATAATTACCCATGGCTTCCATTTCCATATAGACTAGTCAGTCACACTATGCTTCCAATCACTCATTGCTTATTCATTCTAATCACTATGTTCTCCTACTCGGGGAACCTAATTCAGTTCTGCCCTATAGTATAGTCTTTGTCCATATTTACGTTTATATGCCCGACCTCTTTTATATGATTGGAGAGAGTGTAGTACGCGGCCAATTCTGGTAGTGCACATATGGACACACCCAGTGTGTCTGGTCAACCAGTGCATACAATCAAGTCTGGCTATCCATATTCCTACACACTATAGGCACTATAATATTGTCCTATTATATAGTCTGTATTAGTCCTATTATATAGTGTTCTCACTTGTATTGGTAGTACAATTTACATGTGCATATAACCTGTACCCGACATGACACAATACCCGACATTGGACTCTGGGGCTAGCCCAGCCTTCACGGGACATGGATTGGGTGTCGTGTCACGCAGGTAACATGTAAGTTTACTATATATCATCGTGAGGAATGGCCGTTGTGTGTTCTCGTATTATTACCAACACATTGCACTTTTGTTGACAAAGTTTATTGTTTGTTTACTTGGACCTGTCATTGATAACATAGAAACAAAGCAGAAGTCAGAATGAAGTGAGAATATATGTAAGAATATGTCCAACATGGATACAACGTATTGATAAAATGCCATTCATTACACTTCGACATAAAAAGTGTATGTTGTCAATAATATACCCCTAATCACATATGACACACATACCTATACTCACACACACAGTCATATGTATCTCACATATCAATTGGTTCCCTTCTACATCTACTGTTTATCTGATAGCTTGTTCGTTATTGCTAATATGAATAGAATAGAATAGAATTTATTTAACGACTTAAACTAAATAGTTTCTCGTCTACATACAAAAGAATATTTACATATAAATACATGTGTATGTTCACATAGTAACAAAAGTGACTTATACTGATAATGAATTGGCTCACGACATCCACACTGGTAAACACATTGCATGTACACGTACTTTTAACAAAACCGCATCCATGTAGACAAATGCCGTGTAAATTCGTATGCGAAAACATTAACTGTATAATGAGGGTGTAATTTACACCTGCAGTAGTCTGTTCCGAATCTTGCATGCGTGAAATATGAACATGGCCACATTGTATACATATTTCTTATTTACTGACTGTAGTAAGTTCACAAACTTAAAAACACTCGTATGTCGTCGATAATATGCTGGAATATATTTGTCACGGAGGGCATTGTACGCTGGACAAACGCACACGAAATGGAACTCGTCTTCAATATCTCGCAAGTCACACTGTGTGCAGTACCGTTCCGACCTCTCGAGTCTGTTGCGACCATAACGACCCGTTTCTACTCGCAGCTGATGAGCTGATAATCGTAGCCGTGTAATTCCATGTCGAATGTGTTTCCGTTGAATTGTGTTTAAATAGTCCTCGTAGCCGAACGATGTTTTAAAATGTGTGTATAGTTGTAGTTTGGAATTTCCATGTACATCGGTGTTCCACGTCTGTATAAAATTGTCCACCAGTCTGCTTCTAAATTCAGCACAAAACGCCTTTCCGTTAACGATATGTGGATTGGCCCATACGTCACCAAAACCATGCTCACACAATAGTGATTTCACGCCCGACGCCCAGTTTTTCTTGCCAGTTACACAGTCTTGGTACGCAAGTGAATACGCCGCACTAATTATACAATTATTGGAGTTTATTATCTTGAACCAATACTTGACAATGCGTGTAAAACGATTAATGTATAACGGGTAGCTGCCCAATTCACCGTAAACACCCGCGTTGCTTGTAGACACTTTGACACCCAAAATTATTTTACAAAACTTCAAATGTATCCGTTCAATCTCCTTTGATTTCGTATGGCCCCTCACCTCACATGCATAATTTGCAGTCGAAGAAACGAACGCATCGAATAACTCGCACAGTGTTTTGGGAGTAAAATCTAGCTTGTTTACATGTTGAAACAATACGTTCATCGCTTTTAGAGCTTTACCGGAGTGTGTCTGTTGACTTAACGCGAAAGATCCATTGTAGTGTAGCATGGTACCCAAATAGTTGAAGTCATTTACAATTTCCAGCTGCCTGCCATCATAAAGCCATTGCTCATTTTGTCTAATGTTTCCACGTTTGCGAAAAACCATTATTTTTGTTTTGTCTGTGTTCACTGTAAGTCCCCACTTCCGACAATACTCGTGCAGAGAATCCAAACTATGCTGGAGGTCCTCAATTGTCTCACCCAGGATAGCCATATCATCAGCGAAGAGCAGCAGCATTAATGTAATGTCTTTTACTGTTAATCCACAGCTCTCTTTATGTTGCAAATATAGCTCCAGGTCTTCTAGGAAAAGGGCGAAAAGTACCGGGGACGAACACTCGCCCTGTCGCAGGCCAACAGAACATTAAAAAAAGTCTGAATATGAGTCACAATGTTTAACACACGATTTAACCCGCTTATACATATCCCGAAATATCCGCAGGACTTTTCCACCAAGACCGTATGTATGTAATTTATACCAAAGACCGTTTGTATACACTGAATCAAACGATTTTCTGATGTCCACGAAAGCACAATAAAGCCGTTTATTTGCATTGATAAAATGTTCGACTAAACTATGTAGCGAGAATATAGCGTCCACGGTCGAATAGCCTTTCGGGAATCCGAATTGCGCGTCCGAAAGTTTGTCGTTTTTCTCACACCATGATGTTAGCCGTGCGTTAAGTACTGTTGTGAATAGTTCTGCCAAACAACTTATCAACGTAATCCCCCTGTAGTTATTAACGTCCGTTTCACTACCACGTTTAAAAAGAGGAACAATGAAACCACGTGACCACTCGTCTGGAAAATAGCCAGTGTCCAGTATTATATTGAATAACTCCGTTAAGTGTGACAACAATATGTCTCCCGCGTTGATGAAATACTCATTTAACGTGCAGTCTCCGGCATACGCCTTCCTAGTTTTAACGTTGTTATCCCCCTTGCAACGTCCGCCTCTGTAATAGGTACATCCAGCTCCTCGAATATAGCACTTTTGTCGAAGTCATGCTCACTGGTGAATGCCTCAGAATTCTCGTCCCTGACTGTGTATATATTATGTTCCATATTTTTAAAATAATCAAAAGATTCAGCACTACTAACTGCACTGCCGTGATTGTTTTTGGGTTTACGGAAGAGCTTCCAGAAATCCTTTGGCTGTTTACATTTAAGCTTTTCTATATTACGAATTCGTTTGTGGTCATGTGCATATTTCCTGCGTCGCACAAGTGTTTTATATGCCAACCATTTATCACATAGGCTCACTCTGTTAACATAGCACCTATAGCAGACGAATCGTCGCCCCAAATATATGCACCACAAATATACACGTCCTGGTCAAGCACAACATAATTCTTATCTAGCCTAAGCCAAATAATGGTGTCATGGTGTGATCTAGCTATTGTCACGCCTCGTTTGATACAGTCTTTTACGTACAACACTATGCCACCACTATTTCTCTTTGCATGCTGGTGTTTAAACTTTCTATACAAATTGTAGCATGTATAGCCAGTTAAATCAACACTAGAATCTTTATCTGTCCATGCTTCCAGCAAAAATATTATATCATTGTCTGTTAACATATTTGTAAACTCATTATCATTACGTTTGTAATCGGCTAATCCGTTACAGTTCCACATTAATGTATTAACTTCAAAACCACCCTCGGTGTCTCCCTACGCTGATGTCACCGGGTTGGGACCAGCCGAGCGATCGCCATCTGTAGTCGTGGTGCGCGGTTCTGTCTCGCCTGTCGAGGGGCCCGCAGTGGCGGCGCTAACTGAGTCGTTCATCGGGCTCGCCCTATCGCGAAATGGGGGTGGGGGTGGGAGGGGGTGGAGGTGGGGGTGGGGGTGGGGGCAGGGGTGGCGGGGTAGTAATGTTATCGCAAATTTTCTTATACGTCTGGTCACCAACAAGAGGCGATCTCTCCTTCTGCTTGCCCGGGGCAAACGTTGAACAGCTATTTGTACTGTCCAATACATCGTAGCGATTATACACTGGCGTCCGTGGATTCTAATCAGCAGTCGTCGGCTGTGGTACAGCTTGGCGCGTCGGGAATTCCCATCTAGAGTTGGGCACATTGTTTACAGGATTATCGGAGTTCCTATAGCGAGAGTTACCCTGCATCCTATATGGATGTGGTTGTGCATTGTTTTCAAATATCGAAGTGTTCTTGTCGCCGAAATTGGCTCTACTATGCTGGTCGCGCACGTATCCGGGTGGTTGGGATTGCCCTAGCTCGGCGTCTGATGGTATATACTGTTTACCATTAAGATACAACTTATCTCTATACATATACGATCTATGCATTGAATTCTGTTTCAAGCGTTTCATAATAGGGTACAGCAATTTGCGTTTAGACTCAATTTCCACAGTGAAGATTTCGCTAATACTATACTGTGGTTTATGTTTTAGTTTATCAGGAGCTGCTTTTCTCACCATTTCACGATCGGACCGTTTACGGAAATGTCCGACTATACTTCGGGGGTACCGATGTCTTGGGTTGAACCTACCGCGGCGGTAAACGCGGTCAAACTCTACATCCGTTTGCACGTCCATCTGCGAGGCTAGAAAGTCTGATAACGTATCGTGCACGTCCTCTGGTTCCGCCCCTAGTAGCATCGTTGGCTCGTCGATACCGGCGAACAATAGCGAGTCCGACATGGATTTGCACTGTAGATCTAGGACTGCTTCGCTTATGCCCTCGTTTTCATGCCTCAGCAGGTTAAGTCCCTTGTCTGACACTTCTCTCCTGCTCAACAAGTCATTGCAAATATCACTCATACAAGTTAAACTCTGGTCAAAACAGCTCACTTTCTGCTTGATCTGCGACATCTCACTGTCCATTACCGTTATACGCGACTCGACGTGCGAAATGCTCTGTTTGATGGAGCTAATATGGCTGACCTGCTGTTGAATTTGGCCAATATGATTTTCAATTGATCCCAAACGATTGTTCTGGCTAACCTCGATATTGTTCAACCTGCTTGTAACATTGCACAATAAGTCAGTTATATGCTGTAGACTACCATATGGCGGGGCGGTTGTACACACGGGCTGTCGCACTGTTGACTGTTCGTTGGTATGCGGACTGTTTGTAGCCCCACTTGGCGGAATATGTTGGTTATGGTTGTAGGCTGTATACTGAGGCGACAGATGACATTGTTACATTGGTTTGATATGCCATATTGTCAGGTGGTTGTTGTACACAATGTCCATACTGAACATCACCGGCCTGTCCAATAAGCGTCGATACCGGGGGAACTTGCGCCATTTTTGCTGGTTCTAAAGTGGGTGAAGGATGGATAAACAATGTTGACGTACCATTTTCTTGATTCGACCGTTTATTCCTCCTAGATTTCATCATACCACTAAAAGAATGTCCGGCTCACAATGTCACCAATAAACTCACAAAATGTCCACTTATATACTACACAACTTTTTAAAATATTCATTTCCATTCTCACTTGCATTTTTTTATTGCCGCCATTTCCCGCGCATGCGTATACCTAACCTAATATGTATACAGTAATTTGTATCACTTCATTTTACAATGTCGTTTCTATGTCTTGTCCCCGGTTGTGTGTATATCCTCTGGGAGTACACTCTCAAAGGTGGGATTATGTCGGTTACAATTTGAAAGTAGATAAATTGCCAACAATGTCATGTACATGTACCTTTTAAGATAAATTACGCGAAACAATGACCATTAAAACCTGTTTCACTCCATTTCACACTTTATCATGTACTGCTACTGGCTATTACCTGTAACCCATGACAGATTGTATGATATGTCGCTGATTGCCGTCACTCGTCTCGGCTCCTCTGGTCTATATACTTCTCACTTCCCGTCTATGTCCTCTATATAATAAATCACATCTGGCTCCACTATAGCACTGCACACACTTTCGTAATAAACTCCAAATACATGTACTACACTTCCAATATCTTGAACCAAGTATTCTGGTCAAAATCACATCTCCAACTGACCACCTTGATACCTGTATATACATGGGTCGCATAAGCTTACCTGTCACAATACAATAACCAATTATCTACTGCTCACTCAATGCTATATTTCTATTATCATGCCTAGTATACCCCAAGCTAACCAATATTCCCCACGGATCAGCTCACCAGAGATCCTACCTGTGTGATAAATTCGTGACAATCATGTAACTAAACACCTTGAATTGTATTTTGCTGAATCGTCCAGTGTTGTAACCCTGGGTCTGTGAGCCATTTCGACTTCGTCCCGCAGTTGATTCGGACCAGAAATGAATCGCCTACTTAGCAAACCCTTGTGGTGAGTATACCTTACCCAGTGGTAATATATATGTGAGGTGCTGGTGACATTTGAAGGGGTGCTGGTATCTTTTGAGGGACCTTGGACGAAAACGAAATGCTGTTAATTCACATAATGAACACATTTTTAAAACGTACAGTACTTAGTTTCATTTTTAATACTTTCATAAAACATTGGTACACTATACATATACTTATAACTGACAATGAAACTTGCTCTGCCATTACATACCTTAACGCATCACCATATTTTGGAGATATTTATAATTTTTTAGAACTGTTTAGAGCTTATGTGCCATTATAATCGTTGGACAGTTTTCGAAGTCATTTACGGAAAATGACATTTGGTTAAAATGCGAAAATAGAAGTTATACCAGTTCTAGACTCATTTTTATATGTTATCTCCTTTGAGATGCCATATTTGTCACGCAAATTTATATAGGGGCAGCCATATTGTCGTGCTACGCCTAAATGGCGAGTAAAACCAAGAAAATAATGCCCTGTCAACCTATCCTATGGCGTTTTGGTCGGTCTTGCTTGGTATCTAAAACTCTACATATACACTTTTCTATAGTTTTCACAGTTTTGGCTCCGTTTATCAGTTAACTTTCTGAAAATACGAATGAAGAGAGCTACTATCTTTAGTTCTCACAGTTAGGTAGCAGTGACCAGTTAGCCGCCAATTTCGGTACAATTTTGTCTGGGAGTTACAAACAGTAATTTATTCTAGAGAAAACGTGTGGATGGGAGTTGGTTTACACCAACACAGTACATTTGCCTCTGGATGATGATTGAGAAAATATGCAACTTTCAGTCTATTGTTCTGCAAGTGATCAGTTTTTGTGGCGATAACATATTTCAGTACTTTCAGTACTTTGATTTAATTAACAACTAGGTAGTTTAACAGCGACTTATTTGTTGCAGTCGTTTTAGGCCTTGCATAAATAAAAGTGTGTTTCCTATAATCCGACCTATTACTATGGAAATACTTTTCTATTTAACTTTTAACATTGAAATAATTTGGACCTATATCAGTAATATAACGTTACAAACACTTTGTTTTTTTAGTTCAGATAGCGATAGTTTACCTTATCGGTCGGTTTACAGAAAATAAACTATTTATTATTACACATTTCATTTGAATAATTGACAGCAGTTTATTCATAATTCACTGTAGGCTAACACATTTTAAAATATAACACTACTGTATAGACCTAGGTAACAACAATAATAGGTAACCTTTACCATGCTTACAGAGCGGGAACCATAAATTGTCGTCTGTTGTTTTTATAGAGGTCTACTTGACGGATTGTAACCAGATTTGGCATACATGTTTATCACGGCAAGCCGAAGAAGCCCATTGAATTTCCGACGACTTATCTCACCTTGGCGGCCATTTTTATTTTTTGCACTCTGTATCCTTGTCCACGCAATAACTCAAGTTCTACTTCACCGATCGCAACCAAATTCGGCATACATGTTTATCATGGCAAGCCTATTGAATTAAAAAAAAATTAGATGACTGATCTCCCCTTGGCGGCAATTTTTAATTTTCGCACTCCGTATCCTTGTCCACACAATAAGTCGAGTTCTACTTGATGGATCATAACCAAATTGGTTTACATGTTCATCATGTCAATATGAGTTATCTCCCCTTGTTGACTGACCTTGTCTCGACGGGCGTATATTGTGACCTCCAGCACTCTTTTTTATTTTGTATTACCTTCATTAATGATGTCACCGGGCGAGAAACATGCATATCCGACCCGAGGCTCGAACCGGAGACCTCTGGATTACCGTACCATCGCTTTAGCCGACTGAGCTAGCAGGGCACGAATACACATCTTCTCCCCATAGTGAGCTACGTTCCGTGACAATGACAAACATGTTTTGGCGGCACTTGATAATCGTCTCCAATGACACAAATAACACGTTAAGTTAACACTAAACTAATTAGAAAAGTAACAGTTAACAGTTTAAACCCATGCCCCTCCCACCCTAATAATATAGAATGCAGTGCAGAATGCTATACTGACACTGTTATGTTGATAAAACATTTGAATAAAATTATTCTGATAAAGTACACATGTCCAAATGTGTCAATCCATGTTCATATGTGATATATTTGATCTGGATGATATCTGGGTTGTTTTTTTGTGTGTTTTTTTGTTGTTTTTTTTTTGGGGGGGGGGGGGGGGTTGAGCGATAGTGCTCTCATACACAAATTTGACTTTTTATGGAAAAACTTTAAATTGTTTTAATACAGAACAGAACAGAACAAAGCCTTTATTTGCAATATGCTCAGACCACACAGTGGTATATGAGTGCATACAAGTACAGAATAATTTGTATTATCAATAACAACAACATGGCGGACAATAAATATGCATGCAAATATGTTCAAAACAGAATATACCAACTTAATTTTGGCTAGAGTAAATCATGTGTTATCACCAATATTGAGCATTACTTTAAAATTTGTAGAAAGAACGTAGTTGGGGATAGATTTGCAAGGATCAAAAGTATGTGATTATCACGCAATGTGGTTGGTACTGTTAGTTTATTGGGAGAAATCCGGAACAATTACTGAACAAAAAGCTGAAACATATTAAATAAACGACACAAATCAAATGCGCATACAAGGCCGCGTACTGCATACAACGAAACATGATGTAGAAATTTACAAGTAAAATAAAAAAATAAAAAACAGTGTTATGCTGAAACTTTAAAAATACATGTATTTCCAACATAACACTGCTTGGCATATCATATCTGTAGGTTCGTGAAACCAGCAAACCCCAACTGCACTCCATCTCCAGATGTGGAGATGGCGTATAGGGTTAGCAAATATACGTATATACATGTAGCAGGATGACAGCTACAATCCTCACATTGGGTCGAAAGTCGAAAGCATGTGAGAATTGTGTGTATAAACAGCTATATTATTTAAAACAAAGACATACCACTGTAGTTACATATCATTAGTGAATAGTTATCAATTGGCTAATTCGGCGAATGTAGGCAACAAACACAACGATACCATCCTGTGTTCTTGTGTTTGCCCTCTGAATTCGCGAACTCGTCTTTTGGTCACCGATACGTTGGCCAGGGCACATCATGATATGTATACAACATGGATAATGTAACACATTCTCTATGAAAATCGTAGATATTGATATATGAATTGTGATGTATTATAGCTTCCAGTATGAAACAACGAAGAAATACTAACTTTAACCAACGTTAAACTGTAATCCAGTAAAGTAGATCCTGTACTGTTCAAATGACTGCATGGTGTACAGACTTGATATAACAGTCTTCGCGAAAAGTATATACATGTATCTTGAGGTGTAACCATGGGATTCGACGTGCTGTTAATGTGTATACTAACCGTGTATGAATGAAATTGACAGCACACAACAGATAATATATATACAGTGGTACCTCTCTAAACCGGACACTGAGCTAATATATGTGATCTCATTTTTTAGAGGTTTTCTGGTGACGCATCTTACATAGCAAAGCATGTTCATGATTGCAAAGTATATAAGTATGTCCCAGAATTGTTATATGCCTGAGTTACAGTGGAACATCTCTAAACCGGACACTCTGAGGACATCCCAGGGTGTCCGGTCCAGAGAGGCCTCACCGTACTTGTATGTAAACTATCTAGATCATGAATTACATTTTAGTGTAATATCACGTCATAAGTAGCTGCAAATTATCGAATAGTAGCGTGTATCACGATAAATAAACACATGTATTCTCGGAAAGGGAACATCAATTTAGTTTTGTCTATAGATATAGCATAAATCCGTTGAAATTAGTTATTATTGAAATGTAATACGACTTCAGCTATAAATAAACTTAGGCGTTTTAATTTAATCTCGGAGTGGCTGTTAAGGAGTTGCTTAAATTTGATCACACTAGGTCGTAAATAGTAATATTTGTTTAGGTACTTCTTCCGTTGGTCCTGGAAATGGGGACATATTAGCAGATAATGGAACTCATCGCCTAAATCATTGCCATTGCATAGGTTGCATTTACGTTCCGTATGCCATACCATCTACCTGTTTCGATTAGGAGTTTATGATTAGCTGTTCTAAATCGTACTATGTTCAAATACAGAGACCTTGGCAAGATATTAAAATATGGTTCTATATTTGTGTTATCCTTGAACAGGTTATAGAGTTTACCTTTATTGGATGTCGATACTCGTGCATGCCAATCTTGAATAAATATATCGTTTAATGTATGTTTTATTTTGCGGGTATCAATAGCCTGCATGTCATAGTCGAGCGAATTGCCAGTTTCATTTAGTATTTGGTTAATAAATTGTAACCATTTAAAATGAGTGTTTTTATGGTTTGAGATAAATTCCAACATCATGTATGATATCTTAGATTGGTTACCATTAACTATTTTATTCCAGAATCCTAACATCCTTGCTTTAATTGTAATGGATAGCGGGTGTCTACCGAGCTCTGCATATAACATGTATATAGGCGTAGATTTACGACTTTTAGTTATTTGTCTTAAAAAATCAGTATGTATTCTTTCCAAAATGTCCACGTTTTCAAATCCCCAAACTTCACAACCGTACGTCAAAATTGGTAAAACTGTATGATCAAACAATTTAAGCTGTAAATCAATCGGTAAGTCAAGGTTGTTAATGCGCGTATAGAGTAAGTATTTGGCCTTTTTCGCTTGTTGTGCTATGTGTTTACGAGCACTTAGGAAGCTTCCACTTCTAGAAAAATATACTCCAAGATATTTATACTCATTTACAATCTCTGATATTTCGTTTCCAAGTAGGAAGTTATATTTTCTGTTTTTAGTTGTACCAAACACTATCACTTTAGTTTTGCTTGTATTTATGTTAAGTTTCCATGTATACAATAACGCTGAAAATCGTTTAAACATTTTTGGAAACTAGCTTCGTCTTCCGCGATAATAATAGTGTCATCTGCATACAATAAGACTAATAACTTTAGTATAAATACAGAATCGTCAGTTCTATGTTGAAGTTCAACACCTTCATTATTATTTGAAGCTAAAAACATTTCCAAATCGTTTAAAAATAATGAAAATAGTATTGGTGAGAGATTTTCCCCCTGTCTCACTCCACAAAAACTAGGGAAGAATGATGGTGAAGTTTCGTTATTATTTGATACACATGTCTTAATGCCATCATACATATTGTATACAAGGATTAGCGATGGCTACTTGGATTTAGATATACTATGTAAATAGTGTTTGTTGTAGAATAGTATACAATATCAGCGGCCGTTTTCATATATTATTTTAACCAGGATGAACACGGTGAGAACGGCAACTGTATTGATACTACCAATCATTGATTTGTATAGTGATGCTATTTATATTATGTTAGTATGTCGTCTCTTATACTTATAGATATAATGCCACATGTAAACTGTATTTTAATATGTTTATGGTACTTGTTAATATGTACACATGTGATGAGACGTAAATAAACTATTAAACTATGTGTTCAGATCAACATACACATTCTACTTTCACTTTCCCTTGTAGACTGGACAGAGCTGTAGTAGCTTTGTTGTTAGTTTATTCACGTTTAGCACTATACCTGTTATTGGCGAGCCGCTAATTGGAGAAGGCAACTCGTCCATGAAGTCGGATCCCTGTAGCAGCAGATCTATTTCTTGCAACTCCCGAAGAGTCAATTCATATAAATGGTGGTCTGTAGACTGTACCCCTCGTCCAGGTCATGTTGTACATAGTAGCGACTGTACGGTCCAAACCGGGTCCGCACTGGCTTCTCCGGGATGTACCTGCATACACATACTACTGTCTGTTTAATGAAACTGCCCAAATGTTACGGCCAAACAAACAATACAAAAACAATATTTCATTCGATGATATTAAACTTTATCAAAATTTAAGAATGAGCCTTCTTTTTATTTCGTGAAATGTTGTCAAACATTGATTTTATTACGAAAAATGAGTTCTCTATGGGAATTTAACATGGGAAAATAAAAGGAGAACCTGGAGGAGGAGTCGAAAATCTTTGGAAATTGATTCTGAAATCTATGTAGATAGCTTGGAAATGATCTAACTAAGAACACAATAGTTACATTTTGAAAACCAGTCCACTATTTCTGAAAGTACAAAAATGTCCCCATGTTAAATCCCCATCTTAAATTTTGCTATAATTTAATATTATCGAAAAGAAATAATAATGATTGTGTTTGCATTGGTTATATGGCCGTAAACTTTGGGAGGTTTAGTGAAACAGACAGTAGTTTTAAATCCGCTGTTATGAGTATCCGGTCAATGCAGAAAATAATATGTTATATGACTCGAAACAATGCTTAGTGAGTTTTTGCCCATTGTAGTTCCTAATCTACTGGCAATCTCATGAAACTGTGTAGACGTTGATTAGACTGTGTCCGCGCAAGCTGATTTGGGAGAAATTGGTCCCGACATTTGAAGCCCGTCGTAGTGCATGTAGTTAGAATGATTTATTACATTTCAATCTATTATATGCATGGATTGTTCTGTGAGAGAAACCCCGTATGTGTCCACTGACACATCGATGGTCTAGTAACATAAGTGCTTATGTGCTATGCTATGCTTTAACATAGCAGTTACGACCTTATGTTACTAGACCATCGAAATAATACACCGTGAAGAGAACACCTGTACTCATCAGCGTGCACTCTCCTGCAGTCGTTATAAAATAAGCACCACCCACACAAATTCATACGCAGATGCAAACGCCCCAGAAACATTATAAAATGCATTTGTTGTTCAGAAGTGTAATAAATAGGATTTTCCGTCGTACATGTTTGAATAGCTTGACATCATAATACACTCGTGGCATCGGACGTAAACTCGTGTATTATTTCACGCTATTCAAATTTGCTTGCACAGTAGAACCTCTCTAAACCGGACATACAGGCAGTCAGTGTATCTTTAATTTGATTGGTTAATTGGTGTATATTTATGATGATAATGTCTGTTTAAGTTCGCAAAGCACAGCCGCAAACTTTGGCATAGTCTGATTTATAGCGGAACCTCTCTAAACCGGACACGCTGGGGACATCCCATGGTGTCCGGTTTAGAGAGGTTCCGCTGTGCGATGATCCTCTGTCATGCGTGGAGAGGTTTCACTTGCTGTCAGAGTGTGACACTTCACACATGCCAATTCCCGCTTATGGTTAAGTTTACGTAATCTTAATAACATTTTAACATTTGAAAATACATCATGTAATTAACTTGTTTACAGCATTTTCACTGCTGAAAATATATATCGCAATTTAAAGGTACATGTCCACTCAGTAGGCACAAAATGTTCTTTACAGGAATGAAATATTAAGTGTAAAACTGTGTCACTACTCCAGAAGTTTAGTAACATTTATTTTACTGATAGTGACTCGCGGTGGTATCAGGCTATTTTCATATGAAAATGAGGCATTCTATTTTTTAATTATTTATATAATGGCCCAATTTTCTAACCGGTCACTTTTTAATATTCCATTATTCTGTTGATGTTAAAGATATTCATTTGATATTTTCTGTAGTTTATTAGTACGTACCGCTAATCCAGAATTGTGATGTGTCGGGTTCAAATTATGTGCCATTTCTCGTGCGTAACCGGTTGATTGGAAACCGGTCTTTCTACCACGGAACAGACGCGGATCACGTGACAATGCAGATCAACGTGTAAAGTAACTGTTCTATCGGCCACATCGGAAAAACATAACAATAACAATAGGTATGCATCGAATGGTCAGTGAGGACCGCAGACGTGCGGTGGACATGACACCAACTGGCGGCAGGTACGAATTTTCTTTGTGTTTTATTCAACCAAAGGCTAGTATGATGCTATGGTGTTGTCAATCCATCAGCCAGCCAACCCAGGCCACATCATCTGATTGTTTGTCAACCATCATATGGACAGTGTGTGGCGTAAATTGTTTTCCTATGTCAGCAATACTTACAAAATTATGTACCATGTTTCCTACTCCAAAAGTGTTTTTGTAAGTGGTATCTTTTTCTGGCCGTTACTTACTTACATTACTTACGATAGGCTTGTTCTTAATTTCACAGGTCGCACGCATAATTAACCTGACTTATCCACCATTCAAAACTTGTGGAAGATGTACACGTGCACCAGATGTGTTGCCGATTTAACACTAAGACCGAAAAGACATGCAACTACACACGTACACGATCGGTACATGGTGCTGTCCCATCTGCGCAACAGGGGACTATCCGTGACATTCATGCATGAAAAATCACCAAATTGTACTGCAAGAGCGACTCAATTAATTGATGATAACAGTGTAATACTAAGAGTCTCGGAATGGTCACTGAACAGCCCTGACCTCAACCCAATAGAACACATGTGGGACGAGTTAGACAGGGGCATCAGACGTCGGCGTAGACAGGAGACTCTCGAGGAATTGAGGGGAGACATTCTTGCAGAATGGACCATCATTCACAAACCTTTCTTCAGTAATCACACCAGTTTCACGAGACAACGTTGCAAAGCTGTTATCCGTGCAGAAGTCAGACATTTCAGTTAATAGAAAGGACCATTAAATTGTGTGGAGTTTTATTTTCACCCCTATACACACAATTAAATTAAACAAATAGTATCTAGAAATCTTTGTTAACAGCAAATTCTTTATTTCAATGTGTTATACATCAGTTTTTATAAATTCAACAACATGAGGAAAAAACAAAACTAAACAACATATCGATGGTCTAGTAACATAAGGTCGTAACTGCTATGCATAGCAGTTACGACCTTATGTTACTAGACCATCGATATATAATGCGACATGAAGTAGGTGACTGGATAGAAAATTGGACCTGTATACTAAGTATATGCGTCACCTGAAAACAATAGTATTTTCGACAGGTTATGATAAAGTCGGATCATTATTGGAACGAATGGCCTTTTTGTGGAATTTATCGGGGTATAAACTTGGAAAAGTCGCGGGAATACTGGACGAAGACCGGAAGGCCTCGTCCAGTATTCCCGCGACTTTTCCAAGTTTATATCCCCGATAGATTCAACAAAAATGCCATTCATTCCTTATAATTCCAGCATTTGAAATAAATTCATCAAGAAAATGTGTTTATTTTCCGTTTTCCTATGAATTATTTTAACTGCGCCTCACGGTTACGGAAAGTAGTTTGGCATGGGAGTTTACTGGGATATAAATTTTGGACAGAGACTTGCTACGGACCAATCAAATGTTAGGGAATTGTGTAAATATTTTTGTGCTGGAATTATTGCACATCAAACAATTAAATACGGAGAATAAATAGTAATGTCGGTTAAAATGTTCAGGAAACATGGTTATCGCCCCTGATATGAGTGTGGTAATTTACGTCCGATATAAATTGTGTAATAATTCCAATCAATACGTGGGGTAATGGTGAATGAATGTTTATTTTGCCAGACAATGTCTCAGATGATGTCTCTGATATAAAGAACAGTTTCTGCCTATACTGAGTGAGCGTGTACCTTTAATGTCGAACTCGTATCACATGATTTACATCAAACGTTGGTCTTTGATTACCAGTTTTACCTGGTTATGTTTGTGCGTTATCGAACATGATTTTCTATTACAGTTTTCAGTTGCAAAATCGCAGTCAGGAAGTTTGGTGTGCATACTGATAACAGTGCTATGATTGTATTGACAAAAGGAAATTATATCTAACTTTGTTGCATGTATGGTATTTATATTATCTTGAAATGTATTGTAGTCGGATGTGAATTAATATATCAGATTGCAAAATAAATACAACGATATTAATTACAATTGTGGTAGTTAAATAAATACAAAACAAAGAAGTAAAAAATAAATTATAAGTAAATAAATAAGTACATTGGAACCTCTGTAAACCGGACACCCTGGGGGTTCTCAATGTGTCCGGTTTAGAGAAGTTCCACAGTATTGTGAATCAAAGAACCTTCCAAGCATAAACTTGAACCTCGTATTCAGGAACTGTGATTAGGTGCTAAACAGTTCCATTTACAGTGGAATAGGGTCAATAGGTCATGACGACGACCAACGCCCGGTTACTTAAGGCGGCCCGGGTGTGTGACAGCCACGCCCTTGGTGACCTTGTGAGGTTAGGGAAGGTCAACATCGACACCACAGACGAGGTACGTCTCTTTGTTCTAACCTTCCCTTCGGTAGTATAGTGTGAACCACCTTCTAATATAAATATACCTCCTACCAAAATCCAATAATCCAATGACCTATATACATGTAGACATATAAAAAATTAAAATTCATTGTTACAAGCATATCTGCACAATTAACCCTTGGAACACGAAAGACCACTATAGCGGTTTACGCAAACAGTGCAGATCCAGATGAGCCGGCTCGTACGTGTAACGAGCCGTCTCATCAGGATCTGCACTTTTTGCAAGTAATTTTCATATTTTTGAAAACCAAAAATACCCCCTTTTCATGAATGGACTAGTCTGAAAATCATTTTGTGTCGGTTGGATTGGTTGCTAAATTAACGTAACAAATTCCATTCCAGTTACTTCGGGTTGAAAGGGTTAAACGAATGCGACCAGGCTTTGACAAATACGCATATTGTTTATGTTTGTCAGATCAGAATTCAATGAAACATGCATGGATAAAATATAGTATTTCTTGACTATGTCAGTCAACTACTTGTACATGTATGTGTAAGATTGTATTGTGTGTATATGCGTGCAACAAACAGCATTAAAGATTAATACAAAAAGGTGTGAACACATAAAATGGGCCAGCCGAGGAAAACCCTGGCAATTGCGCCCTTGTTTATGCCTAAATAC
This sequence comes from Conchocele bisecta, assembly GCA_029237695.1. Lineage (NCBI taxonomy): Eukaryota > Metazoa > Mollusca > Bivalvia > Lucinida > Thyasiridae > Conchocele > Conchocele bisecta. The sequence goes on along the minus strand of CM055265.1, from coordinate 33,224,401 downwards.
GTCATGTAGTGCAGGAAATGCCTAATGTCAGTTTCACGAAACCAGTCCAAACTTTACGGCTATATAGACAATGCAAATCAATATTTGTTTCGATAATGTTAAATTTCATCAACATTTAAGAATGAGCCTTTTTATTTTGTGAAATTTGGTCCAATATCGATTTTATTGCAGAAAAATAAATTTCGCCATGTTAAATCCTCATAGACATCTTCACTCTGTGACGATGTCTATGGGGATTTAACAGAGGGATTTTTTTTCTAATTTCAGAAATACAGTCAAACCTGTGAATAAAGGCCAGCCATGGGAAGTGAAACATCTGGCCTTTGTTCACAGGTGGTATTTATTAGCAGGGTCATTTATATAGTAGTTGTTCCATTGGGACAAAACAATTGTGGCCTTTACAGCCAGGTGATTGCTATTCGGAGGTGCTCTTTAGCACAAGTTCGACAGGTGGACCGATTTTCAATATTTAACTTTTGTTTTCTTAGTTACATCATTTCCAAGCTGCTATATTGCCAGGTTTCGTAGTCAATTTCCAAAAGTTTCTGTTTTTCAACTCCTCCCCCAGCTTTTCCACCTCCTTTTCCCCATATTAAATTCCCATAGACAAATTAATATTTATTACACTTCCACGGCGGATATATATGCACATTTTGTCTACTTTTGAGATCATAAACAATTAATAGTGATGTGCGCGTGAATAGTTATACAATGACGTGTTTTTCCGCGTTTTGACGTTACGTTACGTTGTCTGATCTGGATCTACGCTTATCGCAAAAACCATAAGCCCCATTTCTTCAGTCACTGCCACATTTTATGGTCCGTTCCAGGCTGGATGTACGGCGGTCCACCTGTGCGCCAAGTCGGCGGATCTGACGTCACTGGCGACTCTCCTGGAACATGGTGCCCGTACCGACTGCTTTGACCACGTGAGTCTAACGTTCTCCGTTAATGACCAATGTAGATCCTGATCATCAGACTTGCAATTTAATACGAATATCGCATATGCTGTTTTATTATACATGTACATCATACCAGTAAGGATACAGTGCCGCCATAACGCGTCTTGTTAAGCTGCATTTGGTGATCTCGGTACTTTGGCCCAAGCTTCTGTCGTCTTTGCTAAGAATCGATTTCCGTGTTTACTGTCACGGAAATCGATTCTTCGCAAAAACTACATAAGTTTTTGCCGAAGTCCTGAGACCACCAAATGCAGGTCATGAACACGCGTTTGCAGCGCCATATTTCATCAAATCCGTTGCATATTCAGGAAAATATCAAATAATACTTACTTTGGAGTGGGTGCCCTTTCATATATTGTTGTTATTGTGGTAACCACGTGATCATGCACCTTGTTAATACATTGTGTTAAACCATATTAGCGACTGAGGTTGTCGCTGATTGTTTCAAATACAACACATTACGCGTACCCTATGTAACCAATTGGGTTACATAAAATACATGACGCGGATTGTCATTGACAATGGTTGTTTTAGTAGCAATATAAGTGTACCCGGTCAACAAATGTCACCCGATGCTAGAACCACGAATATTCATGTTGCTAGCCTATAATCGATTGTAGAGAGAAACCAAGATAGCGGTTGTGGTTGCCATTTTTAACAGGAATTAGAACTAAGAAAACTAAAGAATTCATCCCTCTGACTGACCTCTTCAAATAAAAAAGTAAAACTACCGACGCTATGCATAGACCTAGCATACTTGAACCGTATCTTTCTGGACGTAAGCATTCCGCCCCGTCGACTTTTGCAAAATTACATGCTCACAGTTTTCAATAAACAACAATATGTACATACATAGGCTGATAAGCTATACAAAAAGGCTCGCATGACCTCCTGTCGTGACATTGGCTGCTCTATCAGACAAAACAAATTCATGGTAATTCACATGTCATTTAGTTTCACTGAATTTTAAATTAATGTGTTCCACCCGTATCCCACAATGTGGCTGTGACTGGAGAAATGGGGCTTATGTGTTTTGCAACCAGTGTAGATCCAGATCAGCCTGTGCATCCGCACAGTCTGATCAGGATTTGCGCTGTTCGCTATTCCATCAATGGAACACATTGCTTCTACACTAACAAGCAATATATAGAGGATCTCAAACGAGTTTCCATTTGATACATGTATGAGATTTATGAGACGAGTCACGCACAGTTTATGAGAGGCTCGGTGCATATAATTGCGGACGAGTTTCATAAATCTCATCTCAAGGGGAAGCCAGATTCTATTTTTCAGATGACTTCAGCCTCAAACGAGCAGAAAATTTGGAGATATCCAGTACGTTTCAATGAGCATATGCCATCGACTCTTTTCGCATCTAGCTGAAAATCTCCACAGAGAAAAATAGTTTTAATACAAGCAATACAAATAATTATAAATATTCCATTTAACAGGTTCATGCACTTCATACTACCAATCGGGAGCTCATTCTGACATTTGCAGTAAGTCACGGATGCTTCTAATGACGTTTAAAACATGATGACGTCAACGTCCAAACATCATTGCTTTGTCGCGCCAATTACGGACGTCATTTGGAACGTCTCTATTTTATTCATTTCACGTAACGTTCGTGAATAATACGAATACGTAATTATGGTGATGCGGCCAACCAATCAAATGCGCTCCATGTTTTATTAAACGTGTGTCATAACACATTTAAGAAATGGGTTGAAACACGGCATAACAAGGATTTCATGTGATAAATATTGTTATCATGCTACACAGGTGTGCTATTTGATCAGGAGCTACACTGGTCACAATTCCCATACATGAAAGTCCATTTTCCAGCCACATATATACATGTATTTACATACACGAGCTGCTTTAGATACATGTATAGCTCTATGACAACATTTCCAATGGCGTCTAAAATTAGCCGAACTTTCACAGGTCTCTGGGGCCCGTTTCACTTCTTGCGACTTCTTAAGACTAAAATGTTCGTAAGTGCAAAATTATGATAGTCTGCAAATTTCACATTAGCAATGTTTTCTTGTAAACAATTATTGGATTTGCATTTATTGAGCATGCAGCCTATGCTCAATAAATGTATATCCATTAATTTAAATTTTCAGACGATCCTAAATTTGTACTTACGAACTTCTAAGTCGTACGAAGCTTAGTGAAACGAGCCCCTGGAGCGTCGTCGCAACGTTTTGATTTAATATTACTAAGCAGGTAAATTTGCGACAGGGATATAATTTTAACAAAGTAAGTCACCTAGCCGTTTAGCATTTCATGATAACATGCGGTTTATTGTCATTTGCCCAGTGTACATGTATACATGTATGTGTATATACTCTGCTTAGCTACCACACAGTACACGCGCTATGGGCAATATGGTTCACTGACAAAATGACAAGCATTGTATACTCTGATGCTCGCCGTATGTTTTTATAATTAACCCTTTGCTGAGGATACCCTTTTATGTTTGCGAAAAATCCTAAATATTTTCCTACTATGCGCTCGGACGTATATGTCGCGACCACCATTTGGACCGTCTCGTCGAGACGGTTCAAATGAGTGGTGCCAACATATACTTTCATTGAGAAACAAAATTAAAAACAAAATATTTAATAATTTTCTTACCCGTGAAGGTGTATTCCTACAGGAATGGTTCATTTACATCTCTTCTTAATGACTCGTCACGTATTTCAATAAACCGAGCGAGCGTTAACACATGCGTCTGCTAAACAATGGCCACTTGTTGAGAATAAGACGCCCATTGTTCAGCTATCGTAATATGGTGGATAATGTCCAGACTTGGCCCCTTTCACCAACATATTCCTCGGCATCTTACATGAATAGTGTTAAGGTATTGGGTGATAGATAGATACACGTGGCTTCAATAATAGTTGCTTCATACGATTAATGTGATATATGAATATAAGATATGTGAATAATCTCGTGTTACTTTACAGTATATGGTACATTGAGTTGCCTTCTCCGCCATTTTAGTATGTACAAACCATCGTACAGTTTCACCACTTCGAGCGTTTGACACATATAGCAAATAATATCACAGTAAAACTAATAAAAATTCGTGCAATACATCACAGACGCATGCTATATATAGTATGCCAAACTATAAAAGATGAGATATCTGCCGTGAGCATTTCTCCCATCAATTTCAAAATAAAATTCAATGTGTAAGCATTTAAATCTGATGCACAGTTTATTGTTAGTGTACAAGTTTACGATATGTTAAAGTCACCTACTCGCATTGTAGGTATATTTAGACAGCACTGTGTATTTATCTTACCGCTACACTGTACAGAGACATTACTGGATTCTCAAAAATATTAACAACGGGTCAACAAGCTCTTCAGAAATCATATTTTGTATATAAGTGTGATTGCACCATTTATACCATTGTATGTATGTATTTTTCATATTATGTATGGTTCGTGTGAAATATTAGAAAAGTTAAAACTGTTTATTTAGGAAGGCTAGGGAAAGCGTAGGAATTCAGAAGCGAACATGTGTTGTCTACGTTGCGTCATTACACTGACTGAAACATTATTACTGAATACATTATTACTGAAACAAAACGAAACGTCAGTTTTCAATTCATTGTAAGCCGGTTATTTGTGTCAGGACAATGCCAACAGAACGTAATAGACGTACATCTGTCTGACGTTGTTCCAGCTACATCCATAGCACGACTCCAGCATATTGATAATACATAGATGGCATGTTCAAGTGATCCACGGTAATCGCCGAATACGGCTACAGGACACGAATCCATATTGTAACATGACTGCCGTTGTTTGACACCGCTCACAACCGTATGCAAACGTACAGCGCGTGCTGTTTGAACATGGCTGTAAATAATGCTAATTCTGGGGCCAAGTCCAAACCGACGTAATACATGTCTCATGACGTTACTAGAACGCGCCATTACGTAGCCAGACCAGTTCACAACGGCAACACTGACATTTTTAAATTGATACGGGAGATGGGACACCTGCATCACTCAACGTGTACTGCGCCCCCGGAATATGTATGTGTAAATCAGCTGTTTGAATAGCAGAGTATCAACATACAGAAAGTACTGCATATATGCTCAGATTACGTTCGACCATGTCCAGCCGTGGGTAAACGTTTGCCGTGGCACTCTGGGAACTGTTTGAACCCGCGGTCTACGATATTGGGGTTCAAACAGTTCCACAACTTATCCACAACGACCACCATCGCTAAAAAACGCAGGACTATACATTTTACAACCACTATACTGTACTGAATACGAATAAGTGGAGTAGTCGTTCATAGTATACGTACATGTATACATGTATTTCGGTCTCACGTTCATCTCAGTCTATGTAATGTAACACGCTACGACCGTTAACTTGTCCATTTAAGATAATATAATGAAAATATAGTACATGTGTATTTGATAATTTTCCTTATTTTGAATGTAGCTTAATTTTACTAAGTGTGGCCAATAATGAATGTTATTTTTTCAGTAAGGTGCTATTTCTGCAGTCAATATTAATCATTTGACAAAAGTTCACAAATTACTCATTTCGAGCGGCAATGTACCTGCACATATTTCATTATTATGATTAAGAGAGCTAACTATAGCATGGAGATAGTGTTTGACTTTAGTAAGACACCCTTTCAAATGTATATGTATTATGCTCAAATCTGCCTGAACGTGTGCATGTGTCATTACAGTGACTGTGTTACGCAAATCAACGTCGATCTACGGAATGATAAATATCCAGAAACATTTCAAACATTTACAGGTTAGTTAATAAGCTTCTGGTCGTTTATTGTAGTAGTCATCAGTGTTTTATGTGTTGTATGTATAATAATTGAGTCTGAAAACGGTCTTCTATGTCTCCACCTACTACATTAATTGTTGTTTGTTTTCCATTACATTAATATATTTTTTTCAAACGGCTATATTTTTTTGTTTTCTTAAATGTATTGTTGTTTGTTTTTTAATTTAATGTTTTTTATTCTGTTTGCTACATGTACATGTACAAACACAAGATGAACATATGTGTTACGCCGGGATTACGATAACGTGCAATCAGTCACTGGGATTTGGGTAAGGGTGAACTATTGAAGGGATTCTGCAAAGCTGAATTTACACATTTATGTATTCCGCATATTTACAAATTATATTACAAGTATTTTACACATACATACCACATTCATTACCATATATACCGTCACATATACTATATATCACAGACAGAATGTTATAGTACGTTCTACTACATGAGAAACAGGTAGATCCACTGACAATTGTATGTAAAGTTAATCAAATTGAATGACACATATGAGTACTAATGATATGATAGTTATTGCCTATGTCTTCAACAAGTCTCTAGTAGGCATATCAGACGCTATAAACCTATGTCACACTATTATTTCACCAGTGTCTCACAACCTGATTATTAAACCCACTTTTTTTGGAAAAAATGAGTATATTATTTTCGTCACGAGTGTCCGTAGGTCCGTCACGTTTCTTGTAACTTGAAAAACGTTTTCACATTCATACCTACGCGCCTGATATTTGGTATGTAGCTTCGTTATCATGTGCAGATGCGCAAAGTGAATTCGGATTTTTCATTCGACCCTCCATCATGGATTATCTCCCCCTTTCCGATTCAGAATTTCCCATTTTTTCCTTGTAACTCGAAAACTTTTTCACCTTCATACCTACGCGCCTGATATTCGGTATGTAGCTTCGTTATGATGTGCGGATGCGCAAAGTGAACTCGGATTTTTGATCCAACCCTCCATCATGGATTATCTCCCCCTTTCGGACTCAGAATTTCCCTATTTTTCCTTGTAACTCGAAAAACTTTTTCATCTTCCTACCTACGCGCCTGATATTTGGTATGTAGCTTCGTTATGATGTGCGGATGCGCATAGTGAATTCGTATCTTTGATCCGACCCTCCATCATGGATTATCTCCCCCTTTCGGACTCAGAATTTCCCTATTTTTCATTGTAAGTCGAAAAACTTTCTCACCTTAATACCTACATTTCTGATATTTGATATGTAGCTTCGTTTTGATGCGCAAAGTGAATTCGGATTTTTGATCCGACCTTCCATCATGGATTATCTCCCCCTTTCGGACATAGAATTTCACTATTTTTCCTCGTAGGTCGAAACACTTTTTCACCTTAATACCTACGCGTCTGATATTTGGTTCGTAGCTTCGTTTTGATGTGCGGATGCGCAAAGTGAATTCGGATTTTTATCCGACCCTCCATCATGGATTACCTCCCCCTCTCGGACTTAGCATTTGGGGAAAGTGGGTATATTGCGATGGCGCGCCATCGACTTTTTCTAGTTCATAATAAATATATAGTCCTACATTTAAGAATAAGGATATATAGTCAGTTTATTAGTCAATTCGTAATACACATCAGCAATACAATGTTCACACATTCCGGTTCACTCTCCACCATAAGTTATGCTCAATATTTCCTCCGACTGTCTGCGTTATACTTTAATTATAAACATATCACCCTCTTATGAAACTATAGTCAAATTTCATTCAGAACTTGTGCTTAATGCTAATTCCATGATGAATTAGTGTTAGATATAATATTTAGATCCATCAATGATCCATATGTATAGTTAGGTGTCCCGTATCTGAAGCCCCACTGTAGCACTCGAATATCGCTAGGGCTGACACCACCTCGACCTGGCCTCGACTATCAAATCGCCCTGGATCTCGCCTAGGCTACGCATCTGCTAAACTAGGTTTGCGTATCTCTTTATGACATCTGTCCGATTACGACCTCGCCCTCGACCTCAACCTGGGCTTCGACCTCAACTACGACCTCGACCTCGACATCGACGCTGAAATAGACAACGACACTAAAAAGTCCGTTGTCCCACTACATGAATATCTGACAAAATTCACTAATCTGCAATTCCAGATCCATTTCATTATTCTACACTAGCTATCTATTTCCTTACCTGAACATATCTTCAGCATGCAATCCACTATCCTGCCCTTCTCTACAATCACATCATATGGACACAAATCTGTCTTCACTATCCTCGCTTTCTTTACAAACACATCCTATCAACACAAAACTGTCTTTGCAACTCCCCAGATTATCATACAGTCACCGTATAAAACACCACCACAGTTCACCTTCCAATCAATTAATCAAGCTAACACCATACATCCACTAACCATTTTGCCCTAGGCGAAACTTACCAATCATTCTACACAATACCCTGAGCTGGTCGAAAATCCTGGCTAAAGTGACCCTTGCATCTATTTACAACATACCTGGAAACAGCATATAGCCCCTCTAATATCTAATTGCAACCAATACTATTCCCATCTTCCTAGAACAATACATGTATTTACACTGGCTAAGATTTCTGAGTGACAAGTTACCGGATGTAGCAACTGGTCGTTGCTTCTCCCTGGCTGAAAAAAAAGGAAAACAGCTCCGAGTCCAACATCCGGTGCATCTGTTTGTAATACAAACCTGGCTCCTAAGTCAACACACTGCAATACTGGCTCCTTTGCTATAGCTGTCTTCAACTGTTGAAATGTATTTTCATGCTGTTCCTTCCATTACTACCTTATTGGCCTCTCCTTTCTTTGTGAGATCTGTGAGCGGAACTACTATGGATGCAAAGTCAAGAATGAACTTGCGATAAAACCCAGCAAGTCTCAAAAATGCACGTACCTGACGTTTTGTTGTGGGATTGGGAGCAGTCACTATGGCTTGAAACTTCTCTGGTACCATGTACACACCACTACGCCCTATCTTATGACCCAAGCACTCAATCTCACCTGCACCGATTATACATTTGGTGGGTCTCGCAGTTAACTTGTGATTCCTTAGCCTGGTGAACAACTGTCGTAACGAGTCCAAGTGTTCGGGCCATGTAGTTGAAAATATCATAATATCATCTATGAAATTGTCTACATCTTTCAAATTGTCTAGCAACTTTCGCATCATCCTGGAAAACACAGCCGGCGCTGTTACCAGACCAAAACACATAACCGTGAATTAAAACAAACCTTTAGGTGTCGTGAACGCCGTCTTTTCTTTACATTCAGGTTTTAATGGAATCTGCCAATGCTCTTTTGACAAATCCAATTTGGAGAAATACTGCTTTCCAGCTTGACCCATCTGGGACAAAATGTTCTCTAAGTCAGGCATTGGCTCAGAGTCAAAGACCGTAACCTTGTTCAGTGCTCGCAGGTGTACACATGTTCGAATACCTCCATCCTTCTTTTTCAATAAAATCAATGGTGATGCATATGGAGACTCTGACCTCTCAATCACCCCTAACTTTTCCATATGCTCTACTTCTGCTATAATCTGATCTCTAACATGGTATGTCAGTTCATACGCATGGCGACATTGCAATGAACAATCTGAATAATAACGTAATGATGCTTGTCTACATGTAATATTGAGTTTTTTAAATAAATAATCTGGGATTTATAGGGCGTTTGGGCTATGATATTGGTATAGGTCGTGTATTTTTATGAGAAAAAATACTTGAAAAAAAAGGTTATCAAAATGTAAAAAGAAAATAAACAAATTGGAATGGACGTCTATTACATGTTCTGGGCTGGTACAGGTATATTGATACACATAGCTGATGAATGTTTTGCGTAATTATTTCTATAAAGTCAATCCATTTTGAATTAAAAATATCTAGTTTATCCTTAATAGTGGCAATAGTTTCTTCTAGTGTTATTGTTTGCTTCAGATATATTTTAAAACGGCCTATCGATGGTTGTGTTTCATCATATTTGCACTTAAAAATGAAATATTGTAATTAAAAAGCTGATAAGCATTGTTTTATTTTTGCAGTCAACCCTCACGTTACAAAATGATATAGTTCCATATGTTAAATTACTATTGTAGTCTAGCCTTCTTGTTTGCAATAGCAGGTTGATATCCGACCAAAAAGGTTGTATGACGTTGCATTCCCAAAACATATACTTATTAGAATCAACATGTGACAGAATTCACATAAGTTAGATGGTTTTAATTTGCATTTGAATAGAAAGGTATTGTTTGGAATTAATCTCATCAAATATTTGTTCTGAAATGCTCTAAGTTTTGTGTTTATTGTGCTTTTATATGACAAAGAAAAGATGTATATCCATTCTATATCTTGTTTATTTAGTTCGTTTTCCCATTTGATTATATGGTTTTGTTGTGCTAATCTTGATTTTACAATCTGTATATTACATAATATTTATGTATATGCTTCGATGATAAACATAAATGTATTGCATATTTGGGAGTTTCATTAGTCAATGGCTCGGTTTTCATTTCTAGCTTCCATTCAGTTTTAATTAAAAAATCTCCAATATTTATGTCATATATAGTTTTCATATCGTCGAAACGATAACAGTCTTATATTCTATAATCATATATGTGTTTTAAATCATAATACCTTTATCATACCATTCTTTATATAATATAGTTATATTTCTTGTTTGAATTATGCCACAAAATGTAATGTGCTATGTTAGCATATGAATGATTAAAATTGACTTTGCACCAAGATATTAATATATTGTTTAGGAACGTACATTGTTTTACAAGATGTTTGGTGTCATTTGAATTTAGATTGCTTTCAAATAGTATATCATCACCATATGTATTTAGTTCCTTAGTGTATGCAAGTTTTAACTGACTCTGTTTACCCTTTAAACGTTTTATCCATGAACAGTTATTAAATACATTGTAAATGAATTGATAAATGCATGGATATTAATCATTTTCAATCCACAGTTTTCATACTTTTGTATTATAGTTGTTCGTGCTATTTTATCGGGATTACCGTCCCAGAGAAAGTTATACATCAAATCATTGATGTGTTTGATTGTTTCTTCAGCCGAATTCTCAAACAAAGTTAATGGGTATATTAGTTTAGGTAACACGAATTTTTCCAATTAATGTCAAGTTCCATTTGTTTTCCAGTTTATTAAACAGTTTTTAAATGACTTAAATTTTTGGTATTAAGTTTAATTCATGTAGCCGTGTTTTATTGTTTGTGAATATTATTCCAAGTGTTGATGCACGGTCGTTTGACCACGTATATTAATTGTTGTTACACCATGGACTTGGGTTATTCTAAGCTCCCCAATTGTTAGTGCTGTGCATTTTGACCTATTTAGTTTTAGACCAGATATTAGTGCGAAAGTGTCTAGCGTATGTATTAGTTCCTTAAATGATAGTTCCGACCCATCAAGCGTAAAGCTTGTATCGTCTGCAAATAATGTTTGTTTTGTTCCATTTACACCTAAAAATAAACCTTTAATCTCTTAATTTGCATTTATTTGTCTAGATAAAATTTCTATGCAAATAATAAAAATATATGCTGATAGCGGAAAACCTTGTCTGACACCTTTTTTAATACTGAAAAACTTGATAGATTACCATTATTCGAAACACAAATTTGTGCATCTTTGTAGAATAGCGATATCCATTGTATTAGTGAATTACCAAAGTTAAAATTGTTGAGACACATAATTGTAAATATTAGACCTGGTGTATTGTTTTCATTAGCTTCATTTATTAGTTCCATAAGTGTTCTTACATTTTCTCCTATATATCGACCTTTTTTATGCACGTTTAATATTGTGCTTAATACCTTTTTTTATTCTATTACCTATAACTTTTATTGAAATCTTATAGTCTACATGTAATAGCGAAATTGGTCTCCAATTATCTATTGAAATTGTGTTTTTATATTTGTTTGGCAGTAACGTAATGATTCCTTGTTTTTGCATTTCAGTTAGAGATCCATTTTCGTATGAGTAATTAGTCTATTTTATGTAGTGCTATTTTATGTCATTCCAATATAGTTTGTAACATTCAGCAGTTAGACCATCTGATACGTGCTGTTCATGTTTTTCATTTCCTTTATTACTGTTACACATTCATATTCATTAATGTAACCATCACAAGACTGTATTTCGTGTTCGTTAAATGTATTGTTATGAAATAGATTATTGCATACATTTCGTTTAAGAGTTTCCGGATTCAAACGCACTCGCGTGGCTTGCCAGGGAGATCGGAAATGAGTGGTTTCTCCTGGGAATATCGCTCGGCTTCCGCTCCAGCTTTCTCGAAACAATCGAACGGGGCAATTCAGCTCGTGGTCGAGTGCGAACGGTATACAACATTTAAACTGCTGATGAATGACTTATACTATATGAAATCATATACTTTGAATGAGAAGTTAACTCCTTTGCACATACGTTCGGAAATATGTAACTGACATAATAAACAGAGCGTCCAAAGCAGACCGATGAAACAGCTAAAAGTGACACACTATATACCTGCAATGTAATATAAGAAGAACAATACAAAATTAATGACATATCCACATAACACCCCTGTATACGCTGAAGAATAGGAATGCTTGCTGTGCTATTTTAAGTGAGAATTTTCCACTTCAATTTCTTGGTTATTTTCGCATTGCTAAGGCATCACGGGACGGTTGAAAACAGCCAAAATTGACTGCTTTTCTGAGGGCGGCGGGTGACTTATAAAAATCACCGCCTCTCACAATCAGTTAAGGAGGCTCTTGCAACAAGTATTGAAAAATACTCGCAAATGAAGTACAAATCGCGCGCCAAAATAACAATTCAGTAACCACATCAGATGTGTTCAATTAATTTTTTACAAAGTTACCCCACCCACCTATTTTTGGCCAAAAGTTTCAACACGACTGAATTTATCGGAATTGTTTTCATGAAAATATGAGGCACAGATACTTTGTTATGTCTTGTTCTATCACTTGTAACACCACACCATTTTCTGAAAATTATTTCAAAGCGGGGACATAACCAGCTCAAATTTTCGCTACAAATGCCCGAAAAATACCTTAAATTCTGACGCGAAACCGTACCGGCGAGACAGCATAGTAGGCGACATTTTCCAAGATGTCAAAATCAACTGGAGCTAACATTCATTTTCGTAGAATTATGAAATACTCTAAAAAATACACCTTGTCAAGCCTCCCAAAGTCAAGAAATATTCATAAACCTATTTTTCTAGACACACTGGTGTAACGTACATGGTCGGTAGTGAAGTATTTAGAAAATCGTCCACCCCCTTTTTAAAGCTAGCTGCCCACTGTCCCGTGAGACCTAAGTCTTTGGTCAAGCTCCAATCCATAGTATCCCTCAACTTTAACGACAGTCGCCCACGACCGTATTGATTCCCTAGGTTGTACATTTCACAGACAAACATGGGAAGTAATGCATGTCTGATTCAGTCAATTGTAATCCCCGCCCTCACCGGTCCGGGACAAAGCGGGGAACAGAGGGGCTAAACCCCGCGGATCTGCATAAATATGTGTCCCCGCAGTGGCAGGACCACCACTGGGATCTACAATCGTATCAAAATAGTGGGAATTTGGTCTGGGCACATGAAATTTGTGCATACGCCCCAGGGGACGGGATATTTGGTGTCTTTTGACTGTTATCTTAATACTATTGAAGAGAGTAGCTTAACCAAAACGTTAATTAAGGGAAATAACTAAGTACTCTTAGCGGGAAAGTGGATGAATACCATATGAGGCTCAAACAGTTGAGAGTGGTTATTCATGTACCATGCTAGGTGATGAATGTTTGCACATTTGAGAGCTGTAATATTGAAGATACAAGCATGATCAACAAAATTAAGACAAAGAAATAACTTCCGCGCTTCACCGTACGCACGGTGGGTCGTGCCAAGGCTAGAACCAGACACCATTCCCTGGTATCACAAGTTGTACCCGATCCAGTTGGGCGGAAAATACAGTGAAAGTACTTTCTACGATGCGGAAGCCGGGGATCGAGCCCACAACCTTCGTCACCACAGTCAAGCGCTTTAGACAAGTCGACCACTCGTCTGCCCATATAATTCATCTGATATATAGTTCCATGCGATATAACACCGGCAAATATATTTATCAAGTTGTTGTTCATTTATTTGCCGTAGTTAAGGAACACGTTCAGCAAAACAAACGCATGCACTGTATATAACATTCCGCCATCAAACGTGTCAGAAGCAACACAAATATATGCAAGAATATTATTCATTTAATTTATTGAATTATTGTTAAACCAGATTTAATATAAACTAATTGTAAAATTGCTTTGAAGACAATATTAAATACTTGGTACGAACATGTATTTACTAAACGGCAGCGATGTCAGTCCCTCTCGAATGCTGGAGGTCGCGCGTTCATGCCCCGGCCTGGTCATACCAAATACTAAAAACATGGTACTACCTGTTTCCAATTGACTAGTGCATAACACTGCAATATGAAACGATTGGCATTGCATATGTCTCATCACAGTCCTGTCCACGTACATGTATTATCTCAGTCCTGTGCATGTACAGCTGCATATACAGCTGATTCTCTTTATCACGATATCGCTTATCTCGATATTTGTTTTCTTTATTTAAGGGTGGGAATTGGATCCTATACCTTACCCGGTCATAAAAAGTCCAAAAAGGTCGAATGTTGAAGTTATATATGTGATATATTTATGTTGGTGCAAGGCGGAGAGATGTGTTTAAGTGTGGGCTGAAATGGGACACTGATTAGGTCCGATACGGTCCTGTAATTCCACGCAGTGTCCCGGTGCACGGGAGGCGAAGAAGAGAGGGGGTAACTGGGTTGAACTTGGCACCGGTGTAGCAGAGAAAAACGGGTCCCAGGTAGAACCAACCCGCCCCTGGCGGCACACGATATATAGTGCCATATAGTCAGTAAAAACACGTCCACAGATTTTCATTTTCGTCCATAGATTTGCCACTTCCAGACAGCTCCAAGACAGGCCGGTGCCGGGAGCATGTAAGGGCAGGCAGAAAAGTCGGCTGAGCGTGAACTAACTTGCTGTTTCAGTTTGGTTAGACTTGTTATATATAGCTTACTTTCATAAGAAAGTGTGATAACTGAGTTGCATGGACATCCTGGCCTAACGTGGCAGGGACTTGAAAACCTCGGCTCACCGTAGTATCCACGTACTCCCATGTGTTAACACGTCGCCTTTCCCACTGGTGCGAACTGGCCGCAGTACGACTACACATCAGAGATAACAATACTAATAATAATATGTTGATGGTATATATATCTCGCCCATGCGCATATTCAATTCAGAACCCAGTAATGGCCGCGAGATACACCCCGATAGGTCAATAATCCGCCCGGCTTGTCCGCTATATCGGCAGCCAGGCGCCATGCAGAGCGACACGGGTGTCACCACAAACCAGTCCGAGTCTCAGAAGGGCAACACGCATATGTTTTGTTCTATAAATGTCAGTCGGATGCACCAAGTAGTCAACTGCCCTACCATAAGGCCAAGCCGATCCACAACGTACCACAATCAACCACTCAGAACACTAAGATATGAATAATGAGAACAAAAAATGCCCTAGCAACTAATCTAAAATTAGCTCAATTCCAGCCGATAAATCGACCACCACAAGTCCACCCCAGCCCCGACCTACCTTCTCGCAAATCCAGAAATAACAATCCAGTGAATAAGTATAAACACAAAGGAAATATAAGTTAATTTCCAACAGTCAAAATGGCCACCGCCGGTAACCTTGATATAATTACCGGACGATTGTATCTCTATATACGTCAGATTTCCCGGCCGAATTCCCTATTTTGATTCCGTATTTCACTCCTGATACATCGATATCGGACACGTCGATATTTCGGTTATGTCGAGGTGGAAATCGAGTACCGATAGCATGTTTCCTTCATGTTTGTATTCTAATAATTCTATGTGAAAACTAAGTGCCTAGCACCGCCAAGTCTGATTCAGAGAGATTATCTCAGGTAGGTTTTCACATGTCTTAGTCGTCCATAGAAATCAAAAACACCGCCATTAACATGTGATAAACGTTGCACAACCATGTTAAAGTAATTCACAAACCATAATTAACCAATTAATCAATGTGGCTTTAACATGAAGATGAAATAAACAGTGTGGCAATCAAGTCAATTGAACTTGATATTTCTTAATGCCGATTTGATTTGGCTTGGGCCGAATTTGTTTGTGGCCGACGAGTCTCGGTCCGACGTGGTTTGGGGACGAAATGTGTGTCTTGCATTTTGCGATTGAATAATAAAATCGTCAGAAGAGACGGCGAGCGTGGACATTTAGTTGTAACGATTAGATGTGTAGTGGGTATGATTTGCTAAACAAATGTAGTGTACCGGGAAGTGTGCGGCGCTATGTTTAATAACAACGCATGCGCGTTTCGTTAAGCGATTAATGAAATCCCGGAAGTAAAGAAAAGTCAGTATTTTTGAAGCGATTATGTTCGGATTCTTTCGAGAATGGTTGCTGAATTTGGAAAAATTGTTATCTCGACGTTCGGATATCTCGATATAGTTTGCTCAGTCCGGTCAACTTCGAGATAATGAGAATTACCTGTATAATGGGATGGTGGACATTTGTTTAAGCTAGAAAGAAGAAAATAACCAAATATTTAAAATAGATTATCATTGAAGAAATTGTGGTCACCCTGTGCATTATCTAACGCACATTATTAATTAAATGCATAAAATGTCCAGATTAACTGATTGTGCTACAGAGTGGCCTGCGGTTTTCTTACCAGTGAGGTTGGAGATGCCAGCACAGGAGAACAACAAGCTGATCTTCCAAAACAATCAGAAGCATCTCCCAGCCCCCTACATCATGTATGCGGACTTCGAGGCCCTCACCACCAAGGTTGAGGTCCCGAGCTCGATCCCCCGCGAAGAGCAACACTCAGAAAGAAAAAGCAACACGAGACGTACAGCTACTGCTACGTGCTCAACCGCTGTGAAGGTCGGGTAGAGCCCCCGGTGGAATATCGATGGCCCAACGCAGCGGAGCACTTCCTCAGAGCAATCCATGAAGAGGAGCGCAGGATCAATGTTGTGTTAGGCAACCCCACACCCATGCAGATGACCAAGGAGGATTGGCAAGCCTATATCACAGCCGCTACATGCCATGTTTGCAGCAAGCCACTCGAAGAGGACTCAGTCCGTGACCACTGCCACATAACCGGAAAATACCGAGGCGCCGCCCACAACGTCTGCAATCTAAAGATGCGACTGAGTCCCAAGACCACGACCATACCGGTGGTCTTCCACAACCTGAGGGGCGGGCTATGACTCACATCTACTGATGCAAGCCATCTCCAAGGTGGAAGGTAAGGTCACATGCATCCCCAACAACACGGAGAAGTACATCTACTTATCCCTCAGGCAACTCCGGTTCATCGACAGCGCTCAGTTTCTGCTGGCCTCCCTGAACAAGCTTATCGAAACAAATCCGCTAGAAGCCTTTCGAATAACGGCCAGGTTCGAACCCATCCGAGAAAAGCGCGATCTCCTGCTGCGCAATGACATCTACCCGTACGAGTACATGAACTCTTGGGAGCGGTTCGCTGAACCCAAGCTCCTACTGAGGGAAGCATACTGTAACAAGCTGTCCGACGAACAGACATCGGAGGCCGACTATACTCACGCACAATATGTTTGGGAAACGTTCGGATTCTGTATAATGGGGGATTTCCACGACCTCTACAACCGTAGTGATGTGCTCCACCTCCTGACACACGTCATCGAGACCTTTCGGAAGACCTGCATGCGGCAGTTCGGACTGGATCCTGCACACTACTACATCAGCCCCGGCCTCTCTTGGGACGCGTTGCACAAGACAACGGACGTAAAACTCGAGCTGCTCACGGATTACGACAAGCACCTGTTCATCGCGAAGGGGATGCGGGGTGGCGTGTCGATGGTTTCGAAGCGATATTGTAAAGCCAATAACACAAGCGCGGGTTGGACAGCCTTGAGGGCTATATCCTCGAGGTGGATCTGGAGTACCCCAAGGAGTTGCACGAAGCGCACAACGCATATCCGCTGGCACCGGAGCGCATGATTATCCAAAATTAGTGGATATCTGAGTATCAACGCAACCTTCTAGGTGTTAGGGGTGGCACCGACAGAGGTTGTGAAAAGCTGGTCCCCAACCTCCGCGACAAGGAACGCTATGTGCTCCACTACAGGAATATGCAACTCTATTTATCTCTGGGCATGCGTCTGAAGAAGATTCACCGAGCACTCCGCTTCGATCAGAGCCCTTGGATGGAGCCCTACATCAGGATGAACACCGAGCTCCGAAAAGAAGCAACCAGCGACTTCCAACAGGACCTGTACAAGATGATAAAGAACTCTGTATTCGGAAAGACCATGGAAAACCTCCGCAAGCGAGTTAATGTCAAGCTGGTGCGTGCGAACGAAGAAGACAAGCTGCGGTGCCATATT
The DNA here is from genome assembly GCA_029237695.1 of Conchocele bisecta. Classification (NCBI taxonomy): domain Eukaryota; kingdom Metazoa; phylum Mollusca; class Bivalvia; order Lucinida; family Thyasiridae; genus Conchocele; species Conchocele bisecta. The sequence continues at coordinate 33,206,089 of CM055265.1, read as the reverse complement.
GCCAGTCCAGCCTTCGCACGGGCCTGTGTATGTGGGTATGACCATCCTCGCCCTCTCCAAGCACCCAATGTACGACTTCTACTACAACGACTTGAAGGCCCAGTATGGAGACCGCTGCCAGCTCCTCTACATAGACACAGACTCCCTCCTCCTCGAGATCCGAACCGAGGTCGCGTACGAGGGCATGGCGGCACACATAAAGCGCTCTACGATCCCCTGATCCTGATGGACATCCGCACGACCGCGTCTTACCGAGACCCCGTGATTGGCCAGCAGCTGAGAGACTGCGACCATGAATTCGCGCCCCGGGTCGACCTGGAGAAGCTTTGACCATTTAAGGGGGCTCCGTTTATAGATGCAGGAAATAGCTTCAGTCATATTATTGGCCTCATTCGTGGTCAGCGGCTCAGCCTCCTTATAGCGGTAGACCACGTCAACGACTGTGAGTAGGTACTTGTACGATTTGCGACCGACGCCGTCGTGAGGGTGAAACAGACGGTCATCTTGGTATACTTCGTTCTGAACCGGCACGTCGAATTTTCGGCGTGGAATACTGCGCGCCCTGGAAAAATAGATCTGCCCGATGGCCTGCTTCTTGAGCCAGTCCTTCGCAGCATTTTCTGAAACCTTGGCCGCTGCGGCGAAGTTCTTGGTGGCTGCGAGTCCTTTCCAGTAGCCGCGGGGGCTGTAGTAAAACGAGCTAAGCTTGCTGTCCATTGTCGGCAAGATATTAAATCCGATCAAACAGTCTCCAACATGCAACGTCTGGCAACTTTGCGGCTCCACCTTAGCGAAAAGTGCGCCATGTCAACAAATTCTTAACTTGCTTTACAAATGCTTCGCAATATAGTAGCTGACAATGCCTGTCGCAGCCATTCCCACGTCGACGAACGCGATCTCACGGTCTTGTTGGGCATCTGACGGCATATTGAAGTCTGGAAGCTGGGGCTCTGGATCCAGCGGCGCGAGACTTTTGTTTTTCTCCGGATATACCCGCGCGTACTCGCGCATGGCGGTGTCAACGTTCCAGAAAGTTTGCACGGCGTGATTCTCACCATTGCACCACCTACGAGCATTGCGATTGAAGCCATTATAACACTTTGTTGCTTTCATATATTTGCCGATATAATTCCTGCTTTAACTAGATAATCTCGAGTCCCAATTGCGGCCGCTATATCTAAGGTCACAAGACCCGCGTCTCTCGCCGTCATGTCCAACTTGGGGACAAGCCCCCCTAAGGCCATTTTTGATAGTCGAGCATACCCGATCCTGAGGGCCGTTATCACCACGGCATGATTTGCCGCATTCACTACCAGTTTACCATCGTCTTCAGCCATTGCCAGTTATTGCATATGAAAGGGACCACAAGCAGTGTTTAAATGGGTCGCAACCGGCTTCGGAACCACAACTGGTTGTCGAGAAAGGCTCACACATGGAGCATCTGCAACTAGAAGCCCACCAACAGCCCACGGGATGATCCAGGCCCAGGCGCCTGTTCCTTCGTACCTGCCTTCGGGTGTTCTTCCAAAGGAACTGCCTTCGGGTATTCTTTCGAAGAAACAACTAACAATTGTTTGGCATCTCGAAGCTTTGGCGAGCATTTTATCTTGTTTAGCTTTCCGGGCAGTAGCCCCTGCTCGCCCCGATGTCTGTCTTTTTGGGTCTTTATGTCGTTTCAGCTCCGTCACGCTCGCAGGCGTCGACATTTTATGAGCTTGACCCTATAGTCCGTGGGCATATCTGTTCAAAATGGCAGTGCTTAGCTCTAGTCAACGCAGTTTGTCAGCAGTGCTAAGAACATGCCATACTTGTGGTAAATTACGCAGCAAGCTGATCTTAGTGTATGTTCAAAAAAGGGGTCAGTCTCGAGGTCGTCAACCAATCTCGATTGATTCTGGATTGGCAGAAACGTACCTGCTGCTGCTGCGTATAGCTGAATGGCTGCCGCCCTTATGGTTTTTGTCATCACGGCGCCTAGCAACGATTCTTATCGGGCGTACCATTTCTCAATCTCTATACCTGGCATATTATCAACTGGCTGTGAGACGTCGTCCCAGATACTGCTCGGCTTTCCCCCTGCAAGCAGTGCAGCGAGCCGTTGGCGCCGCTCCGAAATAACGAGTGATGTTTCTGTCGTTTGGGCGACCGAGTCGGCGGCTGTCGTTTCGGCAGTCGATCGAGAAGTTCGTCGCAGTTCATTGTACGCTTGATCTTAAGCAGTGCTATTCTGACTCGCCTCGTCAGTCTAATATATTACCAAGCGAACCATCCGAAAATTATGATCACTATTATGTCTGTGGCAGAGCACCAAATTGCTTCCCACATATTTCTTAGCTGCAGCTATGCATTGTTTATCTCAAGCTAAACAGTGTTTATCACAAGCTAAATTGCGCTTACCACTTTGTAAGCTGTAGGTTGATCAGTCTTTAACAGAATATTGGTGTACTTAGTTTCTGAAAGCATCTGTCAAACATCCAGTCGCTCCTCATGCGTTAGGATAACGTCATTCTCTCGAAGACAGTCAGTCATTGAAGGAGTCTCGGTCCTTGCAGTGAAAGAGGGCGACCCATTTCGTTTGCTCGCTCAGATCCTTGATGACGGTGTTGTTCCTATGAGTGGAGATCCATACGCTTTGCTCCGCATGCCGGCCCGAAAATGCGAGCTCAGAGAGCATGTCCTTCATTTTTGGTCATCGCTGCCTTGAATGAGCAGTCGTCAATCACGTACAGGGTGGGCTCGCCCTGACATAGTTAGTAGAAGGCCCGTAGATAATCATGGAGCATGTCACCGGGGTCAACAGCGTATACCTCAGCGTCAGCCCAACTCCATTGGCTTTGCTGATAAGTCTTGTTGTGCCGCACAGTAGGACACAGGATCACAATGTTTCGAAATAAACTGCGATAGGGGCCCTCGAGCAAGTCCAGGATGAAGACCGTTTCTCCGCATCCAGTCTGCCCACATATTACAGCGGAGTGGGCATTCTCAATATACAGCTGAGATGAATCGGCCATCTTCGATGTTGAGTTGCGCATCTGTGATGATATGTAGGTACACGATCAATGCGCATGCTCCGTCTGCCTCTTTGGCTATCTGGATCGTCACACCCTCGATCGCGTTCTCTACTCGGCGCCCACTACCGTGGAGTTGGCGTCGTCGCTGGTTCGCATGTCTAGCCATAGCGTGCACTTAGAAGTCAGATACTCTGCGAAAAGACGTCCGAGAGCCGCAGGTCTTTGGCCACTGCGGCAACCTCTGGGCACGCTTAGAGCCGGCAGCAAACTGTTTTTTTTTTGCTTCATCCCATTGCTGGTGTTTGCGAAGGCCCTGGCAGTAGAGCTGATTGGGGACTCCATCAATTGTCACCTCGACCTTTGTGATCGTTGGGTTATAAAATGTGTCGCTTTTTCGCGACCAGGACCTCCTTGAACAGCATCAGTATGCCTTTCATCGGTCGGGCGGGGACGTTGATATTAATATTCCACAATATGTCGATTTTGTCTTTCGTCATCTTGCGATGGCGAAGAACTCGGTCATAAAGTATGGCAACACGCCCGCCGGCATACTGGGTTCTAATCAATCGCGCGATGTCAGGCATAGTATCCATTTCGTAATCACGTGAAACATTATCGATCGAATACGTCGATGCCGTGTCAGTGGCTATGAGAACTCGGCCATAGTCGTTGAACCTTAGTTCGTATTCGAGGCGGTCCGCCAAAGCGCTCTGATAGTATGGCATGTGGCTCTCCAGCAGCTCAAAGTCGAGTGGGATGTAGAAGCGGCTGCCGTAAGCAGTCGCAATTGCGTTGTCGTTCGCAACGTTATCTGCCTTGTCACCAGACCCGGTCTAAGTCTGGTTACGTTCCTATTTAGGCTGGTAACCAGCGGGGCTTGCACGCTTCAGATCGACAACTCTTGTGTGGAACGCTGCACCGGCCTCATCTCAATCACTTTCACGGTCGGATGGCGCAACGTTGAAAAGGACGAAGGGTTCGGCTTCGTGAAGGACGGCCGCGCAGTAGGCGCAAAGCGGACCCCCGTCTTTGGAGCCCTCCAAGCTTTTGTCGCGTCAAAGCTTGATGGACGAGCAGCCACCGGACTTGCGACCTTGATCATCGAGCCCGCCAACCGGGTAACGATCACCCCGGCGTTGGCCGTGCGGTTTGGTTTTACAACAACATACACCGACAATATGAGATGGTTTGGGCCAGGCGAACACGTCGACGACGGCCCCGTGGGTTTCGCCTTCACGAAAACGCACAGGGTGCACCTGTATCAGCTGCACGCATCATACAACAAGTTCCAGCGCAAGCGCAGAACAGGCACAGACAGCAATGATGGGGCTACAATGAGAAGGATAGAGGGGAGCGTAGCGCAGGCCCGCATAGTTACCGCCGGGAGATTTATTTACTTCGCTAAAAAATTCGCCGACCACAAGAGCTCCTCCACTGTGGTGACACTATTGATCGAGCTTGATCTATGATGAATGCCGAAAAACTATACCCTGAGCTGCCGTCCGCGGGGGCGGCTGACCCGGCATCTTTTAGGATGACCAGGATTGTCGAGTTACAACATATTATCCAGCATGAGGGAGAGACACGGACAGGTCATACAAACACATATAGGCGAGCAGTCAATGTCGTCGAGGATGTGAACACCACGCAAGCCTCAGCTTCCGTTGTCAGCGGGATGGGGAGTGTGTCTTTATTGTCAACAGTCGTTGCCGCGCCGATCGCGGTGGCTTTGAGTGCGGTCGCAGCAGGAACAGGCATGATTTGCATGACGAGCGGACTGGTGACCCACAAGCTCGAGGCTAAGAGTCTCAAGCACGACAGAATAGCAGTTCTTGCGAGGTCGACGAAAAACAGTATCGACGTTATCGTGTCGAAAGCAAGAGCCGACAATGATATATCCGATGGTGAATTGAAACCGGTCGTCGAAGAGATGGCCCGGTACCAGGAGTTAAATGGCGCGATCCGGTCCAATGCCCACCCGCAGGTTTTGGGAGATGACGACGTGAAAGAAACTCGTCATGGAGGGGCGGGTCGACGTGAGAAGGACTCTGCTCGCCCACCTCGGGACGTAATATGCTTGTTCGCGTCTCTGCAACAGCAGAAGGTCCCGCCACCATACTACCTGGCAGTTCCGTGTGTCCCACCTAACGAAGTATAAAACTTTCGGGCAAGTACACCATCGTGATTACGGCCACCATACGTATCGTTAGCACACCGCTAAATAGTTTTGTGCACCAGGAAGTTAATCGTGTACGCGGAGATGAACATTGTTGATGGAGACAAACGTAAAGGTGGCCCGGTCAGATATGACCAGCCTATTTTTCGGGGGCCCCGATGCGGAAGCGTGCACACCTGCTCAGTTTGAATACACGTCGAGACATTAAAAATGGAATACTTGTGTCAAACTGAACAGGCGTATTTTCTGCTTTCTCATTGAAATATGTTCGTCCGTATCAAGGTGGGTGTGAGGTATATACGAAAGAAAAGACCGACCCCCACCCCGGGGTTCCGGTGACAAAAAAGAAAGACCCCGCCCGGGACTCGAACACGCGCCTGCTAAACCCTTCTGGGCCCATCTCGCTAAGTTTGTTTTTTTTTCGGCTTAGCGAGGTGTTGCATTACACCCCATCTCGTATATAAACCTAACCTTGGTGTGCAATAAAGGTATTATTTTGTTCAGTGTTCAGTTTTATATTATTATTGCGTTATGGTTGGGCCCGCCCTTGTGGGTGGGGCGGGCTCCAGGGGTTAAGTGGTCCAGGCTCCAGAGGGTAAGTGGTCCAGAACCCACATTGTCTATACTACTACTTATGTCAGCATCCAGTCTGACTATCCAGGTCAGCATCCAGTCTGATCAGGATTTGCAATGTTCGCCATTCCATCAATGAAACATATGCCATGTTTCTAACAAGTGATACGTATTGTTTTCAGGATATTTGATTGGGAGCGACATTGCGCACATATCCCAAAACGCCAGTTCTCCAGTCAGCCACCTAATATGAGACACGTAATGTGATGTTGTACCGTCGAAAATCTGCGAAATTTCATGAAATACGTTCACAAAACAATATTTTCCGCCAATGGCGTCAGGAGTTGACATCCCTTTCAGAGCGTATGTATTCTGAAACTCTTGTCAACTTTTGACTTTAATTATGAAAACTATTGTATGTTTTGTAAACGTATTTAATGAAATTACGCAGATGTCCGAAGGTACAAAATCACATTTGTCTCCTATAATGACTACAGTGCCTGTACTGCGATGCATGTTGTTATCAGGCTATTTGATTTGGAGCGACACTGGGCACATATCCCAAATGCCCCAGTTCCCAGTCAGCCATCTGCATATACATGTATAATGATTACAGTGTCTACTGCATGCCCAGCGACATCACCGGGAGAGTGGTGAACGCCTGGTCAGGGACCTCCTGGACGCCTTGGTACACGACAAGGACAACCAGGCAGTGGAAAAGCTCATTGCCGAGTGTAACATGTGGTATGTATCTGATCATACTGGCGAACGGTCACACCAGATCCCAAAGCAGAAGTATGTGGTTATTTAACTCGTTTACCCCTAAGTACCTGAATGGATTTTGATATGTTAATTTTGCAACTAATTCAACCATCGCAAAATGATTTTCAGACTAGACCTTTTATGAAAAAGGTGTGTTATTGTTTCTAAAAATATGGAAATTGTTTGCAAAAAGTGCAGATCCTGGATCTACACTGTTTGCCAATACCACTGTACAGGCCTGTGGTGTTGAAAGGGTTAAATGTTTATAGACCAGACAGTGAGCATTATAACTAGGTTAGAGAATTTCGTGTAATAGTGCTTTGAGTCATCCACATCACTGGTGTCTGTTTCGCGTAAACCTGCCCATGTTTCACGGTAATAAATTAAACATTGCAAATACTATCTTTGCTCACTACCATTAATTACTCTTCAGAAAAAAAATAAAATGAGCCTATATTTTATGTTGTGAAGTTTGGTCAAATATTGATTTTATTGCGAAAAAAACCACAACAATTTCCCTATTTTAAATCAAGGGGATTTTCTTTTCTAATTTCAGAAATACTGGACCGATTTTCTTAATTGTATCCCCCGGACGAAAGTCGGGGGATACTCTGGATTTGACACTGAAAATGGTCCGCGTCCACGCCCGCGTCCGCGCCCGCGTCCTCCGCAGATACTTCTTGGCCGGAGCATAACTCGAATACCCTATGGAATATTTTCATGAAACTTCACACATGCATGGTTCACGACCCAATGTGTGTTGCGTGCAAGATCGACAACTCTGTCCTCAATAATGTTTTAAGTTGTATCCCGTTGCTCTTTCGCAGATTGATTCCCTGTCAACCCAAAACTTGATTAATCCTTGGAATATGTTCATATTTCACACTTGCATAAATCATTACCCAACGGTTCTCTCATTTAATAACGACAACTTTCAACTGAAAGACATATTAGTTATATCCTTTTATTTTTGTTTTGGCTGCCTGACTGCTGGGAGGGGATACACGTGCGCTTGTGGACAAGCGTCAATTGCTATACATTACCTTTCAATTTTTATATATTAACTTTTGTTTTCTTAGTTAGAACATTCTATATATTAACTTTTTATTTCTTAGCTAGATCCTTTCCAAACTATCTAGCCAGGTTTCGGAGTCATTTCCATTCTTTTTTCCACCTTTTAGCTCATCCCGCAGCTCCTCCAACTCATTCCCCCATGGTAAATGCCCATAGAGAACCCATTTCCTCACAATGTAATCAATTATTTTACCAAATTCCGCAAAATAAAAATAATTCTCATTCTTAAATTTGCTAAGAGGTAATAGTATCAAAAAAATACTTTGTGAATATAGCCGTAATATTTTGGCAGGGTTCGTGAAACAGACAGTAGTGGCACGATTTGTTGACTGTTCCCCGAATGACCATGAAATAACTGACAGTGTATACTATGCTGGTAATATTGGAGAATGATATAAAAACACACACAACTTATGGTTACATTCATTTCCTTATATTGCTTATATTACAGGCTAAGTACAGAGGCAAAGAATGAAGATGAAAAGAAAAAGAGAAAACGATTGCACGCCATACTGACTAAGTTTTGTTGAGCTATGCAGCCAGCGTGTCATCGACGTGAATAGTGCACACATATAGTTAATACATGTAGACGATTTTACATGAGCGATGATTTATACGGAGCCCCGCAGGGGACATGGATTTATTTTTATTAATTCGTTCCCACGAAATAACAATTCGTTCCCTCGAATTATCTATACGTTTCCTCAATTTAATAATTCGTTCCTTCGAATTAACCATTCGTTCCCACGAAATGACAATTCGTTCCCTCAATTTAACAAGTCGTTCCCTCGAATTAACAATTCGTTGCCACGATATAACAATTCGTTTCCACGAATTAACAATTCGTTCCCGTGGGAACGTATTGTTATTTCGTGGGAACGAACTGTTAAATTGAGGGAACGAATTGTTAATTCGTTAATTCCTGGGAACGAATTGTTAAATTGAGGGAACGAATTGTTATTTCGTGGGAACGAATTATTATTTCGTGGGAACGAATTAATAAAAAAAAAATCTACGTCCCCTGCGGGGCTCCGTAGATTTACATGTAATAATACATTCATTAAACGAGTTTACTGGTTTCGTAAGAACAGAGGCTACGTTCAGACGGCATGTATATATGAGCCGAGTCGTGAGAAAACCTGTCTTCGGGAGTCTGACGACGTCACAAGATATGACGTCGTGAACTCAGCTGACGTAATTTAAGCCAAGATTTCCAATTGTCGACGCTTGTCAGACGGCCATGTTAGGTTTGTTCCGTTGTGTTAAAGTTATCTAACGAACAGAATATATCTATAATCGGGCGTATGTGTGTGAAAAAACAAACAGTCTTCGATCTGTACTGGGTCCTGCCGTCTGAGAATGTATTGAATGAACGTTAAACTGCCGCACTAACGGTCGTACGATCGAAATCCACCATTTTTATTCTAAACGGGCACATCTTATATTATGTTTTTATTAACAATAATGGCGTAAGGATGAGTTTCTTTTATTATTTTGCTGCTGATATCACATATACAAATGTTTGTCTGTTATTGATAGTTTTTTATGTTCCGTTATTTTGACAAAATATTTTCTTTGATACAGTTTACAGATAACTGTCCACATTAACTGTTATCGACCACCATTTACAGGTGAAAACTCTGTGTAAGCTACATTTTTATTTAGAAACAGATGGTCGGCAGTATATTTGTAGACCGATGTAGCCTGGGCCCGGTTTATGCTCAATTATTTCTTTCTAATATACATGTAATGTATAAAATTAAAATTTAGCGCAACCTTTACCGATTTTAAAAAAAAAACATCTTCTGCAAAAACAACAAAGCCATGGATGTTACAACTAGTAGTATAGATGCATATATGCATCGTCTGATCAGTAGCCTATTTCATCAACATTGCAAAGTATACTTTACTAGTAAAGTATACTTTGAGGGAGTAATCATTTATTTTTCCCGAAATGCATTATTTCATATAGAACTAACAAATGCATATATTTCATGATTAAAAGTATGCAGAATTATTATACTGAATTTATTACATTATCACAGCCAAGTTGGCTGTGATAATGTAATAAATTCAGTATAATAACAATTAATAAATTTATCATAAAATTGAAAATTTCTCCCTCAAAGTATACTTTGCTACTAAAGTATATTTTGCAATGTTGATGAAATATGCTACTGAACATACGATGTCCGCCATTCAGTCACTCGGGAATCTGACAGGATATTGGTCTTACATTTATTGCAGATATTGTAAGGTCCGGTTTTTTCACCAGGTGGTCCAAGTACAAAAGCTTAAATTTGAATGCACACTGACGTGTGTGTCATGTTAAAGGCACAGTAAGGCTCAGTATTCCAATTTTCAGATTTTTTCAAACACAAACACATGTTTGGCAACTGATTTAGTACACCAAAGCTACATATACTGCCTAATATATATATCCCAAGTCTTGAGATTTATATCATAATCGCAATGTGAAGACAACAAAAGGTAAACAAAAACTTGTTTTGTGTACCACTCAGCGCATAATGTCAATATTGACACCTTTCATTTTCGGAATCCCGAGTGTTTCCGCGCTAGCGTACTCGCTACTACTCGGAGACATGTCGGAAAACTGCTTACACACAAAACCATGACGTCACAAGCACGTGCGCGAAATTGAAGGGGAACAACAACAACAAGAAAGTAAACATTTACCCATTTGTTTCTAGATTCAGGCTCGCGAAGACGATATTATTTAGCTACAACTAGCATCAATGACATTGACATTATACACAATCGAACAAGAACAGCCAAGCGACTCTCACGATCTCATGACACCAGTTACAGTACTGTACCCGAGTACGTATTCGTGAATCAGTCAACATTGAATATTACCCCACCCACTTGTAACACACAGTAATGATGTTACAATTAGCATTAACTTGCATTACAGTGGACTTATTTTAGTAGCCCTGTGTCATGACCGAGTCAGTGGAACATGGAAGAAAGGGGCAAAAGTGTGGCCGGATGCTATTCTTGGGCTTCTTATCCTTTTAATGCAATATTTAAGGTATAGCAATTAGAAAATCGCAGCTCTACGGATGTTTTTTTACTATTTCATCTGTCTTTTGTATTTCCTGTATCCGTGAGAGCTGAGACCCTTATAGTGTACAATTTTGTCACAATAACAGCCCAATTTGTCCTGGCGTTTTGCTACACAGTCTGACGAGTGAGAAGTTTTAAGACTTCACTATCATCATGGTCATGTTAAAAACATTCATAGTCTAATAACACACATGTAGGTATACTTAGTTTGACATTGGTTATCATTTCATTCCCATTTGTGTAGCAAAACACCAGGACAAATTGGGCTGTTATTGTGACTAAATTTTACACTATAAGTATTTATAAGGGTCTCAGCTCTCACGGATACAGAAAATATAAAATACAGATGAAATAGTAAAACACATCCGTAGAGCTGAGATTTTCTAAACTATATTGAAGGATGTGCATATGAGATGGTCATAATAGCATTTCAACTCACTGCACACTTTTAACTCAACTTGACCGTTTTCCTTCCCCCATACGATCGATAAGCCATTTTTGGACCGAACTGTTTCGGGTCATGGATTAACTTCCCCTTTTCCACTTATAATTTTGCCTTGTAACTTGTAATTTTTTTAAACCGTAATAGCTAAATACTGGGGTCCTGGATTATCTCCCCCTTTTCGACTTTTCCAATTTTGGCTTGCAAGTCGTAAAACCTTTAAACCGTACTAACTACACACCTGAAACTTGGTATGTAGCTTGCTTATGATGATGTGATGCGCAAAATTTATTTAGATTTTTTATTTGACCCCGGGGTCATGGATTATCTCCCCCATATGATTATCGACTGAATTTTCCAATTTTGACTTGTAAGTCATACATTTTTTAAATTGTACTAGCTGCACACCTGAAACTTGGTATGTAGCTTCCTTATTATGATCTCCCCCTTTTTGACTAAGAAGTTTTGAATTTTGGCTTGTAAGTCTTAAAACTTTTAAACCGTACTAGCTACATACCTGAAACTTGATATGTAGTTTCTTTATGATGAGTAGATACGCAAAGTTTATTTCAATGTTAGATATGTCCCCCGGGTCATGAATTATCTCCCCCTTTTTTATTTAGAATTTTCCAATTTTGATTTGTAACCCGTAAAACTTTGAAACCATAATAGCTATAGATCTTAAACTTGGTATGTAGCTTCCTTATGATGAGTAGATGCGCAAAGTTTATTTCCTTTTTTTATTTGACCCTCGGGTCATGGATTATCTGCCTCTTTCGACTTAGAATTTTCCAATGTTGGCTTGTAAGTCGTAAAACTTTTAACTGAAACTTGGTATGTAGCTTGCTTCTGATGAGTCGATGCGCAACATTTATTTCGATTTTTTATTCGACCCACCGGGTCATGGATTTTCTCCCCCTTTTTGACGAAGAAGTTTTGAATTTTGGCTTGTAAGTCGTAAAACTTTTAAACCGTACTAGCTACATACCTGAAACTTGAAATGTAGCTTCCTTATGATGAGTAGATACGCAAAGTTTATTTCAATGTTTGATATGTCCCCCGGGTCATGAATTATCTCCCCCTTTTTAGCTCACCTGAGCAAAGCTCATGTGAGCTATTGTTATGGCAAAGTGTCCGTCGTCCGTCCGTCCGTGAACATTTTCAATCATCTTCTTCTCCCGAACAGCTGAGCCGATATTGGTTAAACTTCACAGGGATGATATATGGGTGATGCCATTTCAGATTTGTTAAAATGGAGGTCATCGACAATCCAAGATGGCCGCCATGGAAAAGTAGGTCAAATTCTTAAAAAATCTTCTTCTCACGAACAGCCAGGCCGATTTCGACGATACTTGGTATGAATGATCGATAGTTAGCGCTGTTTCAGATTTGTTCATATGGTGGCCCGTGGGTCGAAAATGGGCGACGCCCGAGGGGTCAAATAGGGGTAAAATTTTATTTTTAATTGAATATAGTCATGTAATATATCAAATCGAAGGTATTGACGAGACAATCACTCTGGAACATTTTTTGTCTAAATAATATGATTACGTCATCCAAGATGGCCACCGATAGTTCAAATGGTCATTCTTTTACTAAAGATTTCAAACGTCTTTTTCTTGTAAACTGCTTGGCCGATATTGGCCAAACTTAACTGTAATGGTCTGTGGTTGAAGCCTATTCACTTTTGTTAAAATGGAGGTCATCACCAAATCCAAGATGGCCGCCGTTGAGAAGTAGGTCAAATCTTAAAAAATAAAAAAACTTCTTCTCACGAACCGCCAGGCCGATTTCGACGATACTGGGTATGAATGATCAATAGTTAGCGCTGTTTCAGATTTGTTCATATGGTGGCCTCTGGGTCAAAAATGGGCGTCGCCCGAGGGGTGGGGTCAAATAGGGGTAAAATTTTATTTTTAACCGAATATAGTCATATATATATCAAATCGAAGGTATTGACGAGACGATCACTCTGGAGAATTTTTTGTCTAAATCAGATGATTACGTCATCCAAGATGGCCACTGATAGTTCAAAAGGTCATTATTTTACTAAAGATTTCAAACGTCTTTTTCTTGTGAACTGCTTGGCCGATATTGGCCAAAGTTAACTGTAATGGTCTGTGGGTGAAGCCTGTTCATTTTTGTTAAAATGGAGGTCATCACCAAATCCAAAATGGCCGCCGTTGAGAAGTAGGTCAAATTGTTAAAAAATCTTCTTCTCACAAATCTCCAGGCCGATATCGACGAAACTTGTTAAGAATGATTGATAGTTACCGCTGTTTCAGATTTGTTCATATGGTGGCCTCTGGGTCAAAAATGGGCGTGGCCCGAGGGGTCAAATAGGGTTAAAATTTTATTTTTGACCGAATATGGTCATTTTATATATCAAATCGAAGGTATAGCAGTAAATCACATGCACATTCGCAATATATGTTAGATCAGAAGGTACCAACAAATTCTGTGGAACATTTGAAGTTGTAAGTGAAGAGTCTTTGTGAAATCAAGATGACCACTATGGAGGCTTTTAGGTGAGCGATACAGGCCCATTTGGGCCTCTTGTTTATTTAGAATTTTCCAATTTTGATTTGTAACCCGTAAAACTTTGAAACCATAATAGCTATAGACGTTAAACTTGGTATGTAGCTTCCTTATGATGAGTAGATGCGCAAAGTTTATTTCCTTTTTTTATTTGACCCTCGGGTCATGGATTATCTGCCTCTTTCGACTTAGAATTTTCCAATGTTGGCTTGTAAGTCGTAAAACTTTTAACTGAAACTTGGTATGTAGCTTGCTTCTGATGAGTCGATGCGCAACATTTATTTTGATTTTTTATTCGACCCACCGGGTCATGGACTTTCTCCCCCTTTTTGACTAAGAAGTTTTGAATTTTGGCTTGTAAGTCGTAACTTTTAAATCATAATATCTACAGACCTGAAACTTGTTATGTAGCTTCCTTATGATTAGTAGATGCACAAAGTTTATTTCCGTTTTTTATTTGACCCCCGGGTCATGGATTATCTCCCCCTTTCGACTTATAATTTTCCAATTTTGGCTTGCAAGTTGTAAAACTTTTAAATTGTACTAGCTACACGCTTGAAACTTGGTATGTAGCTTCCTTATGTGTAGCTGCGCAAAGTTTATTTCGATTTTTAATTCGACCCTGGGGTCATGGATTATCATCCCCTTTTGGTATGTAGCTTCCTTATGATGTGTAGCTGCGCAAAGTTTATTTTCATTTTTAATTCGACCCCGGGGTCATGGAGTATCTCCCCCTTTTGGTATGTATCATTCTTCTGATGAGTAGATGCACAAAGTTTATTTCGATTTTTGATTTGACCCTCGGGTCATGGATTATCTCCCTCTTTCGACTTATAATTTTCCAATGTTGGCTTGTAAGTCGTAAAACTTTTAAATTGTACTAGCTACACACCTGAAACTTGGTATGTAGCTTCCTTATGATGTGTAGATGCGCAAAGTTTATTTTGATATTTTATTTGAATTTTCAAAATTTGGCTTACAAGTCGTAAAACTTTTAAACCGTACTATATACATACCTGAAACTTGGTATGTAGCTTCCTTATGACGAGTCAATGCGCAACATTTATTTTGATATTTTATTTGACCCCGGGGTCATGGATTATCTGCCCCTTTTCAACTTAGAATTTTCCAATTTTGGCTTGTAAGTCGTAAATTTTTAAAATTGTACTAGCTACACACCTGAAACGTGGTATGTAGCTTGCTTCTGATGAGTTGATGCGCAACATTTATTTTGATTTTTTATTTGACCCCGGGGTCATGGATTATCTCCCCATTTTGGTATGTATCTTCCTTCTGATGAGTAGATGCACAAAGTTTATTTTGATTTTCCAATTTTGGTTTGCAAGTCGTAACTTGGTATGTAGCTTCCTTATGATTAATCGATACGCAACATTTATTTAGATTTTCGACAAGTTCATGATAATATTTTTTTCTCATATTGTACATTTGTCTCTCAATAACTATATAGCTATGAACATCAATACCCTGCAATATTGCGATGTATTAGTGAAACGTTATTCCGCATAATTTATACCGTTGACTGTGGTGTTGCGATATAGTGCAACCTATTGCCTATAAAGCGAAAAATGTGCAGCTATAGCAAAGGGTATAACCAGGTATTGTGAACTCTTTCAGTCTTTGTGAAGTTGTGTGCAGTGACAGTCCCGTCCCACTCCATGATACAATCGACGGTCGGCGCCATCAACAATCAGTTTGTTCGTAACTCGGTCCGGGATGTAGCAGTCATTGAAGTTCTTGGAAGGGTACGTTGATTATACTAACAAATGCCCCCCACCCCCATCCTGTTTGTTTCAATTTACCTATGTAGACAGCAGAATAATATCGTTGATTCCAATGCAATTTCTTACCATAAAACCACTTTTACTCTCACCCATGAAAGTTGAAAATAAGACCTAGCAGTCGCAATTTCGTCGTCCAGAAAAACAACATTTTGGACGTAAAAAAAAATGTGCATATCTCTCGATCCGTTAGTCGGATCATTACTTAGCAAACTTCATCACTAACTTCCTCATAGGTGACCTTCACCTTTGTGTCAATAATTTTGGACAAACGTCCAAATATTGAATACCCCCTCTTCAGTAGATTCTTAACGTTGATGGATCATTACCAAATTTTATCAATAGCTTCCTCACATTGATGGCTATTCACCCAGTGTCATTGTGTGACCTTGACCTTCATATCAATACTTTTGGAATTCCTCATCTTGACCGACCTTGGCCTTTGTGGTGATCGCCTTGTTTAGTGGGCGAGACACTTCCTGGCGTTCGCCTTGTTTTTGAAACGTCATCAGGTGATTTGTTTCTCGCCAGCGATCACCTTGTATTATCAAAGCTGCCTGCCAGGGGATTAGCTTAGTGATAGCAATGCACTTATGGCATATGTGGGCAGTCTGACGCTTGTAGCTGATTTCATCAAAATCATTAATTACATTTATCTTGCTAAGTGTACTTTGAGGGAGCAATTTTCAAATTATGCATAAATTAATTTTTGTATTTAATGATAATAGAATAAATACAGCATAATACATGCACTTCTGCATACTTTTAATAATCAAGTACAAAGTTAGTTGTTATATATGAAATAATGCATTTCAGTCCAAATAATAATTACTCCCACAAAGTGCTAAGTGTAGATAAGTTTACTTAGCAATGTTGGTGAAATCGGCTACCAATCTTGATATGTGGCTGGAGGATTGAAGCTTATGTCATTTGTGTGACTGGAAGATTGCCAGTCTGACTCCTGATCTTTATATGTGGCTGGAAGATTGACTCTGATCTCTACATGTGGTTGGAGGATTGGGGTTTCTGGCAATTGTGGCCAGTCGGACTCCTGATCTCTTTATATGGCTGGACAATTACGGCTTATGGCAATTGTGGCCAGTCTGACTCAGGATCTCTATATGTCACTGCAGAATTGGTGCTTATCATGCTTATGGCAAGTGTGGCCAGTGCTGATCTCTATATGTCACTGTGGCTGGAGAATTGGCGCTTATGGAAATTGTGGCCAGTCCGACTCCTGATCTCTGTACATGTATGTGGCCTTTGTGAATGTGGCTTATATGAATTGTGGCCTATCTGGCTCCTGATCTCTATATGTGGCTGGAGGATTGGTGCTTATGGCATTTGTGACCAGTCTGACTCTTGATATATATATGTGGCTGGAGGATTGGGGCTTATGGCATTTGTAGCCAGTTTGCCCCCCCCCCCCCGAGTTCTAAGTGACCTTGACTCTGTGTCTTCATACGTGTGGTGCTTGCAAAACCAATTACTATACCTAGACAAACGTTATGGCCAAATATTATTAACATCGATAAAGTGGTTCAGCAGTTATTTAAGAAAATGAAAGGTGTTACTAACATGTATTACCGCTACATGCCTTTCGACAAGGTCACTGAGGGCACATGTTATTATTGTCAAGGCTGCCAGTCAGGGGATCTTGAAAATGTGCATATTGTAATCATAATGGTTACTCCTAGCAAAGAAATATACAATGTTGTTCTTGTGTATTTGCAGGAGTATTTGGTGCCACTGAGGTGTCAACATAGTGTCATCGACCTAATGATGTGTAAAGTCAAGTTTTAACTGGTGTTGAGTTTCTTCACAAGCCATAATCGTCAACTCCGCAGAAGACTTTGATGTCCTTGGGACGTGTGAAATAGGACGGGGCTAATTGCCTGTTTAGTTAATGGAGTTTATTTGGAAGTGGGAAATGGGACAGGAATACTTGCCAGTTTAATTAATGGAGTTTAACGGCCTGTTAACAGCTACATGTATGGGCATTTTAGGCCAGGTTAACGGTCAAATCCCATATTTCACTTTCATCGATGGGGAGAAAGTCACTGAAATATATATATTCAGGTGTGAAATAAGAAAAGAACCTGATCCGGTGCCAGGTTCTCGCCACACCAGTCACTTAGCCCCAGCTCCTAAAAATAATGGGATTAGTATTAATCCTACTACTTTTATGATGGGTATAACCTGATTCAACTCTCGAGTAACAAGGAAGCCAATCATGCACCTGAGGGTCAAACCAGAGGTATTGGGATTCCAGTAAGGATGATTTAATCAAATGGTGTTTAATGGCCTGTCAACAGCTAAGGTCATTTTAGGCCAGGTTAAATACTTGTTGTGATGGGGGTAAATCCCAAAATCCCACCAGATGAGATTTGAAACCGAGCTACCATTCATACATGACCTTGGCTGTTGCTGGGACATAAAACCCATTCTCTTCCACCACCCATGTGGCTTAAATGGCCAATGTCAATGCCAAGTTTTTGCAAAATTTGCATTAATGGTTTCTATCGCCCACCCATTATTCACCTGTGTTGAAGGTCAAATGAGGGATGGATTGTGGTATAGGGGTTAGAACACCTGACTCCAATCCGGAGGTTGTGGGTTCAAACCTTGCCTAGGGCATCGACAAATACTTTCATAATATTGCCTTGCCACTGGTCTGTCTGATGAGACTTTACACTGTTGTCCTGTCTCAAAATGACCTTAGCTATTGCTGGGACGTTAACCCTTTCACGTTCACGGTTGTTATTTGAAGGTCAAAAGACAAGGATAGTTGACATTCTTGACTTTCGAGTCAGAATTCTTGAGTTTCCAGTTGAAAACTTCAAGTTAATATTCTCGAGTTTCAAGTTGAGAACATGGAGTTTCGAGTTGCAAGACACTAATGTCATGATGAGGACATAATTATGGGAACCCTGATCATCATATGATTCAAACAATTGCTTCGTAAAAGTGATGGAATATATGTTTAACATATATATGAACACTGCCTCCTTACTGTATCATATACGACACATGGAGTGGCCAAGTCGGCCATCTTTGTGTGTGTGCCAGCCATCAGCTGACAATGAGAAGTAGAACATATGATATAATGTGGCCAATCATACATAGAAAAGCCAGGACAACGGACTCCTATAAGTTATACTATACCAAGATGTACTTCAAGTGAGATATTGGTGTACTTTTGCGAACATTCTCAAAATGTACATACACTAACGTGTACACTTTTCCTAGACACTGTACTGTGATATATGTAAATACACATGGACCAGATATACTCTCACGATATGAAGCTCCACTGCACTATTGTCATAGTCTCTAATAACAAAGAGTAAATGTAAATGTATTTACGAAGCAATTATCTTTGAATCAAACATGACCAGGTATATAACGGTTCCTCAACTTACTTATAGAAGTAAGTTTGGTATGTACATCATATACAATGCATGTCCCCACACCCCAGCGGTGAAAATTCACCTAACAACATTAGTGACCAGCATCCCCCTCCCGGCTATTGTTGCACTTGTCGCTATTCTGACAGTTGAGCATATGCTTATTACTGCTGTGCATAATGATTAGGATCTACACTTGCCACACATGTCACAAGGCCGTTTGATCAGGGCAGTTCTCATAGTTTAATTGAATATGTACAAATATATATCCTCAGCTCACCAGAATAATTTAGCTCCACTTCCTAAAAGTAAAAGGATTAGTACTAATCTTCTTACTTTTATAATGGGTATCACCAGACTCCACAATCAAGTATCAACCCCGGCTATTGTCGCACTTGTCGCAATTCTGACAGTTGAGCATATGCTTATTACAGCTGTGCATAATGATTATGATCTACACTTGCCACAAATGTCACAAGGCTGTTTGATCAGGGCAGTTCTCATAGTTTAATTGAATATGTACAAATATATATCCTCAGCTCACCAGAATAATTTAGCTCCACTTCCTAAAAGTAAAAGGATTAGTACTAATCTTCTTACTTTTATAATGGGTATCGCCAGACTCCACAATCAAGTATCAAGAAATGTCAAAATAAAATGTACTCTATTTTTCGTTTATTGGTTTATTGCATTGCAAAGAAAATCTACTGTAAAAACGACATCACACATTATCTAGGGTCATTCTGAAATCACGTGACCCCATACCCTGAAAGGGCACATGGTTCTGTCATGGCTTTTGTAAGCTTATACAGAACAAACGGGTAAAAGCTATCGTTACGAAGAAATAATGTAAAATTCACACAGATCACATATGTGGCTGTGACTGGAGAAATAGGGCTTATGGGTTTTGCGACCACTATAGCTCCAGATCAGACTGCACAGTCTGATCAGGATCTGCACTGTTCGCCATTCCGTGAAAGATACACATGTCATGCTTCTACCAAGCTATATAGACCACCAGGCTATCAGAGTGTGCTATTGGATCAGGAGCTACACTGGTCACACATCCCATAAGCCCCATTTCTCCAGTCACAGCCACATATAGCCCCCAGCCGAGAAAATGGACATGACAACATGTCCAACAATTGTAGATAGAGGTCCACTTCGCAGTATAAAATATAATTGTTTTGCTGATGACAGTAATTCAAACAATGTAGGTCATGATCAGATTTATGCACTCACCATGCTGATTGCACATGTTCTAGGGTTCCTTTTCTCAGCCGGTAGCTCATAATATTTCCAATAACACACACTTTTCAATAGCTGTATCATCGACGGCATTTATTGATCAAATTGTGAAGTTGTGAACAATGAGTAGCCTGGTCAGATACAAGTAGTGTTATCTGATATCGTAATGGTTATCTGCATAATTAAAAAAAAACAGCACATGTAGATTTCAGGTGAACCATGAAATCAGTCCGATTTTCTTGTTTTTACGGATAATTTCTGAACTGTTCACAAACTATCTGTAACGGGTGCATTAAAGGCACTGGGTATCTGATATGCCTGGAATGTGATGAAACAGATTAGGACAAAATAGGTTAATTTAGATCGTATTTCTGGAACCAAGTCGTCTGTAAAACTCGTCTTATAAGTCAAAAATGGGGGAGATAATCCATGACCCGGGGGTCGAAAGAATCAAAATAAACTTTGTTCATCTACTCATAAGAAAGCTACATACCAAGTTTCAGGTCTGTAGCTATTACTGTTTAAAAGTGTTACGAGTTACAAGGTTGGGGACGGACGGACAAGGGCAACACTAAATGTGCCCTCCACTGAATCTATCCGAGACACAGTACCTTTAATGTAAGAGTTATCATATGTGCTACAGTGTGTAGGCTCAACATTACATGTACAATCATTTAAATGAGGAAAATAAAAGCAGCAGAAACTGTTATAGTTCGTGTCTCATTATATTCATGTACATGTATCTACATGTAATGTATTTAAGCATACTGGTTGTCATCAGTATAATGCTGAAAAATGAATAGTTTTGAATTTTTTTTTACAATACCAGTAGCTCCAATATTTGCAAAACTACTTTTTCCAATCATAATCTTTCAGTAGCCAAATTCTGAAATATTAGTAGCCAAATCACTGTTACAGTAACAAAATGGTTTCTGCAGCTACCAGTAGCACCAACCTATGTTATTTAACAATGGAATAGGAATGTCTAGCATACTTTTACACGGTGGGTATAGTACGTCACATGCACCTGCTATTTGGATGGGATGCACTGAATCGGGTAAGAACATTTTAACGCAATTATGCGCAGATACCCCGGAAAATTGATCAGCAACACCTGTCGATGTTCTAGTCCCCGTAGATTCAGCCATTTAGGAGTTATTTCGAGAAAATCTACATATATACATTTGGCTGGAATTAAGGAAAGATGGGGTGCACTAGGGTATAAAATTCAAGTTTTCCTGACTGATTGGTGAATGTGCAATATTATTGCATGTGTGTTCGTACATCTCGAAGCATTTTCGAAGGATTTTGGGGAATATCGGAGTGAACCCCATCAGTCCTTATTTCAAGCAAACAGGGGGCAATGGCAGGTTTCCTTATCAATTTTCCGGGATAGCTGTGCTTCAATCGCGTCAAAATCGCGAATGTAAAAAATAAAAAAAAAGTATTGTCGGAATTGGAGGGTTTTCCCTTCATGATTCAGTGCTGTGCACCCCATCCCAATAGCAGGTGCCTGTGACAAACTATACCCACTGTGTTTCAACAAACATATTCACATCTATACTGGTAGCCAAATTAACTGCATAAAGTCTGTAAACACTGGTCATAAAATAAGTGTCCGTCGGCTGTTCTCTATCTGGCCAAGGCTCTTGTGTATATGGTGTCTTCTCTTCTCCACCCTCCCTGCTAATTGTTGATATCGATCGATCCAGATGCACAGTGGACAATCCGGTGTTCACATGGCCCAGTTCGAGTCCAAGCTTGATGTATTGCTGTTTTCCTGAAGAAGAAAAAACAACATATTTTTTATGTCGAAACTTGTTGATACGGTGACCATGGTAAAGGTCAGTCGCAATACACTGCTAGTGATGAAATTATGGTCATGATTAAGGTTCTGACACCGGATGGATAGCTATCAATGTGAGAAGCTATTGATGAAGTTTGGTAATTATCCGCCTAACAGATCAAGAGATATGCGAAATTTGGACTTTGTCCAAAATTGTTGATGAAGACGACACCAGAATTGTGACCGCTGTCTCATTTTCCAGTATCATGAGCTAGGATGGTCGCAATTTGGCTACTCAAATGGCCATTTGGCTACCAATATTTCAGAAATCATTCAGATGGCCATTTTTGCTACTGATATGTCAGAAATTATACTCTACATGTAATATAAAATAGTATTGTTTATTTTAGTATTTTACTGTGACAGTTAATTTCGGCTACTAATTTTAAATTTTACTGCCAATCTAGCATGAGTGAGACAAAAGATATTGATGAAGTTTGGCATATATCCAACAAACGTACCCGGATATATGCGAAATAGGGACGTACGTCCAAGTTTTGACGGATGTGACCTATATTTTGAGAAAAGTAGGTCAGTGTCACCCAAAGAACCCAGGATTGTTTCTATCAATGTAAGGAAGCTACTGATGAAGTTTGGCGAACATCCAACTATTTGGACCTACAATGGACCTATGTCCAAAATTTTGGACGACGACAACTGATATGCGATTTCTATGTTCACTTGAATGACCCAGGGTGGTTAGGTATCAATGTAAGGAAGCAACTGATAAAGGTTGGCAAACATCCGACTAACACATCAGGAGATGTACAATGTATACAACTGGACGGATGTGACTTGTATTTCGCGAAAGTAGGTCAATTTCACCTAAATTACACGGAGCTGTTATATATCAATCAGGGCTCCAGATAAGCTGCGTATTTGGTTAAATACCTAATTAAAATTGCCCAAAACCCAATTGAAATCAGAAGTAGCGAGTATCAAAAAGCAATTACAATTCTGTGATACATGTAGCATGCTGCAGAAAACAATAAACAGACCACAAATATAACATATTTTTCTTGCTGCCTGTTGATGTGTAAACAGTAGTGTGATTTTATTTTACCCAATTAAAATTTTGAAATACCCAATTGCGACATAAATGATGGAATGAAAATACTCAATTACTAATTCCTTATCTGGAGCCCTGATCAATGTAAGGAAGATATTGATGACGGTTGGCGATTTGGTGGCCCATACATGTACATTGTATATAAATCCTATGAAAGTGGTGGGTCCTGTTCCATCGCCCGGGAATCGCTATTTCGTACCTCGGGTTAATTGCCAATTAATTAACAACACAAAATATAATAAAATTACATCAACAGATATGCATCGAAATATCCGATTACAAAATACAAGTAATTAACCCCAAAGACTTTTTAGTGTCAAACATATATATGTAACTGGAGAAATGGGCTTATGGGTTTTGAGACCAGTGTATATCCAGATCAGCATGTGCATCCGCAGTCTGATCAGGAACTGGACTGTTTGTCATTCCATTAATGAAACGCCCGTCATGCATCTAACAAGCAATATGTAGAGTTTATTCAACTACCATTTTGAAATACATGTTCCAGATTTATATCACGAGACATCTGGAAGTCTTACAAAGAAACGAGCGAGTGCGGAGCACAAGTTTCTTTGTCGGATTTACAGATATCAAGAGAAATAAAGCTGGTATTTCAAAATGGTAGTGTATATTACATGATTTTCGAAAAATGTGAAATTTGCTCTTAGACCAGCTTATAACATCAAAATTGACAATTTTGACGTTCGCGTATCAATTGTTTCTTCGCCGGAAATGACGTTTCGCTATATATAATGTCTAGAAGGAAATATTTCCTTCAAGGAAATAAATGCTACCAGAAATATGGTAAATCACTGGGTAGCATGTAATATAGATCGCTATTAGGCTACACGAGTGTTCTATTTGATTAGGGGCTACACTGGCCACAAATCGACTAAGCCCCATTTCTCCAGTCACAGCTACATATGTACATTACGAACTGAGTAGATTGCTAATTCTCTGTTAGCTGGCCAACTAACATCTATTTAACCGTTTCAACACTACCTGTATAGTGGTATTGCCAAATGGTGTAGGTCCAAATGAGCCGGCTCGTGATGAACCGTCTCATCAGGATCTGCACTTTTTGCAAACAATTTTCTTATTTTTTACAACAAAAATATCCCCTTTTCATAAATGGACTAGTCTGAAAACCATTTTGTGGCGATTGGATTGGTCCGGAAATCAACATATAAAAATCCATCACGAGCCGGCTCATCAGGATCTGCACTTTTTGCAAAAAAAAATCTTATTTTGACAACAAAAATATCCCCTTTTCATAAATGGACTACCACCGGTAGTCTGAAAACCATTTTGTGGCGATTAGATTGGTCCGGAAATCAACATATAAAAATCCATCACAAGCCGGCTCATCAGGATCTGCATTTTTGCAAATAATTTTCTTATTTTTAACAACAAAAATATCCCCTTTTCATAAATGGACTAGTCTGAAAACCATTTTGTGGCGATTGAATTGGTCCGGAAATCAACATATAAAAATCCATCACGAGCCGGCTCATCAGGATCTGCACTTTTTGCAAATAATTTTCTTATTTTTTGCAACAAAAATATCCCATTTTCATAAATGGACTAGTCTGAAAACCATTTTGTGCATGGCTATTGGATTGGTCCGGAAATCCACATCTAAAAATCCATCACGAGCCGGCTCATCAGGATCTGCACTTTTTGCAAATAATTTTCTTATTTTTTACAACAAAAATATCCCCTTTTCATCAATGGACTAGACTGAAAACCATTTTGTGGCGATTAGATTGGTCAGGAAATCAAGATATAAAAATCCATCATGAGCCGGCTCATCAGGATCTGCACTTTTTGCAAATAATTTTCTTATTTTTTACAACAAAAATATCCCCTTTTCATAAATGGACTAGACTGAAAACCATTTTGTGGCGATTAGATTGGTCCGGAAATCAACATATAAAAATCCATCACGAGCCGGCTCATCAGGATCTGCACTTTTCGCAAATAATTTTCTTATTTTTTACAACAAAAATATCCCCTTTTCATAAATGGACTAGACTGAAAACCATTTTGTGGCGATTAGATTGGTCTGGACATAAACATATAAATGGACTACGGTAGTCTGAAAATAATTTGATGGCAATTGGATTGGTCCAAAAATCCATTCCAATTTCCAGTTACTTATAGGTGAAAGGTTTAAATTATACCTAACATTCATTTTATTTTACCTCAGGTTATGACCCAGCTTTTTCATCAAAACAAATTTAAAATATGCAAATATATGCCCAAATATATATGTGAATATATAAAAAATTAAACAAGAATGCGTACGAAATGACCACATTATGGTCGATTCGTACCTACATGTATATTTACGAAATTACCGGAAAACATGCGCCTATGGGTACGAATTGACCAAACACGGAACGAAATGGTATGGGTACGAAATGACCCTGACACCATAAAACAGTAGTTTTATGTGAAATAAACGAATAAACTTTCGTATGTGTCCGAGGATGTGAAGCGGAACATAAAATTACCTGATTACACAGTAATGCCGGTCGTCGTTAGGTGATCCGAGGAGATATTTTCCAATATTTATTTTATTTACAAAAATGTCAAAATGCTTCCGGAATGCGCTATGTGTAATACGTCATCAAGTTGTGCATATATACGAGGGTTACAAACAGTACTACAGAGAAATTACCGGAGCGAATCGGGATTGGGTCACGGAGTTATCCAGAGGCTTTCGGAAAATAGCTCGGGGTACTGAAACACGCACCTGCTGTTTGTTGATCAACAAATATTGATATTTTTATCGGCTACAAAGTCTTTTTTGTACCAAAATGACTGCACACAGTTTGGAAGAGTGTCTAAATGGAAAACTGTTTGATTTATTCATGGGAAAACCCAATAGGAGGTCAAATTCGGCGACTTGAGCCGTACTGTGCCTTTAATATAAGAAATAGATACGGTGGGATGTTATTTCAAGGCAACATATGTTGGAGACATATGTTGGAGACATTAGTATCATGGACCGTGAGTGACGATCTGTCAAGTCGTGACAAATGCAATAATACAAACAATCAATAACTTGATGCTGTGGGATTATATTTCAAGGCAACACATTTTGGGGATATTAGAGTCATTTACTTAATTGGAGTGAAAATATTGTTAAGTCGTGACGCAAATACAATAAGACTGTGCGCACTATCAATTGATATGGTTCTTCTAGTACTGTTCGACTATTATCAAGGATCTCTTGACTTGGGGTATTGTTATTATTTTATATCTCATTTCTTCGTACTTTGGGACCGTCGCATTTTCAGTTGAGTCTCCAAAAGACCAACTGGTACCGTAACACTCCCAAAACAAACACAAGTCGGTGATAGGACAAGCTGATCACAAGCTGTGGTAACAAATGTCTCAAATATGTTAACATAGCCATTTTGTCCATGTGGCAGTCTTCCACGCGCTACCCTTGAAGGTGGTATCCCAGTAGGCGAGTGAGAGATTGCGATGGAGTAGAAACTACATGTAAGCGATACAGGCTTTTGCTCTCATGCTATTCGAGCGACTGTGAACTGTACATAGTGAGTATAAGTAAGGGTGCCTGTCATCAGACATGAAAACTGCCTTTCAGAGCAAACAGTTTTTTTATACCCACTTGTTTTTAAAAAAACTAAATGGGTATATTGTTTTAGTCACGTCTGTCCGTCTGTCACGTTTCTTGTAAGCAGTAAAAGATTGTAACGGTAATAGGTATGGACTTGAAACTTGGTGTGTGTCTTCCTTGTGGTGTGTAGATGCGCAGTGAATTTCAATTTTTGATTCGACCCCCTGTCATGAATTATCTCCCCCTTTTCAACTTCGCATTTGGGAAACGTGGGTATATTGCGATGGTGCGACATCGACTGTGCTGTAGTTTTAATGTAATTTAATGTTGAACGTAATGTTCTCCCCGTATGCATGTGTATTTCCATTTGTATATGTTGAACTAAACGGTCGTATATGTTGAACTAAACCAATCAGTTAATCAATATACTTCTGTGGTTTTCTACAATTATAAATTGTTAAAACGCTCAGTAAACACGTCAAAGAGAAGATGAAATCAGCATACATAATTCGCGTACCCGCGCACGTTCATACTTGCTG
The DNA here is from genome assembly GCA_029237695.1 of Conchocele bisecta. Lineage (NCBI taxonomy): Eukaryota > Metazoa > Mollusca > Bivalvia > Lucinida > Thyasiridae > Conchocele > Conchocele bisecta. Next base: position 33,178,926 of record CM055265.1, on the reverse strand, counting down.
GTACATGAACTTGCCGGTATGACTTTTTTTCGCTTTGCACATTCATGTGTTATTAGACTCAAGCTCATCCGTCTTTACATTCATTATTCAATGCCAAACATGCTTCTAGTTCGATTATGTCAACTTGCAAACTGTTGTAAATGTTGACGTATACTCTATGTGTAACAGTATACTGGAACGTCATTTTACGTCGCTTGACGTCGCTTTTGCGTGACGTCTCTTTTGCTCAAACGACCTGCATAGTGGTGTTGTATAAACTATAATATCTTAATGAATATATCTTAATGAATATATATATGATCAAATACAAAGCGTTCAATTCATCATACAAATACCATTGTCATAGAAACAAAATGTGATATTGACCAAAACTTTCCCGAATACAGATTTTCTCGTGACGCGGCTCATATAATGTTACCATTAACAGAAATCAGCCGGCCTTGTACGGTTCAAGTTGTATTATGTCATAAAGAAGTGTTTCTGCTCTTTGTTTACATTGTTTGCAGGAATTAAATAGTATGGCGTCCTACAGGGAACACGCAAAATATGAACATGGGTACATACAATTCTGTTTCACCGTTTAACATGTATAAATAACTAACAGGTATGCGGTAGGGAAAGTATTTTGCAGACACCAGTTTGTTTTGAAGGATGTTTTCCAATAGTTAAGAGCGTGTTTTAAAAAAGTACCAATATTGGCGTCAATGACTAAAATAGGTACTCACCTGTAGTTAATCTTGTATCCTGATATATAATACATGTAGGATTATGTAGTACATCGCAATATGCATGCTATCATTTTGACTATATTATATAATAGCTTCACAGTGTCGAAACGCGAAATATATTCTTTAATAATTCCCCAAAATGCTATATAGATATAATATTTTGGGTAATATTGATATTCAGCCGCCATCTTGGATTTATGCAAATGAGTAATTTCTTCCATAACGTTTTCATGTTGCAGGCATCTGCATTGGTTCCCGAAAAAACGCCGTTAAAATGATGAAGTACATTATCCGCCAAAATTATATGACACCATGTGATAATTGGCAGCAATTTTGAATTTATGCAAATTAGACCGATTTTTGACACTTTTTCGAACTGGAAACATTGCTTATCGGTTTTAGGAGGTATATTTCCATAGGAAACAACAATAAAACATAAGCCACCCCTCCGGCCCTACCAAATCATTTGTTTGCTGCATTAGGTTATAGACTAATGTTACGATACATCATTAGCTTAGAAAAGCGCCCGTGAAAATCCCACGGCGCCTGGCGAATTTTTTTCCAATAATTTACGTAAAATCTTCATGCGGCCGCCAGATCACTGGTCGGTTTCCGGCAGGCGGCCGGGCGGGGCCCTAGCGACGTGTCTACGGCCTGCCACGACCTAAAATCGCGCCTGGAAAATCACAGATTTGGTAGTCACGTTTTCACGCCCGCGGCGTTCGTGCGACCTCTAAAAATCGCAGCGGAGCCCGTCGAAATCGGGCAGTGTCGGGCCGGACGCCTCGCGAAAATGCCCTTTTTGGCCCATTTTAGGAGTCGATATTGTAAGGTCCGGTTTTTTCACCAGATGGTCCAAGCACAAAAGCTTAAATCTGAATGCACACTGACGTGTGTGTCATGTTAATATAAGAAATAGATACGGTGGGATGTTATTTCAGGGCAACATATGTTGGAGACATTAGTATAATGGACCGTGATTGACGATCTGTCAAGTCGTGACAAATGCAATAATACAAACAATCAATAACTAGATGCTGTGGGATTATATTTCAAGGCAACATATTTTGTGGATATTAGAGTCATTTACTTAATTGGAGTGAAAATATTGTTAAGTCGTGACGCAAATACAATAAGACTGTGCGCACTATCAATTGATATGGTTCTTCTCGCACTGTTCGACTATTATCAAGGATCTCTTGACTTGGGGTATTGTTATTATTTTATATCTCATTTCTTCGTACTTTGGGACCCTCGCATTTTCAGTTGAGTCTCCAAAAGACCAACTGGTACCGTAACACTCCCAAAACAAACACAAGTCGGTGATAGGACAAGCTGATCACAAGCTGTGGTAACAAATGTCTCAAATATGTTAACATAGCCATTTTGTCCATGTGGCAGTCTTCCACGCGCTACCCTTGAAGGTGGTATCCCAGTAGGCGAGTGAGAGATTGCGATGGAGTAGAAACTACATGTAAGCGATACAGGCTTTTGCTCTCATGCTATTCGAGCGACTGTGAACTGTACATAGTGAGTAACGCATAGAAGTGAGGGTGCCTGTCATCAGACATGAACACTGCCTTTCCGAGCAAACAGTTTTTTATACCCACTTGTTTTTAAAAAACTAAATGGGTATATTGTTTTAGTCACGTCTGTCCGTCCGTCACGTTTCTTGTAAGCAGTAAAAGATTGTAACGGTAATAGGTATGGACTTGAAACTTGGTGTGTTTCTTCCTTGTGGTGTGTAGATGCGCAGTGAATTTCAATTTTTGATTCGACCCCCTGTCATGAATTATCTCCCCCTTTTCGACTTCGCATTTGGGAAACGTGGGTATATTGCGATGGTGCGCCATCGAATGTGCTCTAGTTTTAATGTAATTTAATGTTCAACGTATTGTTCTCCCCGTATGCATGTGTATTTCCATTTGTATATGTTGAACTAAACGGTCGTATATGTTGAACTAAACCAATCAGTTAATCAATATACTTCTGTGGTTTTCTACAATTATAAGTTGTTAAAACGCTCAGTAAACACGTCAAAGAGAAGATGAAATCAGCATACATAATTCGCGTACCCGCGCACGTTCATACTTGCTGGTACATGAACTTGCCGGTTTGACCTTTTCGCTTTGCACATTCATGTGTTATTAAAAGACTCAAGCTCATCCGTCTTTACATTCATTATTCAATGCCAAACATGCTTCTCGTTCGATTATGTCAACTTGCAAACTGTTGTAAATGTTGACGTATACTCTATGTGTAACAGTATACTGGAACGTCATTTTACGTCGCTTGACGTCGCTTTTGCGTGACGTCACTTTTGCTCAAACGACCTGCATAGTGGTGTTGTATAAACTATAATAACTTAACGAATATATCTTAATGAATATATATATGATCAAATAAAAAGCGTTCAATTCATCATACAAATACCATTGTCATAGAAACAAAATGTGATATTGACCAAAACCTTTCCGAATACAGGTTTTCTCGTGACGCGGCTCATATATACATACACAAAGCATGTGCTAATCTTGCCCAGATTATTAACGTTTCTGAACATTTATTGACAAATCCAACGCACGGCATAACAATGCTCAGGCTCAGCCAATTGTGATTTCAATCACACGATACAAATAATTTTAAATAAAGAAATTGTTTGCAAGATTAGCGCAGGCTGCAGTGTACATACATGTTTGTATCGTGTATACGTACGGGTATGGTATACTGGTATACCGCTGTTTTGTTCATTTTAGATCCCACTTACGGTAGGCGTACGGTATACTCATTGTATCCGTATTGATATCGCATATACATACAGATATCGTATGTTTGTATCATATTTGTATAGTAAGTTCTATAATGTAAACGGTTTTATGCAGTGATGCAGTGCTATGGTATAGAATAGTATACGTATATGTTAACCAGCAGAATAACACTACTTTCCTATTACACGTGCACCCTGCATGTAAAGTACGCTTACTCGAATGCAAAAGTTCAGTAGCGACAAATAAAATATTAAGATATATGATATGAGGAAATATAATCCACTAGGAACATAATGTGCGTGTTTAGTAGTTGTAAATTCGTGGCATCTGTTTTACAATTAAATGCAAACATGTGCAACATCCAAACATGGAAAATACAAAAACAGCACACATAGAGAATACCAAGCTAATGTATTGTATGCCAAGTGTTTACAGCCAGGGGTCGTTAGGAAACGCGTATGAATTCCGACCGACACGGAAATCGATTCTTCGCAAAGACGATGTAAGTCTGTGCCTAACTCCCAGGACCACCAAATGCAGATCATGAAGACGCGTTTACTGCGCCATATTTCATAAAAATCCGTTGCATATTAAGGAAAATATCAAATAATATTTACTTTGGAGTGGGCGAGCTTTCAACACTTTCAGCCATTGTTATTGTTGTTGTAACCACGTGATCATGCACCTTGAAGACAATAGCGTGGTATTTATCACGTGGCGTTTTGTGCTGCGGGACTGATAACATATAACACGTTTTTCCTTCAGATGAAGGCGAACTTAGTTGTGGCTGTTACTGGATATATTGGGCTTATGTGTTTTCCGACCAGTGTACATGTAGCTCCTGATTAAACAGCTCACTCATGTAGCCTGAACACAATATATATTACTTGTTACAATAAAGTCGGGTTGTTTCATTTATGGGCTGTTGAACAGTGAACAGTGAAAATCCTGATCAAACAGATCTGGATCTGCACTGGCAGCAAAATACATAAGCCCAATTTTCTCCAATCACAGCGTCATTTACGCTGCGCCATTACACAACATCATCGTGCAGTAACAGCATTTGACTTCGTCCGACCAACGAAACATCGGCGAATATAGTTTTGCAGACAATTCAGGATACGACATAGAGAATAGTAGGTTAGTGCCGTGAATGGGAAAAAATATCTGGCAAGGCTCATAAAACGGGATGGGCGAGGCTCTGCCGAGCACATCCCGTTTCCGTGCCGCGCCAAATATGTTTTCCCATTCACGGCACTAACCTACTATTCTATTTATCCCGTCAACACCTACAAATGGCTGTAAAATGCAAAAATAGTATTGACTGGATATCAAAAATGTTTCACGGCACTGTGTTTCACGGCATATACGCACTGTGTTGACGGGATCAATATTATTATCACTCAGTGTGTGTCGGGTGTGCGGCAGGTTGGAGCATGTGATGGTTAATTTAACGATCGCAAACGCGATCGCGACAGTAGACCTGGTTTGGCCCTCACGTACGTCGTTGGTAGTATTGTATGTGACAGTTGAATCTGGTTATACACCTTATGTGAGTATTACGATTAGTCGTAATCCTATTTTAGGGGAAGGGGCCAAGTGACTTTGGTGTGGTATGGACCTGGCACCAGGTCAGGTTATTCTAATTTCAGGGCTGAATATATTTTTTCTCGATGTAAATATTCCGTTCTGATTTTTGATCCCCATACAATAGGTTAATATACGGGATCGAACCCGTTGACCCGGCCTGAAATGACCTTAGATGTTGATAGGCCGTTACACACAGATAAACAAACAAACAAGAGAGCATGTGTCGGCGCAATATATCGCTCGTTACCTGATCAAATAGTGCTATGCCAGCAAATTGAAGGTAAAACAAACTGGATATAGTTCATTCTCTGTGACCAGAATACAGCTACATATATGTGACTGTGGCTGGACAAATGGGGCCTCTGAGATGTGTGACCATTGAAGCTCCTGATCAAATAGCACACTCCTGTCGCCAGATAGCGATCTATATTGCTTGCTAGAAGCATGGGTGTCTCATTGATGGACGATTGGCGAACAGTGCAGATCCTGATCAGCCTGTGCAGATGCACAGGCTGATCAGGATCTACACTGGTCGCAACTCCCACAATACCCAGATGTGTGACAATTGAAGCTCCTGATCAAATAGCACACTCCAGTCGCCAGATAACGATATATATTGCTTGCTAGAAGCATGGGTGTCTCATTGATGGACAACTTGCGAACAGTGCAGATCTTGACAAGACTGTGCAGATGTACAGGCTGATCAGGATCTACACTGGTCACAAATCCCACAGTACCCAGTTCTCCAGTCACAGCCACATATGTGTATACATATATATGTATCTTTAATTGTGTTTAACGGCCTTTCAAGAGCTAAGGTCATTTAACGCCGGGCCAACAGGTTCGATCCCATATATAACCTGCTGCATTGCCGGAAAATCACAAAATCAGAACGTAATATTTACATATAAATAAATATGTATTCAGCACCGAAATTAGAATAACCTGACCTGGTGTCAGGTCCATACCATACCAACGTCAATTAGCCCATTCCCCTAAAATTAATAGGATTACGAATAATCGTATTACTCATATAAAGGGTATAACCAAATTCAACTCTCACATACAAGAATGCCAACGACGTATCTGAGGGCCAAACCAGGTCTCAGGTCGGGATTCCGTTAATCACCGCCACCCACTATACTTGTATGTGTGATGGACGATTTCCAGTGAGTTGATAAAATTGCATGTAGAAATGCAGGAACATACAATGTACTATACACTATATACATCCATTGCTTGTGTCATTAACATTGTGAACATTTGTTGTTTATCTTAGCACGTGTGAATGCTGATTTATTTTCGAAAAGTGTGAAGTCTCAACGAAACCGGAGTGCACAGTTATACGTACTGCTGTCAACATCACGACAGAAACTGGACTATTTATAGAAATAAATGACAGTTTTGAGAATTTAAACGGGTACAGTGGAACCTCTCTAAACCGGACACCAAGAAAACACCTGTGATCTTATTTTTGATGAGTTCTTGGTAATTTATATCGGGTGATAATGTCTGTTCGTGATCGCATAGCACACAGCCATGGCTCAGAATAATCAAATGCCTGATGATTTACAGAGAAGCCTCTCTAAGCCGGATACCCTGGGGAACTCCCAGGGTGTCCGGTGTAGAGGTTTCACTGTATAAAGGTTTAAATTGTTCAACTATACTGGATGAACACCAGTAGCCGATTTCATCAAAATTGCAAAGTATGCTTATCTAGCAAAGAATATTTTGAGGGAATAATCATTTATTTTTCCCGAAATACATTATTTCATAGAGAACTAACGACTGCAAATAGTTGATGATTAAAAGTATAAAAAATGATGATACTGAATGTATTACATTATCAAAGCCAAAATGGATGTGATAATGTAATAAATTCAGTATAATAAAAATAATAAATGTATCCTTAAATTGAAAATTTCTCCCTCAAGGTATACTTTGCAAGATAAGTATACTTTGCAATGTTGGTGAAATCGGCTACAGAAGGAATTCAGCCAACATAGTTGGTCTTTTAAATATTTAGCTCACCGATATATTCCCAACACATGTGTATTCCTTATAATTCCAACACAATATTTTCTATTTTAAACTAATTAAATTGATTTTAAATCGTACTGTCGTACTTATTTTCAACATCAAAAAAGTGTATGTCACTTTCAAGTGCGTTCCTGTTATGACATTTCACGTCAAACTAAATGACGTAATAGTGGGTGAGCCAGACCCATGAAAACAGGATTATCATTACCACTTGGGGGGGGGGGGGCTGAAATTGCCACTTTATTTTATTGAAAGGTATGTATCTCTAGATATTATTTCCGCATGATAACAATATGTAAGTCTTCGTTTAAAGAGTATATGCCCCTGTAAGTGGACACCCCTAACAGCAACATTTTCCGCTAAAAATGTGCGGGTTTGAGACCATTCAAGTAACAACAATGCAAACTCGCATTCACACATCTATAAAGCATTAAAACGTGACAGCCGGTAATTATAATTTACATGAAATTTATATTGACCATTTTCATCCGAACGGCCGCCAAAGTCCAAGATGGCTGCCAAACCCACGTACATTCCCCACCACACTATAAATATGTACGAACTACATGAATTATTGGAAAAATATAAATCCGTTTATGATTGAACTATGTTCTAAGAGTAACATGTAAGATGATACCATGTTTATAAATAGTAGTAAATGTAATGTTTTTCTTTTCGCCGATCATACCGGGGCTATCTACTATTCAATATATTCCATTGTATTCTGGCGAAAACAATATTTGACTTTCACCTTTGCAGGCCACACCCACATGGTCACCATTTGAACAATCTTGAAAGGTCATTCCACAATCATTCGTGCACAATTCCCATAGAAATATCATTTTTTGGCAATAAAATCAATATTTGATGGCATTTCATCAAATACAAAAAATAGGAGAGCGTGACTTTTTTGTTATGGATGAAAAACTACTTACATTTAAACATATTTTAGATTTAATGTGTTTAATAACCAAAAGTTCGTCGGCACAACAACGTGAAACAGACATTTGTCTAACTAAGCTCCAATTACATACATTCTATTTATTCATACAGACACCAGATATAAGTATTTGCTTAAATATAAACTTCGTCACTCCGGGTATGGAATGTGTTCGAGCCAATTCCCACCCTTAAATATCAGCCGAACGTCAGTTTCTTCGGCCCTTTTCCTAGTGTTTTCCCTTAATCGATATCGCAACGTTATGCATGATCATGTTTTATTCATAAGTACATGTGCATACACTCAAAATACAATCGAGATTCCCGGTATTTAGCCGGTACGTTGTACATGATCATATGTTATTCATAAGTATATGGTGCATACAATGAAATACAATAGAGATTCCTGGTATTTAGCCGGTACCCATTTACAGCTGGGTGGAATGAAGCAGTGTGGATAAAGTTTCTTGCTCAAGGACACAACGCACGCCTCCGGTGAGGCTCGAACTCACGACAGTAAGGTCAGCAGTCCGACGCATCAGACAGCTCGACCACGCGCTCAACAAATTATAGATTATTATTATATTATAACTATACATGTACATTAATGTTGAATTAGATTAATGTAATAGTGTTATTTATGACAAAAAAAACGCAATGAGAACAAATTGACCATAAATAAAATGGTGATACCTAAAAATAGTAACATATATCGGATGCTGACATAACTGTATCTAACGATAAAGTAAAAACACATTCATTATCTGATTATAGCAAAAACATTGATCACTTTCACCCAAATTTACCGAGACACTTCACATAGGTGTGGACAAAGTCACAGTGTCACATCAATATCCATACATGAATTTCCACGAGGGGATAGTCATCACTCGTCTGGATTAAAATACATTGACCTTCATTCGTTTAAGGACCTGGGGATGTACCGATTTAATATATATATTGTAACCAACACCCCGGCCCTGGTTGGCAGCACGGTAGTGTTATTACTGTCTATCTGGATTTCAACTTAACAATAACGAGCGTCTGAACTGATACTTATTTATTAATGCAAGAGCTAGCCTCGAGTCAGGATGGCTCAAATGAACTTAACTAATACTACTATGTGACAGAGTACTAAGTTATTCAGCGTGACGGGAACTAACTGGTTATCTGAGTCGACAATAGGTCACTAGCGGTTACTGACACTATGAGTGGGTCAGTCGACTGACAAGTTAGTTAATGATTTGTGCAGCTCGCCTCCTTTATATAGACGAGATGCGAGCAGCAGCCGTACGAGCCCCAATCAAATTTCCCGCTGCAAATATATCTTTAACCAATCAGCGCTCGGTAACTAGAGACGCTAAATGAAAAATGTCTGCCATCTCAAAGAAACAAAATACAGCCATCAAAATCACACAAATAAACATGTCCCCTAGACTAATGACCAGATAATCGGTGCGGGCGCTAATGTGGCCGATCGCTACGGATCAGACTATTGTAGTGATACATAAATTATTGGTTGAAACCCCTTACAATAGGCTGCTCGCACGAAAATAGGTACGAAAATACGCAGTGAATTCTGTGGAAAATCATAACACCCAGCTCCCCAAACTCGTCTCTAGTACACCCAATATGAACAAATAGCATGCAAGCCATTACTTTCCAGCATCAGAAATGAATAAGCAACACTATGATATACGATTAAGGAAGTCATTGTCAGACACAAGAAAGATATCTGCTTCAATGTCGAAATTTCTGGTGTCAATTTGATATACAGTACCAGTACTCGTGATGACCAATAGTCGGCAACACTCGTAATAATATGCGGCCGTCCACCGGTTCATACAGTCTCCAAGATGGCACACTACAACTATGATCCTTTACAACACTGCCGTGTACTAATAATAAAGGATATATGCATATTTGACATGCTGGAGCCTGTTGTGTAAATAGTGAATATCTGTGTCTGACCATGATGGCCGAATCTACTGAAATGGAACTGATGGTTCCATTACAATATCTTATAGGTTTGTTCTATGTGGTCTTGTTACTGTTATCCTATGCGGCACATGATGTTGCCATCTCGACAAGCTTAGTATTTACATGCTATCAGTCAGTTTTACATTTTGCCACATACAGAAAAAATATGACATGTAAACTATTATAATTTATATATAAACTAATATAACAACATGTTGCCAAGATAGTCATTTACAATGTGCTATCAATTATCTCATGCAAATACAAACACCATGATTGACATATTGGTTTTAAACAACTATATAGTATTATGCCGCACATATATAAAAATCACATGTGTTGTTAATATAGAGTCAGCCCATGTGGTTGAAGCTTCAACAGTGCAACATCCATCAGGATTGAAATCCCACAACCAATATAGAAATATGCAAGCATTCGAACACCATAACTATAAGGAAGAAATAGTGAATGTCAAAAAACATGTCTTCTCCGGAAAATGTTACAGTGCAATGTACTACCCTTTGTGAATACTAGTATGCATGTGGCACTCAATAATAGTATTCAATTACATAATGTCTATGAGTGTTTGTGGAACCATTGATGTTGTAATTTCAATGAAATTTGATGTTAATGGATCAGGCATCAAAGCTATTAAATTTGGCACGCTAGTAATTATGGGCTGCTGTAGTATACAAATTACATTCTTGATATTGAGTGATTTATTATAGTATACATTAGGCTTATTATTAAACAATCAACCGAAAGGGTGGAGTTGAATAATTTATGTCCGTTTATGACTTTTATATAATTAACAAAGTTAACTGATTTCCGGAGAAGAAATATTTAGACAACACACTATACAGCGATGATATCAATATATTGAAAATGGAATCAAATAATCATTTTTCGTTTCTATAAATATCAGATCTCACGAGGGATTTAATTCGTAGCACAACTATTTACAGTAAATCGAAATACCTTTTTAATGCATGCTGTACTCAAACATATACATATCACATATTGGCCCAACTCACCAGAGGTGGCCGGATTAGCTCAGTAAGCAGACCTTACATTTACATTTACCCAACTCACCATTCAATGTCCATATACTGACTGGTACCAATTGTCACATTACCCCTTCATCAAAATGAATTGTTGAATAACTAATTTACTATAAATACTAGGCTATTTGTATGCACTCATACTGACAAAATTCGACATTACAAGTTCACTACTGGTGTCTACTAATCTGGCACTATGCTGCGACGCTACATAAGTAATCCTTTTTTCACGCTGAAGTACAACCTTTGATGTATTTGCCGATTCAACTTCGCTAATTCTAAATTTGTTAACATATGCCGGGGTGTGTATTTATATATGGCCCACTAAACTTTGCGGTTTATAGATGGCGCAATAAACATATTATATCATAATTTGCATAACCCAATATCGATCATTCTCTGCCTGATACGTTTTACCCTGACCAACCCTCAAATATCATCATCATCATATAGGATACCACGGTTACGGCTGAGGCTCCATATATCACATGCAGTCACACTCAGCCCTTTTCATGGTCTGGCATACCGGCATCGTACGATAGGATAATGAACCAGCAAGGTTAAATTAACCACCTCATCGTCTCCTTCATTTAATGCACATATTTCGAATGTATCGCAGATATTAGTAAATTCGGAAATAAACGGGCCAACGGTCATTGACCTGACACTTTTTGGGCTCATATGCTCGGGTTTGGAAGGCCCGCGAGCCAATTCATACCCTTAAATATGAGCTAAAAAGCGAGTTAAGCCTAATTCGGGCAATATATCACATGCACGTTGGTCTCTGTAAATAACAAAACAACTTCCGGAGAAGACATTTTTTTACGGACATCTAAATACCCAGTTGTACAATTATACGGTACACAGTATGATAGCCGGTGAAGATACAGAAACACTAGGTTCAATATGTAACAGCATATATATGAGCCGCGCTCTGTGAAAACCGGCCTTAATGACAACATTTTCGATTTGCATTGTTTTACATTTTCTGATGCGGACACCTTTCAAAAACAATATTCTGAAAAGAAAATGCAATTATGTTTCATAGTTTTTGTTTTATCTCACTTTTTGTGGCACCATGTGAATCACGCACGAAAAAAAACGTAACGTCATCAAGAAAATGACGTTATTGAAACGGCGACGTTTGTACAATGCAACTCAACAACCTACAGTAGAAATGAGTGTTCATAGACTCATTGACTGTGCTTGCTTTTAACTGTATTTGCTGATAAGTTACACTAAATGTATCTACAAGTGTTAGTATGTATACTATCAAACATTCATCAGAATAAAACTATGATATGTACATGTAGTGAACAAAACAAACGCACAACTATCGATTTTAAATCTATGATTAGTCGACCTGTGGCTTCGTAATTTGCCACTATCGCCATAATAGATTCATATACATGTACGTGTGTCGTCAGAAAGATACATTGTAATTATTTCAGTATTGACGTCATTTACAGTTAATTGTGATGTCATTTATTGATTTAGACAATACGTCACCAAAGACCAAATAACTAAACGGCATTCCTGGTGTTGGAAATTGTAAATTATATGCACATCGTATCGGTGATTGAAACAAATGCATTTTATTTCCGTAGAAATGACTGACCAGAATTTGGATAGGCCTATGGCTGCACATATCAATGACTTCAGCGCCCGATGGGGTCTAGAGGGTAGTCGGGCACCCCCGGGCATTTTTAAACAAAATAAAAATCGACTGTCCATTCCCCGACTCTCGGAATTAAATTTACATCTCAGAAAGCGGGAAGAACATTTTCCTGTGTAGCCAATATGACTGACGGACGGGCTAATGTACATGTACCCCGTACTAGCAGGTAGCAGGTCTATGGGAAAATGCTGCGCGCTGACCCCCACTCCATCGACTGGCCACCACCGCCACTGCCGGGAAAATGTGGAGATGTAACATACATGGTTGTATCATTGTTACATGTCCCGATAAAAATACCGGCAGTATATTCTCTCGTCGGGAATAATTAATTTGAAAATGAAATGTACAATTTAGTTTTGTTGCGTTTCAGAAAAAGTACATTCAGCGCCTTTGTAAACAATGAAACAGCCATGCTAAACACAAGGGCGGATTCACGTAGGGGAAAACCCGGCGCCCCCCCCCCCCCCCTCCACCCCTACAATTTGGCGAGTAAAGATTGTTTTGCTCTAAAATTCGCCATAAGGCAGCAAAATGGGGTATAAATATCAAACATATTCCGGAAGGCATACTGCCGGACACACCTAGCAGTCTCCCCAGCTCCGCTTGGTCGACGAACAAACGGTGCTAGTTCGAAAGTATAGTAAACTATTTCAATTAAGAAGTCCCGCCACCCCTCCCCCCACACCCTAACCTGAAATCCTGGATCCGCCCCTGAAAGTCACTGTGGCGTACGTACATGTATTTTGCATAGCTGCGCACTATAACACAGTCAGTGATTTACACACTAAATTTGTCCCGATCACAACTTCGATTTTGTTGAAACGAATCCACACACTGCGACTATTGTTCGAAGCGGCTCATTTGAAAAATTACGCGTTTAATGTGTGCATGTGCGTTTGCTTTATATTATTTTAACCTCCTCCGACTAGAATGGCCCTTTGATAACAAAGCACGCAGACGTGCATTATTTAGTACATTGTACAATGTAAGAAAATTAACAACAATCTGGCAAAGTCTGACTTCTTAAATGTGTAAATGTTGCAGACCTGTGCATCTGTGCAGTCTGATTAGTGTCTGCAATGATTGCAAATATACTAGTAAAATTACTATACGTTTATATAACCATATTTACCAAGTGGTCATTTTAAAGAATATTTACATTGTTATCAAACGGCAATCGTACGGCTGATTCAATGTGATATTTTTGAAAGTCGCTAAATATTACATGAACCGTACACGTAAGTGGTAGCAGATACAGCTAGAAATCAGTAGGCTACGTCCTTGGTGGCTACAATTATGTATTACAATTGTCATGATTATTGTGTCGCAGTAAATATGAATGTGGTACAATACCAACACACTAAATACTAAAACATGTTTGGCCCAGTGTCACCATGATACCATATTCCAGGAGCCGCGTAAATTTGGGCACTATCATAATTATACCCCCGCAATGAGTTGTGGGGGTATACTGGAGTAAGGTTGTCCGTCCGTCCGTCCGTGCGTGCGTGCGTCCGTGCGTCCGTAAACTTAACATCAGAGAAATATTGTTATAACTTCTATTTCCTTCATCTAAAATGCTTAATATTTCACACATGCATTCCTCTAAGGCTCTACTACCATGCTGTGCCAAATCCACGACCGTTTAGGCCCCGCTGATCCCAAGGTCAAGGTCAAATACTTGGTCGCTTCACAAAACTTAACATCAGAGAAATAAGTTATAACTTCTATTTCCTTCATTGAAAATTCTTAATATTTCACTCGTCCATTCCTCTAAGGTTGTACTATCATGCTGTGACAAATCTACGACCGTCCAATCACCCGCTGATCCCAAGGTCAAGGTCACATACTTAGTCTCTACAAAACTTAACATCAGAGAAATATTTTATAACTTTTATTTCTTTCATCGAAAATTCTTAAAATGCCATGCATGCATTCCTCTAAGGCTCTACTATCATGCTGTGACAAATTTCCCGCTGATCTCGAGGTCATGGTCACATAGTTAGTCTCTTTACAAAACTTAACATCAGAGAAATCGGTTATTACTTCTATTTCCTTGCTCGGATCTGCTTCACATTTCACACACGTATTGCTCCAATGGACCTCTACCACCCTTTGACAAATTCACGTTCATGCCGCTCCCGCGCGCTAAGCCCAGAGTCAAGGTCACAAGCCCACACACTTGGACAATTTTCATATTTTAGGGGTACCTGTGCCCACGCGGGGGGTATTCCGTAATCCTCGCTTACTGACCGATCTAGTTATACATCTGTGATACGCTTATTTTTCTGAAAATTTCCAAATCGTATTTTTATGTTGATTTTTGAAACATTCGACCGGCGAAACAGTAAATTAAACGAATTAAGCCCTGTGTCCAGTTCTATTTGTTACATAATACTGATTCTGTGATGGTGTTATCTACAAATTACCGGTTGTATGGTTATTTAGTTTCAAATGTCAGGGCACAAGTCGTCCATATATTATAAAAAATAATCGACAAAATCACTACGTGTTTCCTTGAAGGAAACCGAAAAAATAGACAACTGTCTGAACCACTATGGAAACAACTATAAAATTCTGATACGCGTATCCAGCATTAAAATGTTTATGAGCCACAAATAGTAAAGCGTACGGTTATAAATAGGCAAGTCAACTTATTGCAATGACGCAACTATTTCAAGTGTCAAAATCCGACGTGACGTTGGTAAATTTAAGAGTAACTTTGCGACGTTATTTTCAGGCTTTCATGACGTTGTCATTAAGGCTGGATTTCACAGAGCGCGGCCCATATATTTAATTATGTTATTGACCCCAACATGAGCTTCATTTTTCCCGAAAAAAAAATACCAACGTAAAATCAATATTCCGGCGAAGACATTTTTGACGGACAAATTGTCTTAATAGAAAAATAGAGATTTTCATAAAAAATGAGTTTTTCACTAAATGTTTTTATCGTTCATTACAAAACACTTCTGGGGGCCGTTTCACTAAACTCCGGAGGACTAAAATGTTCGTAAGTGAAAATTTAGGATCGTCTGTAAATTGCATATGATGGATTTATGTTCAATAAATGTAAATCCAATAATTGTTTAGAAGAACACATCGTGAATGTGCAATTTACAGACTATCGTCATTTTGCACTTACGAACATTTTAGTAGTACGAAGTTTAGTGAAACGGCCCCCAGATATGCTAACTAATGACTGTATTCAGCATTGCTTCATGAACATGTTTATTATTGCTGGAATTACAGTTTAATTGTTTATTTACGTGTCATCAACTGTACATCATAAACTACATAGCAATAACACAATACATGTACATGTACACGAATTATAAGAGACGACTCATTCAATGAGCAACTATGATTACATTTCAACATATACATGAAAGACATTACTTGAAGAATATGTTTATATTTAAACTTTAAAAAGGACTGCACACCAATAAGCAAACACAAAAAAGCAACAAACCATTGCATTTGCCGTTTACACCGCGCTTACCTGGTTAAAACAATCAATGGCAACGATAACCACTGTTGGTTTATATCTTTGTTGCGTCCCACGTTTTATAGCTACCGCTAATCGTGACCATGGTGACAGTGCAAATGAACTATCACATGATTTATTCACATGTCTTAAGAGTAGGTTAAAACAGAATGAAATAAAACACAAACGATCGAGTGTCTATATACAGAGGCATCTTATTAAGAAAATGTTAAAACAAAAACAATATCAACTGGAATCAGAATTGAAATTAACTGATTAGCAGTATATATGCAACTGAGAGCATAAAAGGGATAAACACGCCGTTGTAATAAGAAAGATTTGCATTATTTGCATTATTTACACATAAACATAATTCATTCCAAGTATTTGTCAAAGAAATGAGACACCCAACTGTCAGAAACAAACATCCATTAACGGTCATTTCATCAAAATGTGAGATTGTTTCATAAAATAAACTGCTTTTCAATATTAAACACAAGTCCCTTAGTTCCAAAATGATGCATGAATGCCTAAGTTGTCCACAATAGATTATGCTATGCAATATTTCAAAAGGTACCACCGATTGTGAAACAGCCCATATATGAGACATCAGCTGCGTTCATGATGGTTGTTAGCCCACGTGAATATTAATAGATTTAAGCTTACCCGACTAATAAAGGGACTAGACCCGAGATCTTGAGTTCTTCCCAGTCCGTCGCCTAACGTTTACAACGATAGACGTTACCTGTTACGTCATACGATTCTAAGGACGACGTCGCTATGTGACGTTCTGCAAATCGGTTTCGTTCGTTACGTTTCCATCATCGGTCACGTGACGTCGATAATTTTATAAGTGATCATCCGCGTTCATTGTTGTCGTTCGTAGTGTCTCACATTAAGACCAGATGGCCGCGGCCCGCCTGTCGAGCCCACCGAGGCATTTGATGGTCTCAGAGCGTATTTATTTGAAGTTTGATGCCCATTAAGCACACAAATTTTCAAGCAAATCTGACTTAAGGTTACAGAGATAATAGGTATGTAAAAACGTTAACCAAAATTTTGACGCAAACTTTAACGTAAACTTCTAAGTCATTTGATCTTGAAATAGGGGCACAGGGGCCGCATGAGTGACTGACACAGAATGAATATATGGATGATGACTAATAAGCATATGAAGTTTCAAGTCAATGTGACTGAGGACTGCAGAGATATAAGGTATTTAAAAACTTTAATGCAGATTTCGGAACGCAAACTTCTAAGTCATTTGACCTTGACCTTGGTCACAGGGGCCGCATGGGTGGGACAATTTGATCAGATTTATTACCCTTTTTTGACTGCTAATACTTTATTAATAAGCACATTCACAGTGATGCATATTTTGGGTGATGAACTACACAACTGCTAAATAAGCCATACTATTCACATTCTGCTGCGCGAATCACAACATAATTAAATGTAATGGCCTTTGTTGACTGTTGACATGGATTGACACTTCTGTGCAGGTCACGTGACCACCTTTATTGGGCCAGTGTTTGCTGGATCCTCTTTACCATGGTGTCTTACATACATATGTTGATAGCTCAAACCTCCTCCTAAGTATTTGCATAGGTGATCATATCTCAGACGTTATAATATCTCCATTATTCTAATTATTTGTTCCGGAGTGCTCAAAAAGTTTCGTCACCGCCATTATTTGACTGTCAACTCACGCAGTCTTTCTGTTTGGCGGTCACTCATTAAATGCATGTTTATCTTCACAACTTTACACTTACCTGATGTGTTCTGACATGCACAATCATCTGGACATCTGACCGTCACGATATCTTAGCTATCTAAGCTGTATTTCTAGTCTAAAGCCCAAAAACGTGTCTATATAAGGAATGACGCAACACAGATTATCACTTCGGTCACTTCGGTCACAAAGAGCAGACCAACGCTCAAATGCAGAACTTTCACTTTCACTTTCTTCCAGCAACTACATTTCGGCTACTGCTAATACTACAGTGTATTGCCATCCTGACAAACAATCGTGATAGAAATAATAAAGAAACTGAAACTTGTATCTTGTTTAGTCTACTATAAACTGCCAACCAGGGTTTAGCTGCTAGCCTAACAATACAGCATGAATATATGGATGATGTCTAATAAGTATATGAAGTCAATGTGACTTAGGACTGCAGAGATATAAGGTATTTGAAAACTTTACCGCAGATTTCGGAACGCAAATTTCTAAGTCATTTGACCTTGACCTTGGGCACTTGGGCCGTATGAGTCGGATACAGCATGAATATATGGATCAAGACTAATAAACATATGAAGTTTCAAGTCAATGTGACTTAGGACTGCAGAGATATAAGGTATTTAAAAACTTTAACGCATATTTCGGAGGACGGACGGACGTACGGACACCCGGACATCATTGTGATCACTATGTCTCGCTTTCCACAAGCGGGCTCGACAAAAGGAGGCGCTTCTCACCAATACAGCCCCGGGTTCGATCTTCGGCCGGGACAATAAGAGATGTGGTATGCTGGTCGCCAGATCGGGCAAGTAGGCTTCCTCCGGGTATTCCGGTTTCCTCCCACATTAATGACCGTCCTTACGACTTCATCTGCGCCAATGAAAGTATTTGTATAAGTGCTCTCGCGCTTGTTTGTAATCGTTGTAAAATAAATAATGTTTGAACCTTAAGAAAATAGGCCCGAATAATTGAAGGGGTGAATGAAAGAAGGGGGATAACTTCAGGAGGGAACCACGAGGGAGTTATCTCCCTTCTTCCAATCACCCCTCCACTTGTTACAAGCGAATACTCGTGGCAGGAATAGTTCCAGTAGTCTATTTCACCACATACTTATCTTATTCAGTACACTTTGAGGGAGAAGTTAATTTTCAATTCAAGGATAAATTTATTGATTTTTAATTATATTGAATTTATTATATTATCACATCCATTTTGGCTGTGATAATGTAATAAATTCAGTATAATAATTCTGCATACTTTTAATCATAAAATATATGCAGTCGTTAGTGTTTTATGAAATAATTCATTTCTGGGGGAAATATATGATTACTCCCTCAAAGTATAATTAACTAGATAAGTATGCTTAGCAATTTTGGTGAAATCGGCTACTGATCAGCCAGCGCATGGTCCGTGCAGTATGCTTTCCTTGTTTGGCATGCGTGGCTGTGACTGGAGAACTGGGGCCCGTTTCACTAAACTTCGTGCGATAAAAATGTTCGTAAGTGCAAAATTATGATAGTCTGCAAATTTTACATTAACAATATTTTCTTATAAACAATTGTTGGATTTACATTTATTGAGCATAGGCTGCATATGCAAATCCATCAATTTAAATCTCCAGATGATCCTAAATTTGTACTTACGAACATTTTAGTCGTACGAAGTTTAGTGAAACGGCCCCCTGGGGCTTATGGGATTTGTGGTTATTAAACTCATTAAATCTAAGAAATATGTAAATGTAAGTACTTTTGCATCACTAACAATAAAGTCCCACACCCCCAACAAGTTACTTAATCAAATTCCATCAAATAATGATTTTATTGCGAACACAAATTTCGTATGAGAATTTAACATGGGAAGTAGATGCGCAAAGTTTACTTCGATTTTTTATTCGACCCCGGGGTCATGGATTATCTGCCACTTTTCGTCTAAAAATTTTACAATTCTGGCTTGTAAGTCGTAAAACTTTTATACCGTAATAGTTACACTCCTGAAACTTAATATGTAGCTTCCTTATGATGAGTAGATGCGCACAGTTTATTTAAATGTTTATTTAACCCACGGGTCATGGATTATCTCACCCATTTCGACTTAGAATTTGACAATTTTGTCATGTATGTCGTAAAACGTTTAAACCGTACTAGCTAGATAGATACACACCTGAAACTTGGTGTGTAGCTTCCTAATGATGAGTAGATGCCCAAAATTATTTATTTCGATTTGTATTTGACCCACGACCAAGGATTATCTCCCCCTTTTCGACTTATAATTTTGGCAATCTTGTCTTGTAATTCGTTAAACTTTTAAACCCTAATAGCAACAGACCTGAAATTTTGTATGCAGCTTCCTTATGATGAGTAGATGCGCGAATTGTATGTTTTGATTTTTAATTCAACCCCTGGGTCATGGATTATCTCCCCTTTTGGACTTGGAATTTTGCCTCGTTTATTATCAAAGCGTATGTGGGGCATCCGTGTTCCATGAACACATTTTCTAGTTTTCTTTTTATATGAAATCAATTTTTCGAAGGAAGGGTGACTTTTTGTTATTGATGAAAATGTACTTACATTTAAATATTTTTTTAAATTCAATGTGTTAAATTGCCAAACGTACGTCGGCAGAAAAACGTGGAACAGACGGTAGGTGAACGGTTCTGTGTAGTCAGTTGTGAGTAAAAATCAAGACATGCGTTTGATGTCCATTGAACCACAAAACATATACACCTAGCATCATTGCATTCTGTGCATGCTGTACACAGTTCTACAGAACACATTTCACAACAACGGTCATCGACATCTCGTGGACAGGATCCATATTTTCCCAAAACATTGATGTTTCTCAAAGCTAGACCACACATGACAAAATACCAATTTCTCCAGTCACAGCCACATTTGTGGTATAGTGTGATTGGTAATTATACAGTATGTTTGCAGAACATAGCTAAATGTTTCAGCGACCTTGTGAAGGACAAAAACGTCAATGTCATGTATGTACAAATGGTTACATTAGTTTGTCGTATATGTCCACATGTATGAAACGTGCGAATGTTAAAGAAGTGCATGTAGTAATATTGAAGAAAAGGCATTATGGAGACACTCTTCGAAATATTTCGA
The DNA here is from genome assembly GCA_029237695.1 of Conchocele bisecta. NCBI lineage: Eukaryota > Metazoa > Mollusca > Bivalvia > Lucinida > Thyasiridae > Conchocele > Conchocele bisecta. The sequence continues at coordinate 33,157,801 of CM055265.1, read as the reverse complement.
TGCACAGCAACTCAAGGGCAATTCAATAGTATATGTCAATATACCCCACCCCCTTGCTATCGGGCATAATACAAAAAGCTGAAGCATAGTCAGTGTTACTCGTCGCTGTTGGTGACATTTCCAGAATTGTCCAGACAAGGCGGGCTGTCCGGTAGATGTCCATACTCCGGCCGCCATTGAGTGAGGAGCCCGTCCAGTGAGGTTCCGTTGGTACTGGTCCCGTCGTAGTGCAGGCCGGCCTCCTTAAAGTTCACACTGAGTCCCTTGTGATCTGTAATTGGTATTGTGGCCGTCAAACTCACTTTATATTTTCTCAATTATTTAACAAAACTTATATGCATTCTTGCCACGTTACTCCTCATATTTACCTTTTTTTCCTCAATGTATGCTTCTTAGCTTATGCAATACATATAATCTAACAGTTGTGTTGATTTAATATGATATTTATTAAACTAGTGTCTTTTGAAATCAGTAAACTCGTTTAATAAACATCATATTAAGTCATCACGTATGCAAGATCCTCAATTTATAATAGTGTACCTGAATACTAGGCTCAGAGTTCCAGGAAACCCGTCCTGACATGATTATCATGTAGCTCCCGCCCTGGCAACGACTAGACGGACAGAATCAAGGAAACAGAATGTACAACTACTTCCAGATACTAGGGATTAACATTGAAATCTAATGTTCAAAGACTAGAATGGCGATATAATAGTATGGAAGCATACTGTTGATTGCATTGGATGCGTACGTAGAAAATCAAAGTACGAAAATAACTGAAATTGTATCACTGTACTGTAAACTGTACGGGCCGGTAAATTAGGACACCCACAAGATGGCGGACTTGAAAAAACGTATGTGCTGCAATTTTTACTATTTTCCCCTTTAAAACTAGCAAAAATCACGAACTAAACATGGTAATCCTGTGTCTAAATGTTGTCTTATCCCTCGGTTGCTCTTGTCAGGGCCCATATCTCGCTAATATAAACAGGAATTTTGCATGAATTTTGAATCTGTCACTTGATATTACATCATTGATTGATGCTCTTTCCGAATATGCAAGCCTTGTTTCCACACTTTAATTGCAAATATGTCAAAAATGACTTAGAAAAAGTCACCACTGGACGGTAAAGACTCCGAAAACCAGTGGAGCAAAAATATGTCTGGACGGTCATGACATCGACATTTTCACACGGATTCCGTACGGTATCGACGCCGAAATCTGTACGGAACAGACATTTGCCATGCATGGCGCCGGTGAAACACGACGTTGGCTATACTATGTAAGTCTGACATCGAGGATTTTTGGGCCATATGCATCTCCATGTGGAGAGTTACTGATACTTTGGAAAATCGCCGGGGTAAAATAACTGTTTCCCTATATAATTTCATGATTCTGGGACGCTTATAATAACCAATTACGAATCGCTGGAAGCTTAAATGCAAATTTATATTGTTGGATAGTAAATATTATGTGTTTGCTTAGTATTTACATTATTCTAACAACAACAATATCTTCTGCGATGAATATGATGTATCGTAGAGTGAAATCTATCGGATTTCCCCAAAGTTACGATGACCAAATTTGTGTCGCGTTGCCTGTTTACGTCACGCCGACTTCCATCTATGTAAGCACTGTAAGCTTGACACACTTATTTGGTTGTGTATGAAGGAAAATAAACAACAACAACACTACCAAAATACACCGATAATGTAAAACAAAACATTCATATCTGTTCATTATGTTATTTGCAAACGGTGGTACAAGTTCGAATACATGTATAATATATATTCTGCAACATTTAAAAGGCTTAACTTACGTCGAAATACAGGAGGCTGCAGTGGTTCAATGGTATGGAAGGTAATATCCGCCATAATTATATTAGGCTTGATGCTTGCTTGCTGATAACATTCTAAGTTCTATCCGTCTTATTACAATTCTATGTGGCTTGATGCTTGCTGACTGGTGCCATTACAACTAACTTTCATGTTATTTCATTCGTCATTCGTGTTTGTGACATTTGAAATCTTCTTGGTTGTAGTCTAAATTGCATGTGCATTTGGCTTGATGCTTTATTCATTCGCACTGTTTCAATGCGTTTGTGTTGATTAAATTCTAAGTGACATCCGGAGTTCCATTATTGATTATTGCATCGCTCTTTTACCGTGCGTTTTGTTACCTCGATAAGCCACGCCCCTTGACAACAACAATTGCAACAGTAATTTGGGAACAACCATTATGACGCCAGGTGCGCCGCTAACACTTAAAATAGTTCTCCCTAAAATGATTTAGTATGCTGGTACCCGTCCTACAATGCGTTGCTATCTAAAGTGGTTCCATGTCCCTAACGGTGTTGATGTAGATTGATGCCGCCTTTTCTGTTGCGCCATGTTCAGGTCAAAAGACACTAAATAGTTTTACTGTATAATTTAACCGAATCCCAGCCAGTCTTTCCTACTTTCACTATTCGTATGGATGTTGTGGGACCAACCTCGTCATGTCCGCCAATATTGTTTAAATTATTTGGCCACGGAAACTCTGTTTGCATCACGTGACAAACAGGCTCAGTGTTTTCTTTTAAATGCTTCAAATATGCTGAAAACTGGTGTTAAAAACATCCCTTTTCTAACCTTAAACCTAGAGTGTACATGCCAGGTTATAATATAGGGAGACATGTTTTTCTTTATTCTTTCAATCTGACATTTTTCTGGCAAAATGATTACCATTACCAGACGTACTAATTGACATTATTATACTTTTTATATCAAACGCGAAATGCCAGTTTGATATCAGGGGCGATAACCGTGGTTCCTTAAAATGATAACGGAAGCAACTATTTATTCCATTTATTTATTATTTGATGTGCAATATCATACTTTATGATATGTCGATAAAAATATTTATTCAGCATTTTGTTGATATAAATAATTTAAAAATACTGCATCACTTGCATATGGAACTAGCTTGATACCACCGCGAGTCTCTATGAGTACAGTACATATTACTAAATAATTATATCTGTGTAGCTGGCACTCGTAATTTTTAAAAGTGGTGGACTAGTTGAAATTATACACTTATTTAAGTTACATAAAGAAAAGTTTGTACCTACTAGATGGGACCCCAGCTTCAACAATAATTAAATCTATATTTTAATTAGTCAAGATCCAGAGCAGAATGGGTGCAGGTTATTGGAAATTAGGTCCCACAACATCCATAAGAAAAATGAAAGTAGCAGAGAATAGCAAAATGTGTGGCAACAGGTTAGGTTTTTAGGGAAAATCAATGGTGGTGACCCACCTTAGTCTAATCCCGGACGGTTATTGGTTTGCATCGATAACAGGCCAGTTTGGCAGTCAACCTGTGTAAGTTACCATATGTGTAACTTACTATAAAAATGTGATTGTTTTCAATTACGTACATATGTAATTTAATTATGAGGATACTGTATGTATAAAACACATTAGTAAGGCAAACACCATACATACATATGCAATTAAGTTAATATAGGTTAGAGAATAACAAATGATGCGAAATCGTCAAGAGGGTAAAAGTAGTCCGGTATGAACAAAATTGTGCGGGTGTTTTGATGTCACTGACACAGTTTGCTTGCAAATCTTGATCCATTACTACCCAGGTTCACTTGAGGAACATGTTGGTCATGTGATGTAAACAGAATTTCCGTGGCCAAAATAAAATGTAAACAATATTGGGGGACATGACGAGGTTGGATTTTTCTTTCTTAGGAGTAAGTAAACCTATTGTTTAATTCACGCAGAACCAGTACAGACCGGCTGCAGGTCATGTACAAGTAGGTCCCACAACATCCATACGAATAGTGAAAGTAGGAGAGAATGGCCTTATTGGATGGGATTCGGTTACAGTATATAGTAAAACTATTTGGTGTCTTCTAACCTATACTGTGATAATTTGTGGGTGAAATCTTACATCAACACCGGCATTGGAGGTGTGCCTCAAACAGCCAATCACATCTCGTACTATTATTTATTCGTCGGAGGATTCCTAATATTGACAGCAGTGCCATCTGGCGTCATAATGAGGCACTATATCACCAATATTGCTTGCGTCATTCGGCTTGTGACTTGATGTTTTCTGCTTGCGGCTTTCCGCTTTCGGACTGTGGCTTGATGCTTACTTCCTGCGTATTTGTCCTTACTGCTTTCGGCCTTATTCAAAGTGCTAAATGCTTTGTCCTTACTTTCTTTTGCAAAATGCTTAGTGCAATAAAACAGGTACACGAATAAGGACGTATCAATAATTGTAATGTAAATAAGACGAATGAACAAAGCACTCAGCAGAATGGACATGTAAGAAAGACAAATACAATTACAACAAGCAGATTTCAAATGTAATAAATACAGATGACGAATGAAATAACATGAATATAAGTTGTAATGTCATCAGCAGGCAAGCATCAAGTCACATAGAATTATGGCGGATATTACCTTCCATACAATGGTAGCGCGCTGGCCGATAATCCAGAGATTCATGGTTTGACGCCCGGCTACGGCGAGACCGATGTTCGATGTTTTGCATACATGTAAATAGTTATGGAAATGCATTCCGTATGTGCTATATGACCTTTAAGACAATCAGATATAAACGTGTCTTGTGAAAGAATATATATGGGTGGTGCAACATAAACTATGTGGTACTTTGTTGCCTTTGTTACTTTACGTCTGAATTATAAATGTGAAAGTTAAGGTCATATAGAGACGGGGCCACCCTTTAAAGTCTAATCCGACATACCATTGGGATGAACATACCATGTAAGAATTTTTCACGCATAGGGTGCTGAAGTTAAATTACATAGTTATCCCCTAGGCCACGGCCCATCGCTTATAAATGTGAACTACTGTTGGGCGTGATTTCATGCCCCCGCCACTGAATCCTGAAACCGTAAAGCTCGAGTAAATGTCTCATAATTTCTTTTTCCTGACACGGATCTGTTTGATAGTTCACATACGCATTGCTATAATGGTCCTCTACCGCTCTGCGACAAATCCAAGCTCGTCACGCTCCTGCTAAGCTCAGGGTCAATGTCACATACTTAGTGCATTTGAAACCTTAACGCACGGATATGTATCGTATAAGTTCTGTTTCCTTGCACTAATCTGCTTGATATATCACACATGCATTGCTCTACCGCTCTGTGAAAAATCAACGATCCTGCACCCGCTATGCCCAGGGTCAAGGTCACATATTTAGTGTGTTCGAAACTCGGGTAAGTGTCTTACCATGACTGTTTCCTTGCATGGATCTGCTTGATATTTCACACACACATTTCTCTGATGGTCTGCTTTCATGCTGTGACAAATCCACTCTTCTCTGGCGGTCTGTGTTTTAAAATGTGCCTCAATGTTTGTGCTGCCAGCGGTGTCATTCGTATTCCGACAGGCCACACAGCCAGTTTTTTTCTTTTTGAAATGGTACGCGAGGCATACACGTCGAATTTACTTATAGCTTCGGGCGTTCATGCAAGTTATGGTCAGTTATGCTATAATTATATAGACAGATCAGAGTTGATCAGGGTAGCTGCGGAAATTCCATTATTTATCAACCCTCTAATTGTATGTACCCTGAAACAATTTTTGCGGGTTATGTATAGTCGCCAACCGGATTTTTGAATCGACCACCCGGTCATGTATTACATGTATCTCACTATTTGGACTTGGAAATTCACTATTTATTGGAATGATCTTCTAAACTGAGTACATTGCGATGATGCGCCATTGACATTTCGCTAGTTTAAAACACTATAGTTTTAAGCATGCGTTCTGAAACTTTGTACATGCTTCTTTTATAATATGGTCATATATGAGGCTGTGAATGGTACTTTGTGCCACATTGATGTCGGTACAGAAAACGCTGTGCCCATAAGATTAGCGTTTTACATTTGTTGTTGGTTGTCAGCCATATTTTTTTTATCTCCACATGCATGTTGAAGACTGATGACAGTTGTTTGCTTACCTGTTAAATTGTGGTCTTCGCTCGTTGCAGTTATGTCAACCTGTGAAAAGTTACTGTGTTTACTTAATGTACTGGTTGCATTAAATCGTATATAATATCTACTTCATATGTTCATCCTTGGAAAAACTTCGGTCTTTTGTTGGATTGTATGACATTTCATACGATTGATAGTTATCTATAGTTACTTGTTGTATGTAAATGTGTTCGTCATATTCATTGTGTTTGTTAATTTTATGAAATATCACACTTTTGGTTTAACATAATCATTAGATTTGCATGTACTTAGTATTCCGACAATGCGCTAAGTTTATATAAACAACTGGAACACTGCTGTTTGCATTAATATTTTTTAATTTCATGCGTTCAGCAATACGTGAAATCACAGAGTGCAATATTATTTATTTTGATCGTATGTATTTTCATGCAATCATCAATGGAAAGACTATTACATTTGATTGTATTGAATTTCATACGTTCGCAAATACTTGTTATTTGGGAAGTTTTAGAATCCAGTATTATTTATTTCGTTCATGTGTAATTTCAGACAATCACAAGTGTAAAAACTGTCACTTTGACTGTGTTTGGTTGTATGAAATTTCATACGTTCGCGAATGCTTGTTATCTGTAACTCCAAGTTTTAGAATCCAGTATTATTTATTTCGTTCCTATGTAATTTCAGACAATCACAAGTGTAAAAACTGTCACATTGACTGTGTTTGATTGTATGAAATTTCAAAATTTCAAGCTAACTTGGGGTGGCGATAACTGGGCATGGCTTGGTGTGGGAACAAGACTCCAACTCCTATTGTGGCTTGCTTATTTCCTTATTTTGTTTCCATTTCATGTATCACGTAATTGATTATATAGAACCTATTGCCTGTATATTTGTGTCAATACTATATTTTTCGGAAATTTTAAATTGAATTGCTTTAATGTAATTGCCGTGTATCAGACGATGCTGAAACCAGAACAACTTATAATCCAGAAAATATCAATTATCACATAATATGAACTGTTCAAAAACTGATGGCATGAATGTCTTGGTTTCGGCATCCTATGATATCTAGTCACATGTAAGGGAGAGGATTTGAATAAGCTTGTTTTCAATCCAATCCCATTTGTATAGTACTGTATATAGTAACATTGACATTGACAATGAACTTGTAAACAATATGCAAATCAAATATGTTTAAACTAAACGTTCGCAAATGCTTTTTGACTGAAACACAAGTTTTAGAATCAAGTATTATGTATTGTGTTCATATGTAATTTCATACTGTCACTTTCACTGTGTTTGATTGTATGAAATTTCATACGTTCGCAAATACTTGTTATTTACTGACTTAAAGTTTGGAATTTTTTCGATCGTTTGTAATTTCATGTAATTGTCATTTTGACTGTGTTTGATTGTATGAAATTTCATACGTTCGCAAATACTTGTTATTTGAGACTTAAAGTCAATGGAAAAACTGTTACATTGACTGTGTTTGATTGTATGAAACTTCATACGTTTGCAAATGCTTGTTAACTGAAACTCCAAGTTTTAGAATCCAGTATTATGTATTGTGTTTGTATTTAATGTCAGACGATCACGAATGGAAAAGCTGTCACTTTGACTGTGTTTGATTGTATGAAATTTCATACAATCACCAATGTTTGTTAACTGACTTACAGTTTACAATCCAGTATTATTTATTTCGATCGTATGTAATTTCAATCAATCACCAATGGAAAAACTGTCACTATTTGATTGTATGAAATTGCATGCGTTCGCAAATACTTTTTCACTGTTTTTAGAATCCAGTTAGGTTTAGAATCTTTTTAGGTGAACCTTAACGAGTTAGAATTATTTATTTTGATCGTATGTAATTTCATACAATCACTAATGAAAAAATTGTCACTTATGACTGTTTGATTGTATGAAATTTCAAACGTTCGCAATTATTTGTTTTCTTATGCATATATTTAATTAGAGATGTAGTTATTTTGATCGTATGCAATTTCATACAATCAACAATGAAAAAAATTGTCACTGAGTTTGATTGTATGAAATGTCATACGTTCCCAAATGTTTTGTACTTTATTATTTGTATTATTTATTAAAATAATACAATATTGGCATAATTTGTTGTGTATATATTCAGATAATGGGACTCGTTTAATCCAAAACCATGTACATTGTTGGGTCTGATTTGAAAATATGGTCTGTAAAGATATGAAATTTCAAACATTCCAACCAAAAAAGTATCAATAATGGAAATCGGTTGTATCCAAAACCCTGATTTATGTTGCATAAAAGGGAATTTTTGGGAAAATACCTTTTTATTTGAGAAAGAGTTATAGCTAATACCATAACAATTACTTTAGTTTTCAGACACGGGGTTTGTGGAATGTGACGCGGTAGGGCGGATCTTTTTAATATGTTTGAGTTGTTGAACTCTGATTTTCAAGTCGCCAGATGCATATATGTTCAATAAAGTTACTATAACCTATTTTAGATGTGAAGAATCACAAGATTTTCATCAGACACAATTGGATTTAACATATTCATGTGGCAAATTTACAGTACAATTTTATTCTAAGCGGCAACATCTGAGAACCAGAGTACTGTTTAAGTTATCTGTATTGTTTTTGTTTTATCCTTCATATACAATGATATATAACCGAATAACTGTGACAAGCTTATGGTGCTTACATAGTATAGCCAACGTCAACAAATTTGGTCATCGTAACTTGGGGGAAATCAGATAGACTTCACTCTACGATACATCATATTCATCGCAGAAGATATTGTTGTTGTTAGAATAATGTAAATAATAAGCAAACACATACATTTTTATTTACTATCTAACAATATAAATTTGCATTTAACTCATTCAACCCTGGCTACCAATTACCAGTTCACCCCTAGAGATAACTGATAAGCCATCCCCTGGCTACTGCAGTGGGCTTATCAGCTCTGACTCCCTGGGAATATTTGATGCAATTTCCAAATAGGATTATCAGGCAAGGGGTGTCTTACATTAACTGACTAAAACAGTTTATTTATTATCCAATACATCTGAAAATTCATATGTATAGTCATCCTAGATTTATCTACGTAATGATGTAATTTTAATTATGCACTTCCCTCATTTCATTATGCAGGACATGATAAAACAGACATAATCTATTAAGCAATCTGTATTTATCAAGTTTATTGAATGTACAAGTATGTGTTCAAATCACTATTGACAAAACATGGCTTATTTCATTCATACCCAGTGTATATCCTGATCAGCCTGCCCATTTATGGTGACTGACCGAAATGCGAACAATGTAGATCCTGACTAGACGGTGTGGATGCACTGGCCTGTATGGCTATTCACTGTTTACAAATGTAATAAGCCCAGTTTTATCAGATCATAGCTCAGTTAGTTTCACATTATCTATGTTGTGAATTGTTTTGTTTTATATTTGGTTTCTCATTAATTTCTATATTATGTACAATGAGGACAGAAAACAATAAATGTGTAGATTCTCATCCATTTTTTTGCAAAGGTGTGGTGGGTGTGCAACTTTAATTTATTGAACATTATTCCAAATTACTGTACAAATAGACTAATGCCTGGATTTTTGGAAAACTTGTAACCAAAATTAATTTGACAGTTTATTTTAGGGGCGGGTGGGAATGAGAATCTATAAAATACTTTTCTCCGGTCTACATGCCATAATTTCGTGCTCATCAGGTGGGGTAACAACTAACATAACTTACAGGTCCCAAATGTCACAGTCATTCTTGAGACAGCGTTGAATCTCAATATAATCCAAAATTTAAATCCTTATTTTCTCAGAAATAAACTTCACATTTTTCACAGAAATGAACTTCACATTTTTCACAGAAATGAATTTCACATTTTTCACAGAAATGAATTTCACATTTTTGACACAAATGAAATTTCACATTGACACACAATTTGCATCATGATGATGCACAATTTTATTTACACTTTATATAAATAACGGAGTAGGTAGATTTTGTAGTTAGCGTTTCAACATATCAGGATACCACGACGCACAAGTGGATATTGCACCTGTTGGCAGGCGTTGACAACCTCGCGTCTCGTCTTTTTCATTGTCGGCAACGGCCTTTCTTCTCGGCTCTCTTTGGGAAACCAGGCTGACCTCTGGCTGTGTTTTTCGTGCAGATGTTTTCGTGAGATCACTGGTGTGAAAGTATCGGGATATCTTATCAAAACGGTCTGTTTTCATGACTCTCCTGGTGTTCAGATTTCCGAAGAGGGCATCAGTCGACCAGTACATTGTCGTTTGTCGAGCTGAAATGCAAATGAAGAATGAATTATATCTGTCCTATTAGCATAATGTGATATGTGGCTGCAACTGGAGAAATAGATTCATTTGTTGCGACCAGTGTAGATCCAGACCAGCATGTGCAATCGCACAGTCAGATCATGGTCAGACCCGATCTCGCTCTACATCTGCTGCAATTAAGTTTTATAACGAATACACATTTTCTCGTTCTGTCCGTCAATTTGTAGCGTCATCAAAAAAACCTTCTTGATACTTTTTGTGAAAAAAGCTAATTTATTCAAATTCTATTAGTCCAGATCAGATCATGGATTTATCTAATGGGGGTATGTGCACAGGAAATATTGAATATTTCCCCACCCACTTGAACCTACAGTAAAAAATGTGATCTTTACAAAGAGTATTGACTGGAACTTTTCGACTTACTTTAGTAGCCCTGTTGGAATGTGGGTGGGGAGTTCAATCACATGTGATGTAAATAATAACTTCAACTCACCTTCAAAATGCGCATAAACACTCGGATCCTCTCCTCTTCAACCACTGACCGCCAGTTGGGATCAGGCTGTTTGAGCACAATTATTCGCTATTTCATGCTTTCGATGCTTTCCAGCGTTGTAAACAGATTAAAATTTTCGCCATGTGGAAATCATTCTTTCTTTGTCATATATAACAAGAAATCTGATTGGCTGAATTTACGTCGATCTCTAAATATCTATTGAAAACGACCAATAGCAAACGAAGACATAACTCGTCGTGCGGGATACACTTCTAGCTTTATCGAGCCGTCAATTCTCGTCGCGCGAGATAGGGTTAAGATAAACTGCGACGAGTTAACTAGGCATGCGGGACACAGAAGCAGATAAGGCCGACGCCTTATCTAGGCGTGCGGGGCGAATGAGTTAAATTTCAAGCGATCCGTAATTGGTTATCATAAGCGTCCCAGAATCATGAAATTATATAGGGAAACCGTTATTTTACCCCGGCGATTTTCCAAAGTATCAATAACTCTCCACATGGAGATGCATATGGCCCAAAATTCCTCGATGTCAGACTTACATAGTATAGCCAACGTCGTGTTTCACCGGCGCCATGCATGGCAAATGTCTGTTCCGTATAGATTTCGGCGTCTATACCGTACGGAATCCGTGTGAAACTGTCGATGTCATGACCGTCCAGACATATTTTAGCTCCAATGGTTTCCGGAGTCTTTACCGTCCAGTGGTGACTTTTTCTAATTATTTTTTGACATATTTGCAATTAAAGTGTGGAAACGCGGCGTACATATTTGGAAAGAGAATCAATCAATGATGTAATTTCAAGTGACAGATTCAAAATTCATGCAGAAATTACCATATGCGAGCTCAGCAAAGACCGTCCTCTCGCTTCATTTTCAAAACGTTCACGTTGTTTGGTCGTTCCTGCTTATATTAGCCAGACTTGGGCAACCGAAAACATTTATACACAGGATTACTACGTAATCTTTGCTAGTTTTAAAGGGAAAACAATAAAAATTGAAGCACTTACCTTTCACGTTTTGTCAATTCCGTCATCGTGTGAGTGTTTTAATTTACCGGCCAGTACAGCTTAAAGACCAGTAATTGAGGAATAAAATGCTTTCTTTAGCCATTTACAGTTATCATAGTGGATGGGGTGCTTGTACGAAGTTAGTGTAATTACAAAGTTTATCAGCAATTCATGAACTGTCACCTCACCTTATGTTATCCATAATCATCAAAATAGTTAATACTTGTTAGCCACGCCGATCGCAACATCTCTGAGCCACCATTAATTTTGACAGCTGTCACTGGACTTCAAAAGTTTATAATTACACTTTCTGTGCTCAGATATGTTTCGTCAAGGGTAATTTCCTTCATTAATGTCTTTTCGACATAATTTATGTGAAAACAGAACTAGGGTCATTGAATTTAGTAATTATTACGCCAGATTTAGCAGAATTTTGCAGAATCCCGTTCCGGATTCCCGCAGTGGAAATCCGAATTCTGCCGTTTTCTGCAGTTTTATCCCGTATTCCGCCGGCTTCTGCCCGACAGAATATGGGGTATAAAAGCGTGTGAATGAACTACGGCAGAATATACTTTGAAATTAACTGGGAACACTCGTATTATCATTTAGACTCTGGCATAGAAATTTAAGCTTTTGATCATTTATTATTTATGTAATAAAAAATTCTAAGGTATTGATATACCATTGTTTTAGGTTTCATCCAATTAAAAGTAGTTATTAGTATTTGTACAAGGAACTAGCATATTTATCATATTTTAGTCATTAATTCTTTCATTGAAACTGTCATTCATGTAATAAATTATAGAAATTGAACTGTTTTATAAATTTTAGCCCATTACTGATTGATTCCTATAATTTTAACCTGTCACTGATTCATCGCCACTACCGCGCTACCACACAGAGTCGTGACATACCTTTTGGTGGCAGCGGTTGTAAATACTTCTAAATTTAATTGGTTTTGCTCGTACATCGGTGTTTTGTAATATAACGGCTATAATTTATTTAAATTAAAGTTAAATTTAAGGTAATTTGCTATTATTTTAGCGGTTGAGACAAGAATCATAGATCTATAAAGTATATTCTCATTTTCTTGAACGGTCTGAAATAACTTATGTAAGACAAGGCTGAAAAACTGAATCAGAAATGGTCCTGAAAAGGCAACAAGCACAAAGAAATCAAATAGCTGAGAACGATAATGATGTATCGAGTCTACGGATTGACATCGCGCACATATATGCTGATAATTTAGATACGGAGGAAGCTGGAATGAGTAGGCCCAGAGACACAGCATCGTGGAGCATCGGAGACATCCCAAGATACAGAAACCAGATGGAAAACAATACACACAGCCAGGGACAAGCAATAAATATGGAAGACAAAGTATCAAACATAGAAAATTCATTGAAATCAGTAACCTAGGAATTAAAGAATGCTATTTCGGCATTTAATATAGTAGCATCAAATCAAAATGGCAAAAATCCAGGACAGTCACAGAATACGAGGATCAGACAACAAATAAACAGAAACAGGGTGGAGTCCAGTGACGAAAGTGAAACTGAGGAAAATAACCAGCATTTAAGCGCAATTTCTTCAACACATACACAATGCAGAAAAGGAAATAGTCCAAAATTACCACCTTTTACTGGAAAAGAGGCGTGGAACGTATGGTATAATCGGTTTGAGGATTGGCTTTTAGACACAAATGGACAACGGATGAAAATGTAGACGAATTACTACCACGATTACAAGGAACAGCAGGAGCATTTTTATATGGACAATTATCACAAACGACCAGATCAGATTACAAAGCACTTTGCAAGGAGCTCAACAATATAATTAGAGTTGTAGAAACATCAAAAGCATCATGGATTCAGTTCACACATAGAAATCAACTGAATGGGGAAACTGTAGAAGAGTATTCCGCTGAATTAAAGAAACTTTACGACAAGGCACGCGTCGGGAGAGATCATGAAACCAGACGGGAAGACCTGTTATGCCGATGTTTGGATGGATTATTAGACGAAAAGGCTAGCTTGCATGTAGAGTTCATTAAGGATCCCTGCGATATTGATTAAGCAGTTTATCATACTGTATGTTTTAAAGAAAACAGATAGAGAACCAGAACATCTCAACAGCATATTACAAGATCAATAAATACACCGGTCAATTATGAAAGCGATAACGACACAGATGATGGCATAATGGCTGCAAAGACTGCACCAGGGAAAATAGGGATAACAGAATTACAAGAGACAATGAAAATACCATGAAAAGTTCAAACCAGGAAACTGCAGACTAAGCAAAACTAAGAGAAATAGTTAAAACAGAGTTACAGACCATGACTACAAATAAAGAAAATAATAACATAGACAGGCGGTATTATACATTCAGACACAATCATAACATGCATAACAGCACAAGACAATTCAATCATCAAGATACGCATCTGAAACCAATATATAGTAATAATTACGCAACTGGACCAAATGCAGGCTGCTTCAATTACGGAGAAATGACACATTTCAAACGGGACTGTCCGTATTTAAGGAACAACCAAACACAATACAACAACACAAACACAGCTGAGAACAAACGACAATATTTAAACTAGAAAGGACTGGATCTAAAGGCCAGGAGATAGTCCACAGAAAACAATGACAGAATTCTACAAATGTGTCAACAACAACATTACCTAATCCATCAGAAGAGGTTACCCACAGTCTGAAAGTGCTTACATCACAGGCTCAGTACAAGGTGTAAATACTACTTTTGTACTTGATACAGGGGCAGATAAAACTGTACGAATATTCAGTCAAATACAAAATGAAGACAAACCAAAACTGCGAAAAGAAGGAAAATAATTACATGCTGGAGGAGAACCACTCGCAGAGAGCGGCAAATGCATTGTTGAAATTAGGCTTGACAATGTGATATTGAACAGTGAAGTAATTATCGCTGATATACGAGATGACGCATTACTTGGTATGGACATACTGAGAGGAAAATATGGCAAACCGGCAGATATTATAATGAGTCAAAACAAAGTAATATTGAACGAAAAAGGAATAGGATGTACTAAACACAACAAAAATTGGATGAGACAGGTTAAAGCGGCTGAACGTTATGTAATTCAAGGACATACGGAGCAGATCATAGATGTATTTGTTGAACATGTTCAACGCACTGAATATGATGACAACGGGAGCAGTACTATTTTGATTTGATTAACACATCAGAAGGCTTCAACGAGAAGTTTCCATTGCTGATGGCATCAAGTCTAGCGGATATTAATGGCGGTCCATCATGCAAAGTCAGAATTATGAATCCATTCCCCACCGACATTTCAATAAACCAGGACACAATAGTCGGAACAGCAGAAATAATTATAGAGAATTATGAGATACTTACGAATTGCGAAAATCATAACGGATATGTACAATCTCGACTCAGCGAGACGACTACAATACATGCAAGACAGTAATGACATTATGAAGAATGAGCAAACGTACACCATTTTCAGACAAATCGAACACCAAGTATCTCGACATATATTAGTCGCACAAAATGTACAATGAAACATTGAACAAGCAAGTGCCTGAGCACCTGAGATATTTATGTACACAGTCGACTGAAGGTAAAACGTCAGCCCAGAAACAACACATAGTGGAGACACTGATAGAATATCAAGATGTATTCTCGAAAAATGAAAATTATTTGGGATTGACTCATTTAGCAGAACACATCATCGACACCGGAGATGCAAAACCAGTTAAACAACATTTCAGACGAGTTCCAATAGCGTTTGCAGGCGAGGAAAAGAAAGCAATCGAGAAATTACAGCAACAAGGAGTAATCAGATCTTCAAATAGTCCTTGGGCATCTCCTATTCTCCTAGATAGAATAAAGATGGTACAGTGCGACCGTGCGTAGACTATCGAGCCGTAAATAAATTGACAAAAGTTGACGCCTTCCCAATACAGAAAGTAGACCAATGTTTTGATGTCGTAGCGGGAGCAACTGTTTTCAGCACAATTATTTCCAAATACCGGTAAAGGAAACTGACATACCAAAAACAGCATTCACAACAAAACATGGTTTATTTGAATTTAAATCAACCACATTTGGTATGACAAATAGTGGAGCAACATTTCAAAGAGTAATGGAATTAGCACTCAATGGTTTACAAAGGCACATATGCATCATTTATATAGATGACATAAACGTATTCGGGTCAGACTTTGTGCAACACATCAACAGACTAAGATCAGTACTGGATGGAACGCTTTCGACAAGCTAATCTCAAACTGAAACCGACAAAATGTGAGCTACTGAAAGAAACGGTTTCCTTCCTGTGATATAAGGTCACAGCTGCAGGCATCAAACCAGACCCAAACAATGTAGCAAAAATATTGCAATGGGAAATACCATTAAATGTCACAGAAGTAATACAATATTTGGGACTACGTTCTTACTATAGGAAGCATGTTAGAAACTTCAGCGCAATAGCTAAGCCATTATTTGATCTAACTAAAAAGGACAGTCAGCTGAAATGGACTACAGAATGTCACGAGGCATTCATCAGACTCAATCGAGCATTAACAGGCCCTGACATCATGGCACCTCCGCGCATTGAAGGAGAGTTTATCCTGGATGTAGATGCATGCGATTTCGGAATTAGGGCAGTACTTAGTCAAATGCAAGACGGGGAGGAAAATGTTATTTCCTATGCAAGCCGGTCATTTAACAAAGCCGAACGAAACTTTTGTGTGACAGATAAAGAACTCCTTGCGATCCGCCACTTCGTTGAATATTTTCGACACTACCTCATGGGACAGGAGTTCAGAGTAAGGTCAGATCATCAGGCACTGAGATGACTGTTTAGCTGAAAATCACCAAGAGGAAGGATAGTCAGATGGCTAGAAATATTGTCTGGCTGCACATTTAGTATTGAATACAGGCCAGGAAACAAACACGGAACGCGGACAGTCTATCCAGATGCCCTAACCCACAAAATTGCAATTGCCCAAATGTAGACACAGAAGAGGTTCTCAAATGTGGGCCATGCAATAAATGTTTGAAACGGCCAGAACAAATCAAGTGTAGTCTACCAAACATCAGGCCGAAGAATGAACAAAGTGCATCAGAACATACATCAAGGAAAGTACACTACTCGGACATGAATAACGGAATACTGGACGGAATGAAATAAATGCTGACAAAAGGGGTTTAAATTTCCTATTTACAAATAGTAAATCTACTTATATTCATAAGCAGTATATATATCCTGTGTACATACACAGATTCGATGAAAACGGGGGCACACAAGTATACAACACGTATAAACAGATTTTACATATTCCTGATATCGACAACACTGACAACGTGGATGAAGACGCAGTGGGCGTCAGATATTTTCACGTTTGCGTCTGCATTGTCAGGTGTAGAACCAATTAGGAGGAGCATACACTGTGGGGCAGTGGTACTTATGGGATTTAATACAATTATACACTGTGGGACAGTGGTATGGGTGGGAATAAAGTTAATAATACACTGCGGGACGGTAGTATGGAATGGAATAAAAGGAATTCACAGTTGGACTATGGTAGAGATTGGACAAACAGAAATTATACACCGTGGGACAGTGGTACTAAAGGGAACAAATGAAAGTATACACAGTGGGGCTGTGGTACTAAGTGGAATAATAGGAATATTATACTGTGGGACAGTATCAATTGTGAGGGACATTCGTATGTACTCAAAGAAGGCAAAGAGACATATTGAGGCAACATGTCGTGGAGTAACGACAAGGTCATGTACGAAGTTCTTAGAGAACTATATACCATGGTCAAGTGGGTATTGTTTAAATGAATTGCAAGAAATACAGAGGTCAGAGCCAGATGTTCAACGGGTCGTTGAATGTGTTGAATTGGGAAACGTCCTGATGTAAAGGAAATTAACGCAATAAGTCCTGCGGCGAGACATTATATTCAGTGCTGGGATGCATTGAGGTTAACAAATGGAATACTGATGAGGAAATGTGAAAAGAATGATGGGTCGGGACTTTTGAACAATTAATTACACCAAGATGCATAGGGATGTACTGTATCAGAAGCATAATAGTCTGCTAGCTGGACACTTGAGACGAAAGATTACAAGAGAAAAGGTACTACAACGATATTACTGGCATGGGGTCAGGGAAGACATATACATATGGATAGCACAGTGCGATAACTATGGAGCAAATAAGCCGCCGGTGAGTAACCCTCGGGCGCCGCTTGCAAGGATGACTGTATGTGTACCACTTGGATAGGTTGGCAACCGACATATTGGGACCACTTCATAGAACACCCAGAGGAAACAAATACATAATTGTCGTTACAGATGCATTCACAAAATGGGTGGAAATCTTTCCAATACCAGACCAGACAGCAGAAACAACAGCAAGAACCATTCTAAACGAAGTAATAGCAATATCTGGATCACCAATTTCGACACACAGTGACCAAGGAGCAAACTATGAAAGCAAAATAGTTGCAGATTTATGCAATTTACTGGAAATACGGAAAACGCGGACATCGGTAAGGAACCCAAAATGTAAATGACAAACAGAGAGATTCAATAAGACACTAATTCAAGTGATTAGGGCATACCTTTCAAATGAAGAGAACGACTGGGACCTCAACTTAGGATGCATTGCTGCTGCATATCGAGCTACACCAAATGAAAGCACGGCAATGACACCAAATCTACTGATGTTAGGAAAAGAAGACTACCAGCTGAAATAGCTTTTGGCAGCTGTCACGATCTGCTGTAATGGTATCGAGTACCTGTGGATATAGTAATGGTAAATTATCCAAATGCCTGTGGCATAGGTATTGGGAATGGTCACTCTGGTCAAGGCTTTGTGTGTAATTATCTCACAATGGCTAGGCTTAGTTGTAGACAGGTAGGGTGCGTAAATGTCCGTAGGTGAGAAATTAGTGTGAATACTCTGGACAGTCAGCTGGGAAAGTTTGGTGAAGTTGATGTGTGTTGTGAAAATATTCAGGATTTACGTCGTCTTATACAGCCCAGTTGGCGTAAGTACCATGTAGTGTTGTTAAGAAGTAGATATACGAGATAAGAGATACAATAGTTGAATCTGGAGCAGTTTGTATTTTCTAAATTGGAACTTCATTGGCTGCATAAATGTGTGAATCACTTTTGTCTGCAAACTGACTGGATTGTATATTTGTAAAGGCTGTAGCAACTATTAATATGCAGTATGTTAATGTATAGCAAGGTGCAAATGTAGCTGTATTGTGTATTGCAGTGTCCACCCGAGACGTAGCGACGGGTGTAGGCGTAGCATTCTTGCCTAGAGTAGACCAGTGACGGAAGGCTATGGCATCACGGGACGGTTGAAAATATCCAAAATTTACTGGTTTTCTGAAGACGGTGGGTGACTTATAAAAATCACCGCCTCTCACAATCAGTTAAGGAGGCTCTTGCGACAAGTATTGAAAAATACTCGCAAATGAAGTACAAATCGCGCACCACAATAAAAATGCAGTAACCACATCAGATGTGCTAAATTTATTTTTTACAATGTTACCCCACCCATCTATTTTTAGCCAGAAATTTCAACACAACTGAATTTGTCGGAATTGTTTCCATGAAAATATGAGGTACAGATACTTTGTTATGTCTTGTTCTATCACTTGTAACACCACACCATTTTCTGAAAATGATTTCAAAGCGGGGTCATAACCACCTCAAATTTTCGCTACAAATGCCCGAAAAATACCTTAAATTCTGACTCGTAACCGTATCGGCGAGACAGCATAGCATGCGCAATTTTCCAAGATGTCAAAATCAACCGGAGCTAACATTCAGTTTCGTAGAATTATGAAATACTCTAAAAAAAATGCACCTTGTTAAGCCTCCTAATGTCAAGAAATATTCATAAACCTATTGTTCTACTGTCCCGTGAGACCTATGTGTAGACGAGGCAAAATCGTGCTCCAGTGTAACTTTCTACAGTGTGTGTAGCAGATGTGGCGTAACCTGCACTTGCTACAGTGTGTGTAACAGATGCGGCGTAACCCGCATGCGTAACCCGCATGCGTAACTTGCTACAGTGTGTGTAGCAAAGTTTGTGTAACTGTAACCAAGTTGAATAAAGCTAAAGACAACATATATGGTATAACCAGTAATACTTTGCTACAGTGTGTGTAGCAACGTTTGTGTAATCGTAGCCAAGATTTAACATGCTACAGTGTCTAAAACATATATGGTGTAATTCGTATGTAACTTGCTACAGTGTGTGTAGCTACGTTGTGTAACCCAGTGATAATTTGCTACAGTTCGTGTAGCTACGTTGTGTAACCCAGTGATCATTTGCTACAGTGCGTGTAGCTACGTTGTGTAAGCCAGTGATCATTTGCTACATTGGGTGTAGCTACGTTGTGTAACCCAGTGATCATTTGCTACAGTATGTGCAGCGGTATTGGTGCTATATAGTTTGCTTGATATATACATGCAACTTATTTGGTAAAACTGTCATTGCGTTATGATGCTACAGTTCTTGTAGCAACGATGGAACTTTACATTTGTGTGCAACAGTGCGTGGAGCCAGCATAATAAACCACCGTGTCCATGTACAGTCCCATACTATATATAAAAATTAACTATCTCATATTAGGAGAATCATATAGAGTGTGCAACAATAGGAAACATGATGAAGTAGTAACTGTGACAAACTGGAACTGTGACAAACTTGGTAACGTCATTTGGGAATTTCACAGTTATTGTGCATGCATGTGTTTCATGTTCATTATTATTGAATGGTATGACATATTATATGCATGATTAATTGACATTACTTGTATATAGGTAACTAGAGGAGTATAGTCGAGCAGTATCTGAATATAGCATCATGGATGGAGAGGTAGTATAGGAGGAGGGGTATATAAATAGGTAGGATCGTAGGAGGTGTACTAAATGAAGAGGTAGCATAGGAGGAATAGCATAGATTGAGTTGTAATGTAATAAGGGGAGTAGTACGGTAGGAGGTTTAGTGTTGTAGGAGTCACATAGAGAGCGGATAAGTGATAAGTAGTGAACGATACTCTATCACACCCTTATACGTGTATACAATGCAAATACCGTGTATATCTTGTAAATAAATACTCCATTGATATGTCTGAGTCACGAGTCTAATTGAGGTGTGACAGCAGCATAACAACCACTGAAGAAAGTGTATCGTTGTATGGAGAATATGTACAACAATTGAAGACAAATATGCAGAAAGCGCACGACATTTGCCGGCAACATGTGAAGGACAACGCAAAACGTCAGAAAAACATATACGATAATAAACAAACATTCAATCACTACACAAATGGAGATATAGTATATATTGCAAATGCCATATTCGGGTCCATTTCTGGTTAAAGAAAAATTTAGCAACCAAAACTGCAAACGGCAATTCACAGAGTCCGGAGAAACAAAAGTTGTACATCATGACAAGCTAAAGCCTTATCTTGGGATAAGTTCACCAAAGTGGATATCAGACCTGAAGAAAATTTGCAAGCACTAATAAGATATATGATACCTGTCGATCCGCATATATGAATCGCTAACATACCTGTTGCTTATGATCCCTAAAACTATATTTACAGAAGAACCATGCTTCACAAAACAAGGCCCATCCATTTGGACACGCCACTGCCTCCGACATTTATAAACAACCGGGGTAGGGTGTATAGATGCGAGGCCATACGAGTGCGAGCGATCAAAAGTAATACACACATCTACAGCAAAAACACGGCATTAGACAATGTTCTCAGGACAATACGTCAGATAAATAGATAGCTTATTACAGAATCTCGTACATTACATACTGTAACCAACAAACCGGCCCTGGTTGGCGGCGCGGTAGTGATATTACTTGTCTCTCAGGATTTCAGGTAAATAACAACTCATGAGCGTCTTAACACAATTCTTTATTAACAAACAAAGGAGAACATGAGACCAACATACGAGAGAAGAGAAGACAGAATGATGGAAGACATGTCGAGAGAAGAGAGGGAGAGGGAAGAGATGGCGAGAGAAGATAGAGCTAAAGAGTACAGATCGAGAGAAGACAGAAGACAGCACCGTGACAGACCATACGACAGGATATTTAGTATATCATTGACCTGTGGTATCGTGGTTGACAATTTAACTAGCTTTTTCTGCATTTTCCAATGTGTCTACACGTGCATCAGTTATTCATTTCATGTACTAGCAGTATTTATTTTTCGCCAAAGTAAATTTTTAGTATGCTACTGATTTGTTACCAAAACAATTACGGGGTTGTTCATATACATGTTAGTGATTTGTTCAGTTATTTTCTACTTGTGCTATGGTCTATGGTTCACCATTGTTGATGAAAGTTAAGGGTGTAAGGAGATTTTGATAAGCAAATGCAAAATATGGTCATGTAATATTGAAACGTTATATGGTTAACAGTAATGTTAAGATGTTTGTACGGATCACATATTTACATAACTAAGGAGGAATTTTGTTTTCGTCATAGTGTTATCATGTTTGTGAGGGCACACACTTTAAAGGGCGGAAAGTAATGTTAGACCCCACTTATTAAGGTATACAATGCTTTCTTCAGCCCTTTACAGTTATCATAGTTGGTGGGGTGATTGTACGAAGTTAGTGTAATTACAGAGGTTATCAGCAATTCATGAACTGTCACCTCACCTTATGTTATCCATAATCATCAACATAGTTACTACTTGTTAGCCACGCCGATCGCAATATCTCTGAGCCACCAGTTAGTGATTAATAGCCGTTTTATTGACATAAATTTCACATGTCAAAATGTTGGATTTTCTGGGCAGCCTCGTTCTGAAGTTGAAAGTTCGTTTTCTGGTTAAACCCCGATTCTGCCAGAGCGCTATTAATTTTGACAGCTGTCACTCGACTTCAAAAGCTTATAATTACACTTTCTGTGTTCAGATATTTTTCGCCAAGGGTAATTTCCTTCATTAATGTCTTTTCTACATAATTCATGTGAAAACAGAACTAGGGTCATTGAATTTAGCAATTTTTACGCCAGATTTAGCAGAATTTTGCAGAATCCCGTTTCGGATTCCCGCAGTGGAAATCCGAATTCTGCCGTTTTCTGCAGTTTTATCCCGTATTCCACCAGCTTCTGCCCGGCAGAATACGGGATATAAAAGAAAGCACGTGAATGAACTACGGCAGAATAGACTTTGAAATTAACTGGGAACACTCGCATTATCATTTAGACTCTGAAATAGAAATGTAAGCTTTTGACCATTTATCATTTATGTAATAAGAAATTCTAAGGTATTGATACACCATTGTTTTAGGTTTCATCCCATTACAAGTAGTTAGAGTATTTGTACAAGGAACTAGCATATTTATCATATTTTAGAAATTAATTCGTTCATTGAAATTGCCATTCATGATTAATCGCCACTACCGCGCTACCACCCAGAGTCGTGACACAGTGTGTATCGCCAGAAACAAAAGGTAGGAAGGTGTGTCTGCCCCACACTGATGATGTCCCCATTGGCAGCCTTTATAACACTATTGATCTGGTGTTGGGTGAATTAATTACACCCGTCGTAGACATACATATTATATATCAAAATTTGAGAAAACAGACATACCTTTAATTTGATACATTTAGCATCAAAATAGGTATTATGCAATATGAATTATAACCGTTTATAAAAGTTCCGTTGTGGATAATGCAGCTCCTGATCAGACTGTGCGAATGCGCATGCTGATCTGGATCTACACTGGTCGCAAAAGCCATAAGCCACATTTCTCTAGTCACAATCACATATCAGATCTCAGTGAAACCGAGTGATGTTTGCACATGATTCTATTTAGAAAGAGACTGAACTCGAACCCATATTAGTTAACACAGCAAAGATACTGAAATGCATGCTGATCCGCACGGTTACTGTTGATTTCCGATAAAGTGGCAATGGCACGTGTTGTCACGGAGTCAGAAGACCATGTCTATTTTTACCACAGCATCTGGTAATAGGACGATCTCCGTCCAAATTAAGACAAAACGACTTCACTTGGTGGTGTATTTTTACACATCCAAATTCTCTCAAAATCGACAGTTTTTTTTGCAAAACTTAAGCACTGAAGCTGATATATAATAACTATTTTTCTTAATAAATGAGTATTTAAATTTAATAATAGCGAAAATATTAATGAAGGAGCGACATACGCTGAAATTAGACAAAAATATTTACTAATTATTTTTAGCGTAGCAGGATAACTGGACCAACGGTAAATTGTCTCCAATTACATCAACGGGAGTGTCATTGCCGAGTTCATTCTGTTACGTCATTTTTTCCACGCCCATTTTTACTACGATTTCCTAATATGGATAACATAGTATGACGTAACAGTAATGTTTAATGAAAATCACAGATGGGAATCGACCCAGATTATTTTACTTCGAATCGGGTAATATTTATAACAACCGTCTTAATATTTCACCAATCTTGATGAAATAAAGCGCATAAATCGTGCAAAAGTGTGTGGTATCTTCTACTGCTTACACTTGCATGCATTATTTCATATTTTTTCCAGCCAGTTCCCCAATCATTATTGATTTCTAAGTGTACATAGTCTAAAATTAGAACAAACGTGATTTCCGGCAGCGTGTCACATACATTAGCCGCGATAGCTCCGTTAGATCGTGGTCGTATTTTGTATGTATAATGTGCGATGTAGGTGCCAGGAGTTCAATACTGCGCCGGGGTAATTTTATTTTTTCAAATTGTTTTCTTAAAAACAGATATTGCTACACCAACGTGTAACGTTACAAGGGCGTCAAAAGGAGTATGAAGATGTTAAAACGCACATTCTGTGTGTTACCGACATTCACCAAATTGACCGGTATGGTGTTTAGAGCCAATATTGGCACTCATCAGCCTGTACCCAGTGTAATTTGACGAAATAAAAATATATCGTCTAATGCCCGATTTTCTAAATGGAATGACACGCTTGTGGACATATTTTACAGTCGACCATCAAACGTATAATAATTATCGCATTTTTATATCTTTCTTACGGCCCGTGTCTGACCCGTCCTTAACCCTACCACCCCCACCCCTTGCCACGACGGCCATGGAAACGACACATGCATTTGTAGGAAAATGTAGCATGACCAGTGAACTTTCTGTTGTATGTATTAGTTTTGATACACTTCCTTTGCTTCTATGGTCTGTCGGTTCCTCATACGTCAGGTTTACACGATTATTTCATCGATTTTCGCCGAAATCAAACAGGAAAACGCACAAACTTTAACGGCGATCCCAAAATGTTTCGCGATTGGGTCGGTGCATTACATAAATATGCACAGTTGGTCCACTTAAATGACGCAAATAGGAAATTGACAGCGTTACAAACAAGTATCGGTTGTGTCGCCAGCCATATTAAACGATGGTTGGTGGTTTATCCAAATGGCACATGGACAGTATTAATAGCAGATTTGGCGTTGCGGTTTTCAGATGTGGTAAACCCACAGTACGCAATGGCAATGCTGCGAGCTATGCTGAACTAATTATTTCTCTTGCCTATGAAGCATTCGGTAATACCCAAAACCTAGAAGTAGAACGACAGTTAATTGACACGTTTGTTGATGGGTTAGTCAATGCAAGCCTGAAGTTAAAACATTTAAGAGACAATCCTGACACTTTACAGGCAGCAATATTAATTACAACTCACGAATTAAATTTGAAATACAGAGTTTCGCTCAGTAACACTAAACCAACTCCAGCTCCACGTCACATTGAGCAAATGGAGGTAGACCAGTTTAAACGACTGAAATGTTTTAAATGTAAGAGAACTGGTCATACGGCAATTAACTGCAGGTCAGCAAATGCAAATGGTGCTCCCGCAAGCTGCAGACCAATCTGCTGGTGTTGTGGTCGACCGGGTCATTTGGTGGCGAACTGCAATCAGTTGAGATTTCGTCCACTCGTGACTCAACCAGACTGATTGGTGTACAGACAAACGAGAAATCAATGTATCGACCCCCCTAGTTCAAGGCAATATAATACAATAATGGTCGCGGAAGTAGGCACAATGGGCAACAGGAGAACTAGTGCGTTCTTAGCACGAGGAAGCCCCTGCAAAGAAAGGTCAGCAGATCATATCGGAAAAGGCACAATATTTTAATCTAAACATGACTGGACGCCCAACATCATGCATAGTACATATATTTCTGTTTTCATATATATATGAAAACAGAAATATAGATATTTAGTTGATATAGGTGCTGAGATTTCGTTAATGCACAGTTGAATGACTAATTGAAGGATAAAAGTTACAGAAGAAAAATATTGATATACAATCTGTAAATAGTGGTCATCCTTTACAAATATACGGGTGCATTAATTTATCTTTAGACATTGATGGTCTCCAAGTGTATCAAGAGTTCTATGTAGTAAGGGATATTAATAGAAATTTAAAATTAGGACAGGATTTTTTGGAACCAAATGGCGTCATAATTTACTTTGATTTAGGGTGCATGAGAGTAGGAGAAAAACGTATGTGAGATTACAGAGATATATACATATTTCATCAATAGTTAGGGCTCAACACACAATTGTTCTTAAACTGCAATCAGCTAAACTATTGTAACCAACACCCCGGCCCTGGTTGGCAGCACGGTAGTGTTATTACTGTCTATCTGGATTTCAAGTTAACAAAAACGAGCGTCTGAACTCGTACTTATTTATTAATGTAAGAGTCTCGTGTCAGGATGGTTCAAATGAACTTAAGTAATACTACTATATGACAGAGTACTAAGTTATTCAGCGTGACGGGAACTAACTGGTTATCTGAGTCGACAATAGGTCACTAGCGGTTACTGACAATATGAGTGGATCAGTCGACTGACAAGTTGGTTACTGATTTGCGCAGCTCGCCTCCTTTATATAGACGAGATACGAGCAGCAGCCGTGCGAGCCCTAATCAAAGTTCCCGCTGCAAATATATGTTTAACGAATCAGCGCTCGGTAACTAGAGACGCTAAATGAAAAATGTCCGCCATCTCAAAGAAACAAAATACAGCCATCAAAATCCCACAAATAAACATGTCCCCTAGACTAGTGACCAGATAATCGGTGCGGGCGCTAATGTGGCCGATAGCTATTGATCAGACTCTTGTAGTGATACATCAATTATTGGTTGAAAAGCCTTACAAGTGGCTGCACGCACGATAATAGGTACGAAAATACGAGCTGAACTCTGTGGAAAATCATAACACCCCGCTCGACAAACTCGTCTGTAGAACACCCATTGCCAACAAATAACGTGCGAGCCATTCTTTTCCATCATCAGAAATGTATAAGCAACAATATGATATAATATTAAGGCAGTCATTGTCAGATACAAGTGAGATAGCTGCTTCAATGTCGAAATGTATGGTGTCAATTTGATATACAGTACCAGTACTCGTGATGACCAATTGTCGGCTACACACAGAATAATATGCGGCCGTCCACTGGTTCATTCAGTCTCCGAGATGGCACACTACAACTTTAATCCTCTACAACACTGCCGTGTACTAATGATACAGGATTATATGCATATTTGACATACTGGAGCCTGTTATGTAAATAGTGAATATCTGTGTCTGCCCATGATGACCGAATCTACTGAAATGGAACTGGTGATTCCATTACAATATGTTATGGTAAAGTTAGAAATTCACCTGATAAACCTGATAATCATGAATACCAAGTTACATCTAAAGATAGGGGTTTTTATTTTACCAAGGAACCAGGTATATATGTTGTCTATTCAGTTAGCCAGTTTACTAAAACGCGATCATTCCCAATTGTATTAGTAAATACAACAATTAAATTATTTCGACACAGTATTGGTGCAAAGGTAGAAACATTGTTGGACACAACTGTGAAATCTGTAAATGCGTTAATAACAGATCAACATGTGTCAAAATCATTAGATACGAATGATTTACAAGCGCCACCTACCTTCAAACCCAGAAATGCAGTTTTATTTGCCAGTAAAGGTTCAAACTTAGGACATACGGATACAGTAATAACACAAATAAATACACAAGATAACCCCCCAATTAAACTCCGTCCCTATAGAATACCAATTAATAATCGCAAACTTATTGATGAAGCCATTGACGAAATGTTGACCGCCAACATCATATTTTAAAGGTCTCGATGACCATGGTCGTTTCCAGTTGTAATTGTTGATTTAAAAAAATGGTTCAAAACCATTTTGTTTTGTAGTAATTTCCAATAACCTCCGAAGGGAAGCATATTTAATACATATTGTTTTAAAGTGAAGAGAAAACTCCAGACTTCAGAAAACTCAGCCAAATTATCAAAAATAATTAATTTCCACTACCATTGATAGATGACATATTGGCATCGTTAGGAAAAGCAAACTACTTTACGTCAGTATATTTAAAAAGTGGATACTGGCAAGTATTAATGAATGAACAAGACAAAGATAAGACAGCATTTACCTGTCATAATTAAAGGACTATTTAATTTTAACGTCATGCCGTTTGGGCTCTCCAATTACCCTGCATTTGTTCAACAATTAATGACCATTGTTTTAAATGGATTAGGTGATTTTTCAACAGGCTACCTGGATGATATAATGATTTTTAGTAGTACGTTCGAGGAACATCTGAAACATATTGATATAGTGCTCAGTAGACTTCTCGGCAGCATGGTTTGAAATTAAATTTAAAGACACGTAGTTTTATACAGCCCGAGACCAATTACCTGTAGCCTATTTAACG
This sequence comes from Conchocele bisecta, assembly GCA_029237695.1. Taxonomy (NCBI): domain Eukaryota; kingdom Metazoa; phylum Mollusca; class Bivalvia; order Lucinida; family Thyasiridae; genus Conchocele; species Conchocele bisecta. The sequence goes on along the minus strand of CM055265.1, from coordinate 33,129,152 downwards.
AACGTCGGTTAGTCGGCTAAACTCAGTTAGTCGGCTAAACTTCAGGCCGTTAGTCGACTAACGAACAGAAAAACTAGTTTCACGAACACGGTAGCCGACTAAGCAAAGTCGGCTTTGCTTAGCCTCCTCGTTAGTCTGCTAAACATTTGGTTAGCCGACTAAGCGAAATAGAAGACGACGTCAAATAATCGGTTATATAGGGGAAAACAATGTTAGTGGGTGTGTGTGTGGGGTGGGGGTGTGGTGAAGGCACGCGGGGCGACTTACTTCTGTTTTAATACACTTTATGCCAGTTGGCGGGTAAATGGTTGCGCGCAAACTGAATCCCAAAAGTGTTTTTTATTGTGGCACGCATTAGTTGTCGCCGTTTGTCTGTTGGCCTACATGTAATTGTGACACATTTTATGAAATTATGTTCCGAAAAGATAAATGATTTTCTTGCCGAGGAAGTCTGATAATGTTCGAATATGAAAGTTTTATAAATTCACATCTTAACATTATCGACAGAGATATAATGAGGATTAATCAAAACAGGCAATCTCCATCACCCTCCCAGCGATTTGTAATTTGTTATTATCTGACAATCCCTGCAGGTAAACACAACCGCGTGTATATTAAACTTACAAACGTGCGAAATGCCTTCATATTTCGTGGCCACAGCCATTGCTTAACACCACCAAGTCAGTAAACAAAACAAACACTGATTGACAGACTGGCACACAAACACGCAGGTATGTTTCCGTTTTACGACTCGATAGCAATAATATATATCGTATTTATCGCATCGCCGTATTTCGCTGATATTGCTACATATCGACAATATCGAGAGAAAAAATGGTTTGCTATATTTATCCTCGAAATATAGTAATGTAATCAGAGAGGTAGCTGGGACCATATCATTTAAACTAATCATTTTTTCACGTACCGGTATGGTACATGAAGTCATACATACATCCGACGTGCTGGGAATCATTAATACACGTGTACAGAATAAAAACACACCCATCAGCATTACACTGGCTTGACACTGCGATAGATGTAGTCGGCGATTTGTGTATCAATTGGACATCCAATAAATACCGGGGCAACGTCTCTCATTCGGTTTTAAGTTCAAGGGCATGCGCTATATTTCTCGGTACACATAAAAGAATACGCGACTGCTATCAATCGATAATAACGTCTGTATTAGACGGCCCGCCAAGGCCAATAAAAGGCCTGTAAAAAAGTTTTGATCGCATTTCTTTTGTTACAAATGGGTACCCATGCTGAATGACTTATATGATATGTAAGCTGTTGGATAGAGGTGGGTACACTCGCAGACTTGACTTTTAGGAGTCATTTTTTTAGGTCATTTAGAGGTCATATTGACACAGAATTTCTGATTGACATGGGTGTATAAATGCGCGTATATGATTTATAATAGCATTCATAGCCGTCTGCTGATGAACTATTATGGGACTGCGAGAACAGCCGAGGACATGCGACATAGGCGACAATGTGTACGGCAGTTTGTACGACAATGTACGGATGAGTTGCTAGATTGGTGCGAGAAGACCTTGGACGGCGAGAATTTTAAACAGTTCAGACATTATGCGAGATATGACCACATGTGTTTGACTTCAGCCGACATATGGCGGCATCTCTTCCAAATACCCTCGACATGTGGCGACTTATGAACGCGCCGCATGTCGTAGTGCAAGTCGAGACAGTGTGACAGGGAGGGTCTTAATTGTTTTTTTAGCAATTTATAAAACAGCGATGCTGCTGGTCAATATATAGCGTGACATTATTGACAAAGACGATGAACGTCATGTATTTTAATGACGTCAAACTATCTTCAAAGAATCAAATACGTCGCGCGACGTCACATGGGGCAAATAATGTAATGCACTAGGATATAAAAGTAAGACGTTCACGGTTGAACGTTCGTATAGCATCTCGTATATAACGATAAGCCGCGAAACGACAGTAGCTGGGCCCTAAAACATATTATATCATACTTTGCATGACCCAATATCGATAATTCCCTGCCTGATATGTTTTTCCCTGACCTACTCTCATATATCATCATCATATAGGATGACAATGTTACGGCTGAGTCTCCAAATATCACAAGCACTCACACTCAGCTCTTTTCACGGTCTGACATACCGGCTTCGTGTATCGGAGTATGAACTAGCTAGGTTAAATTAACCACCTCATTGCCTCCTTCATTTAATGCACATATTTCTATTGTATGTCAGCTATTTCTAAATTCGGAAACAAATGGGTCAAAGGTCATTGGCCTGACACTTTTTGGGCTCAAATGTCCGGGTTTGGAAGGTCCTCGAGCAAATTTCTACCCTTATACGATGAAAAAAAAGAGTTGAACGTTCACGGTTTTCATTGTGATTTTAAGACAGAGCATCTAAAAGAACATTTCTGACGATTTTTAAGCTTTTTAATGCCTGTATAGTTTATTGTACATGCAGCTTTTTAGTGCGACCGTCATTTTCTAACGGTAGCGGGAGGGATTTCCCCGAGGATTCCCCGACCTTGACCTTCGAATAAAGTTAGCCGACTAAGTTTAGTCGACTAACCATAATCGGCTAACAAAATAGTTCGTGAAATGAAAACATGTCAAAAAGTTTAGCCGACTATGGTTAGTCGACTAAACTGAGTTGAGTCGGCTAGCAACTTAGCCGACTAACGGACGTTCGTGAAATAGGCTATTGGGGTTCATTATTGATCGGGGTGGAATTAAACCAGATCCCAAGAAAGTAGAAGCTATTCGTTCCTTAACAGCTCCCACCTGCGTATGAGAGGTGCGATCGTTTATTGGCATGACCTCATTATATAGACATTTCATTCCAAATTGATCATAAATAGAAGAACCAATTATAGCTTTGACTAAGAAACATGCCCAATATAAATGGTCATCAGTTCACCAAGGAGCTTTTGTATACCTTGCGGACAGTATGTCATTACGTTCTTACCCAGAACCCAACAAACCATATACAATGTATACAGATAGCTCTGATACATGCGACTTATGAGAAGACGCATTACCAAATGTACCAAATGAGAAACCCATTTATTACTTGTCCCACAAATTAAGTTACACACAGCGGAAATGGTCTACAGTCGAAAAGGAAGCATATGCAATTAATTATGCCTTGCAAAACATAGACTATTACCTTCATAACGCACAATTTGTAATCAAGAAAGATCATAAACCGCTGAAATATTTGCTTGAATCCCCAATGCAAAATAAGAAAATACAGTTATGGGAATTAGGAATGACAGGCTAAATTGTACAATTGAATATATACCAGGTGCAACACATGCGTATGCTGATCTGTTATCAAGACAACCAACTAGATTACACAGAGTATAGTGACGTGACAGCCACGCTGCCAGCAGAAACAGACCCTGTTTTAGATATTAATGATATTACACACCAAGCAAATGTTTCGGACTCTACTATCTTCAACCCAAAGGAGTATTCACGAAGGACGATTCACTGACATTACCCATGGGTTTGGTTTTGATATGATTTGTGAACAATCCAAAGACCCTGAGATAACTGAAAGTATTAAATCCTTATCTCATGGAAAGGCAGGTAAAACTATCTTTGGAAAATACATCATTATTGATGACACTTTGTATTATTTATCAGACCCTGATAACAATGCTACATTACGCTTATATGTTCCCAATCCTTTGTTAATTATTAAACAGTACCACACTGATGCTGGACACATCGGAGTACAGAAAAAGAATTATTCAATTAATCAAAAGTATTATTGGCCAAATTTGTTCAAAGAGGTTTATGTATATATTAATGCACATTTGTTCAAAGAGGTTTATGTATATGTTAAAAAATGCACAGTTTGTAAAACTATTCCCTTCAAACAATTAAAAAACCATTACAAGAAACTGACATCCCCCATACCCGATGGCTAAGTGAAGATTAGATTTAAGTGGTCCTTATCCAGTTTGTCTTTCAGGGAATAAATACATTATCGCTTTTGTTGATTTGTTCAGTGGATGGGCTGAAGCATTCACGGTACCTGATAAAACGGCTGATACCGTAGCACACCTGTTAATTGAATAACTATTTGTAAGATTCGGAGCACCGCTCGTCCTTGTGACCGATATCAGCAGAGAGAACATCAATAAAACTATGAAAGACACAATGTAAGCATTAAAAATCCATCATATTTCGACCAGCGTTTATCACCCCCCAAAGTAATGTAAAAGTTGAGCGATTTCATACAACATTACATGATGTATTGTCAAAGAAGTTATCAGGCGATCAACCGCTTTGGGATTTACAGGTATAAGAAGAGTACCGATCTTCAATTAACGAGAGCTCAAAATTCAGTCCATATGTTCTTCTTTATAATATAGATATAGTGTTACCAATCGATAATCTAATGAAACCGAGACGCACATATCAAGAAGAGGATATGCATACAATTATGGTCCAGGAACAACATAAAACATTCAATTGTCAGACGTAATTTAAAGAAAGCAAAGAAACGACAGACCAGATATGCGAATAAAAATACAATGGAAATAGAGTTTCAAATTAATGACCCCGTATATTATAAAAATAATCAACGAACATTTAAATTAGGTGTTAAATGGAGACCTTATTATCGAATCATAGAAATTGCAGGTCATGTAGCTATATAATTAAAAAATCAACTTGATGGAACCACTAGCCTTGTACATGCAGAACTCATAAAATTAGCGAATCTTGAGGAATGGGACATTCTCCGAGCTGATGACGGGAAGCCAATTAATGGTGATTCAGACAGTGGTGACGAGTATATAGATGCATTGTCTGATACAGCCATGGATACCAGCGCAATTCAGGTAAATACACCTGTAATTGACAGTTGCGTATATGTCAGATCGAAACCTCAATCTGATACAGGCGTAAATGGGAAAAGCAGTGGGTGTATGAATGGTGATTCGGTGACAATGGAGTGTTTGTTGATGCGGTCGGCGTACCAAACAATACTAGCAACATTGACATTAAATCCATACACTATAGGGAATTGGACTTAGAAATTGGCGATAAGGTTAATCGCCTTCTAACTGCCATTTACGATATGATTTAAGAGGCTTCAATTATGTAATAACGTAATATGAGTACATTTAACATGTTGTAAGGTGAAGGTGCTTACAGTGTATGTTCATATTAAATGTCAGGTGACGCATTTGTTTAGTATAAATAACTAAAATATGTCATGCCTCTTTGGCATATGATAACCTGATAACTCTGCGAGTCACAATCAGTAAAATAAATATTACTAATTGATGAAATATGTAAAGCGGGCACTCGTATGTTTTAGAACTGAATAGTACACTTATTTAATTATTATAAAGAATACTTTCTGCTTACTGAGTGGACATGTATCTTTAATTGCAATACAATTTATTGTTCTCCATATCTCAAATGGTAGAGCGCAACCTAATTTATTTAATTTCGTTTATGTGTCTCAGATGGCATTTAGTTAATACAATTTCGTATTTGGTAAACGCTTATCTGCAACATAGGAAGTGTGTTGCAAACAGTGTAGTATAAATACGTTAAAGCAGAAACTATGAGATAACAAACCTATAAAAACATATGTGGCTGTGACTGGAGAAATTGGGTTCTTGTCATCTGCACCGTCTGATTAGGAACTACACACAGATGGAAGACTCGGACCTAGGACCCAATACTTGGCTCATTTTAAAAACGTTACCCCACCTACCGATTTCCATACACTATACATTACAGCCGTTTAAAGGTAGGAAACTCTTCGCAAAAATGCCCGTATTTTCGGGCTCGCTCAAACAACACACATTTCGATGTTTCTGCTGACTGATGTACCTCTGATAATCAATAATTGTCGTAGGTCTTCAAATATATTCACTTCAAGCATCTGTTTCAGCAGTTCGTTAGTTACGGGCAAATTACAAATGTAGCTACCACATACAAGGCGATAATTGTATGTCCGATTAAATGTCAGACATTTTTGTGGGCTGTTGAAGCATACATTACGTGTTAAATCGAGCCGAAATCCCATTACAGTTTCAACATATTGACGCGGATCACTGAAGTAAATATCAGTAACTCGAATGTTACAATTTGTGACTAACAAATATCATCCACTAACCTTGAATTATCTAAAACGTCCTTTTATTTTGATTTGCGTCCCAAAATTTCGACATAGCCTTCAGTGAACTTTACTTTCGGATTCCCTTGTTATATTCACATACTGATCAATAATGACGTCACGGGAAAACCCGAACTGGAGTATCATAACTACTCCCATATTAGTTCAAACAATCAGGTGGCGATGCGTGAAGCTGATTGTGTGAGATTCTTTCGAACAGAGAAATTCCTCTGTGACATTGGAAGCTAAAATGTGTGTAACTAACAATATACTAAACACAGATGTTTAAAGTGAATATATTTGGGGTCCTAATGTATTAATCTATTGCCAGCAGAAAAAATAGAAACTTGTCTACCTTGAACATGTTGTAATTTATACTTATGGAAATTTGTGGGTGGGGTAACGATTTTCAAATGAACCAAGTACTGGGTCCTAGGTCCGAGTCTTCCACCTGTGGATCTACACTGTTCGCCATTACATGAATGGAACAACCACCATGCTAACAAGCAATACAGATCGTTATCAGGCTACAGGAGCATGCTATGTCATCAGCAGCTACATTGGACGTAAATAGCATAAACCCCATTTCTCCAGAAATAGCCACATATAGCAATGAACACTGAACACATATTACCAAGAGTATGTATGCCTAGTTTGGAACAGTAACTATGGAAATATAATGTTCGCAACTAGAGTATGCATACCTTCAAAGTTCGGGTATAGCGTGAACTCCCTATTGCTCCAGGCGTAGTAGATATGCCAGATGGACCACATCGAGCCTGCTTGCCCCGTGGCTAGGAACGTTCGGTACCACGCCGTCGATACATGCCCCGGCACCAGCGGCTCGAAGGTCGTGTTGATGTACGCCATAGAAAACCACTCCACAAAGTCAAGCCAGTTCCGACGGTTTGGTGAGAATCCCCAAGTGCCGAGTGTTGGATACAGGTATACATAATGATCACCGGGTCCTTCCACAAGTCCAGGATCTCCGCTGTGCTTAATACTGACGCCTTGCAGAGAAAACCCGTTAATGTGCTGGTACTGTCCATACTTGTCATGTACAAGTTTGAGATATGTGTAGTAGTGTGGTGACACAACTAAATCGTCTTCCAATATCACAGCTATTTCTGAACTGTCATGTTGTGGACGCCATGTGGAAAGCCATTGGCCAAGGATTCCTACATGCTTCGAATGAGTGCAAACCACATACCGTCCATGTGTGAAATTGAAACTACGAGCAGTTTGCAATGTTTTTTCATCAACTACGCCCTCCTTACTTTTATCCAGCCAGACCTCCAGCGTAGTTCTAGAACTGTTATACAATGCGTTATTCACAGAGATTAGTAATCGCTTTAACGATGCTGGTCTATTATAGCCTATCACAATGATTCGTAAATCGACTGGTTCCCCACCATGTTTACCGGTACCATGGTTACCGATACCTCCGATAATGTACATCATGACCAGTACCGCCAGTGAAACGTAGAACACTATAATTACGAAGCAACATAGTCCACTATGAAATGTCCTCCTCATTGCCACCAGACATCGACCAGTCTGGTCAAGTTTGACTTTATCATTGTGTGTGTACATAGTAATAGGTTTTTCTATATGAATATAATTTAAATATATTATTATATTGTATGATTAAATTCAGGTCTCACGGTCCTCGATGGAGATTTCATAAATGTAAGACTATATACTAGTGACATACAAGTGTGACAAATTCCTTCTGGGGAGCCTCGATTGACTCACTCACTGATTACGGTGTTAGTCCACAGTAATAATGTTCAGTGAATTTGTGCTTCTGTTATAATATTAATTATAATAATTACTAGAAATGTTGCCTATCGGCACACGAAGGCTCCCGCTGGAAGCAAAAGAAAACAAGGCACATTTGAAAAGACAGAGGGCCAGTGAAGCGTGGATTTGTCACAGCATGAAAGCAGACCATCAGAGCAATGCGTACATGTGTGAAATATCAAGCGGATACATGCATGGAAACAGACATTATAAGACACTTACCCCGAGTTTCGAACGCACCAAATATGCGACATTGACCATGGTCGGCGATTTTTCACAGATCTGTAGATGACCATTAGAGCAATGCGTGCGTGACATAGTGTAAATGATCCTTACTTTAGCTTTCAAAATGGAGCATTCCATTCCCCAGCTGTCATAAAATTAATTTATTTAATGAGTGATTTGCCAGATCAGATGAATACTGTAAGGTGATGCGCTACGTAGCTGCTATAAAAGCCATACTATTCACATTCTTCTGTGTGAATCACAACATAATGCCTTGGAATGGCCGTTGTCGACAGTTGAAATTGATTTGACACGTCGCTGCAGGTCACGTGACCACCTTTATTGGGCCAGTTTGGGCTGCATATTCATTACCATGGTGTCATACCTACAGTAGGTGGACAGAAGTAATTTCATGAAAGTTAAAATCCCATAGACTTACATGTATTTCCATTTTTACTCTCAAATATGTTGTTCAGTACATACTTTACCAATTTGAATGAAATATAAAGTGTTTGAAAGAAACTAGATTTATGCAGAATATGAATGTTTTGGTTACTGATTATCACAAGCAGTTCATGAGATACATGTTTTTAAATATGGCGTAATTAGCTGACGTCACTTTCTGAGCGAGGTCACCGTTGACGTCAATGGGAACAGCATTTCCCAAAAAAATGTATCAAATTCTGCGCAAATATATTAGCTACTCAATGCATTTTATTTCATTAAAATATTCATCCTAATTATTTACATAGGTGATCATACCTAGCGTTCTTATAGCTCCTTTATTTGCTCGCAAAGTTCGTGACCGCCATTATTTGACTGTCGATTCACACAGCCTTTTTGGCTGGCGGTCACTCATTAAATGCATGATTATGTTCATAGTTGTATACTTACCTGATGTATTTTGACATGTAGAATCGTCTGGACATCTGACCGTCACGATATGTTAGCTATCTGTATTTCTAGTATAAATTCCCAACATGTACCATTCAAATCCAAGATGCCGGACATTTGACAGTCAATGCTCCAAGTTCAACCTATGAAATGGCTGACTGCCAGATTTCTTGCCCAGCAATTGGCTGAATATCAGATCCAGTGTCTATATAAGAAAGGAGACTTCAGCATCTCGGCACATTTCAACACCTCGGTCACCAGGTGACAACAGACGAATTCGTAAGTCTAACGACAGCCATTTTCTTTAGTCTAATGGACACTACGCTGTTAGGAAACAACTACTACTCTACAAGTAGTACTACATCGATTGTCCCATTATACATTAGTCCAGTCCTTGAATTAATAACTTGTGGATGCCATCCTGAACATTAATAATTAACTCATGCAACTTGTATCTTGTCTACGCTAGTCTACGCTAAACTGTCAATCAGGCTTAAGTTGCTAGCCTAACAAGTTGTGTCAAAGAAATAGAATAAAATAATTAATTAATTAACATTAACTCATTCAGTGATAGAACCCACCTGGACCTTTATAATATGGAACTGTATTAGGAAAAAGAGCTCTACCTACCACATGTTGCAATAAATAACTTTTAATATAATTCTGCCAATATAATGCATTTATACATCATAAATTATAGGGTCTGGTATGAAGGATCAAATTAATTTAACTTTACAATATAGAAATATAATGAATTGTATTCATCAAATCATTAAATAATCAAATAATAAACCAGAAATATGTCAGATACCGAGTCTGACGTCCAGTTTACAACTGTATCTGCTCAAGACGGTCGCGGCGTCTCTCAACTACAGACAACCGATACGGAGGGCGACACACAGTCAGAAATGAGCTACACTCAGGCACAACATGCAAGTGAAGATGAAAGTGACAAAGAATCAATATATGAATAGTCATTTGACAGGGCATCACCTGTACCGGAAATTGAATCTGTCTACCACCTGGAAACCGGATAAATCATGCAAAAAGTAACAAGAACATTCATATTTACCCTGCAAAGTCAGCTGTCAATCACACACCTGACCTAGTTATTAGACGGCAGCGCACCTTACGCAACGATAGTCGACTAGTTGATGAGCCCATGTATCCGGACGACTACTTTAGCACTAGGCCAATGCCTCGCTCACGAGGAAATGAAAGTACCCGCTACTACAGCGACAATAGTCCAGTAGCCAACCCTGTAGAACCTGGACCACCGATGAAACCAGATACCTTCAATGGAGAATCCGACTGGGAGGCTTTCTACGCACAGTTTCAAATATGTGCAGTACTTGGCAGATGGAGTATGTGTACTACAGCTCTAGCATTAGTTGCCTGCATACGTGGACAAGCGCAGGTGTTCGTGCTGAATCTCGCCAACACGGAAATAAATAATTATAGGACAATTGCTCAACGACTAAGTAGTCGTTTTGGCAATACGGGAAACTACCATCCGCCGGCATGGTAGGCCGGTCGTCGACGGAAACAGAGAAAATTGTAACATTAGTGAGGTGAAACGGACTGATAAAGAAGAAAATGGTAAAATTAGTGGCACACATGTAAAACAGACGGATTTCGATGATATGTAGCAGACCATAGAAGTGACAATAACCTTTAATTGCTATGAAGAATCGAGTACCGTATATGTATTACATTCACGTTCTTTAGATTTTTATTTACATCCATGGTAACCGATTCTTCGTCAAAACCAGAAAATTATTAGATTAAAGTAAACTATACATTAATGCAAGAACTGGCATCATTAAACGAAGCTAATCTCCTCGCTGGCAGCCTTGATAATACAAAAGAAAAATAATTACTCAGTACCCTTGTGCGGTCGGACGTGGGTCGTATGCTAAACAATGCTCCATCCCCAGACACACATTATGGTAAAATAATATCAAAAAAGCTGAAGCAGTTGATGATTTATTGAAAAAACAAAAACAGGTTTGACATTTTTGCCTTGCAACAAATAAGGTGAGCATAAGTATCAGTGACCTTGACCTTGGGCTTTCGGATGTGGGTCGTGTGCAATAACAAAGCACCATGCCTAGACACTCATTGTGGCCAAATATTATAAAATTCGGTGAAGCGGTTCATGAGTTATTTAAAAATGAAAGGTGTTACTAGCGTACGAACGTACGTACTCACGTACATGGACTAACTCTATACCCCATCTTGCCTATCGGCTAGGGGATACTAATTGGCAACCTGTTAAGCATTTACTGCGTTATGTTTCATTAAACTCTGTATTTCCATTATAAGGATATTACATTCAACACCCTGCACCCCTTTTAATTGCGCGGGCCCGGAGGACGCACTGTCTTACCATCAGTGTTCATCCTTTTTCCCAATTTTAGTACTTTCTCCTAACAACAAAACCGGCATCTAGTCGCACGCTGACTGAGCCGCGATCTATAAACTTACCCAGGGACATTACATTGCAAATATAAGTATCAACTTGTAAAACTGGCGTTTTGAAGAAAGTCATGAAATATTCAATCTTAAATTCGATAAAATTGACTCAGTACAATTTGAATGACGTTATAAGCAAAAGATATGAGTGCCAGAAATAATCAACATTCAAACACGTGAAAATGTTTGGCATTTCTCCATTTCATTGTCGAAACTCCAGACGGTTTTACAGAATGTGAAAGCTATGGAAAATGCATACTGGAAATCAAATACTCCTACGAGCACCTAGATGAACTTGTGAGTGAAATTCAATATAGGTCATACATTACATCGAAAAAAAAACAATTGCCTTGAAAAAGTCTGAGAAATATTATACACAAGTACACATTCAAACGGCTGTATGTCAAAAATACTTCCGTGACTTTCCACTGCAGTGGAGTAGCCATATTCTTGCAGAGGGGGTGTGAATTGTGAATTATGCTTCTAAATCATGAATCATGCTTCTAGCAAGCAACATCATATCAGGTTACAGGAGTGAACTATTTGATCAGGATTTGCAGGACTATTTGCTACATTGGTCACAAATCCCATAAACCGCATCATCCAATCACAGCCATCTGTTAAAGTGACGGACAAAGACCTAGTCCTTCGAGTGTCACATAATCAGAAATGTACAGATGTAATTCTGTCCACCACAAGAATGAGTCAACGATTCAAAAGAAATTAACAAATCTTAAACTGCATGGGTCAGATTTGTGTGAATAAGATTATTTTTTAACTTCATCAACACAAGGAGTAACATGTCTTCTCCACACATCCTTTCAACAGGTTGATTAGAGCAGAAATCAGAGTTAAGAACCTCACAAACACTGCCGCTGGCATGGATGGTACTCCGGTTAAATGGTTCATTATTATTTTGTAACTGAGCTTTCTCAAGCTGTTCCTTGAGGGTCATATTTTCAAATGACAGTCGCTGATCTTAAGATGACAGTCTGTCATGGCGACACTATATTTTGATTGGTGTAGGTCAGGAACTGGACCAGTTCCCATTTCGCGAATGTTTGGCAAGTTGTTGCCCAGGTGGAGTAATGACTTCGGGCAGCGATTCTTCTGGTGGCCTTTGTCCTTCAACAGCAGAATGAGCACCAATTTCCGCCTTATCTGCTTCTTCTGGGACCGCTCACATGATATTTCAATAGCCCTGTTAGAGTCTACCTCGACTGCAGGGTGACGTTGAAGAGGCTCGACGAATAATCCAGATGGCTAAGACCGATCTTCTGGTGGCCTTTGTCCTTCAACAGCAGAATGAGCACCAATTTCCGCCTTATCTGCTTCTTCTGGGACCGCTCACATGATATTTCAATAGCCCTGTTAGAGTCTGCCTCGACTGCAGGGTGACGTTGAAGAGGCTCGACGAATAATCCAGATGGCTAAGACCTGTAGGCTTCCCTGAAATAAACAATCAAACATTATTATTTACATGGTTAGCATTTTATTGAATTTCTTACAAGTATTAACCATTTCTCAGCAAGTGATTCCGCAACTTTCCAACATGAAACAGTGCTCAGAGATATACATCCCACCCGGGCATCAAACTCACAACACTTGGATAAATGGGGTAAGCGAGTAAGCCACATTGTTCATAGTTGTGAACAGTAAATCTTGAACTCTACTACCGTATTATCCGTAGCAGAGTTACGTTTCCATTCATAGGCTTCCGCTGCAGAATAGCGAATAAGATCTGATACGCGAATTACATGTAGCAGTTAAAGTTGGGGTCCCATCTAGTAGGCATAACATTTTGTCTATAAGAATTAATTAAATTTAGCATTGTGTAACTACGGTACATGTATTTCCCCAGTATTAAAAATTAGTGCCCACTATACAGATATAATCATTTAGTAATCTTTATTTTACTGATATTGACTCACGGTGGTATCAGGCTATTTTGATATGCAAATGTGGCATAAAATTTTTAAATTATTTATACCAATTAAATGTGTCACCTGAACAAATATTTTTATCGACACATCATAAAGTACGATCATTGCACATCAAAAAACTAAGTAGAGAGAATATCGTTTCCATTAACCTTTTATGGAAACACGGTTATCGCCCCTGATATCAGTGACGAAATTCACGTTTCATATAAAAATAAAAATAATGCCAATTAATATGTCGGGTATGGTGAATGAATGTTTATTTTGCCCGAAAAATGTTATATCTATGTCTCCCAATATTATAACCTGGCCTGCGGGACTCTATGTTTAATTGTGAAAGATTTTATATATGTTCGACTAAAATGATTGTTACCATTATGAAAATAACATATTCCAGTAAATATGACATAAACTTACATATGCAGATGACCTGATAAAGTAAATTTAAGCTAAAATAAACAAGTTACCCAGACAACGGCAGCCAAATTGAACATGTAAAGTTTTGTATTACTTTAATAATGCTACATGTAATAGTTTTTTGCAGATGGAAAATATACAAATTATGTCACAATTAACAACTATATTGTAAATCAGATCTGATTAGCTATTCTGTAGAGGAAGCCTACATGTATGAATTAAATCGTATCTCTGCTACAGACGGTACAGGAGTAGATCGCAACTACAATAACATGGTTCAATAATAATGAGACATACATATATGTACATGTATCAAATCAATGAAAACTGACATTCTGATCTGCATAAACAAAATGTAATTTCGGCTAATTCTGCGCACCGGCTAATGCACAATTCATGTAATGTTTTGCCCAGCTTACGTCAGAATAAATTATATTGATATTGGAATAAACCAGCTGATTAACGGTATACTACGTCATAATTTTATCCCATTCCGATAAGTTGGTACAAAGTTATTCAGAACATGGTCAAAATGTGTAAAATTGCACAGCAACATTGATGGATTAGTGGTCCTGCTTACTAAATTAATTATATCAATAACAGACCTGTTAACAAAGCTTCATAAACCAATAATACACATGAAAATATACCGACATTGATTATCATTTTATTCCCGTATTATTCGCAAAACTCAGGGACAAAATGGACTGTTATTCTGACCAAATGTGGCTGGGTCTCCGCTAGGCGGATACAGAAACTAGAAGACAGATGAAGTAGTGAAAGCCATCCGTTTAGCCGTGACTATCTCGGCTAAGAACTGTCTTGAATGTTCCGGGAATTTAGACTGAATATGGACATGTTCACGAAAACTATTAGTAGGTGAGCAGAATTAACAGACACGATTGTAATCCCAACAAACATACAGTCTCCACCCCGCCCATATTTCGTGAGGTCACCCCCAATGAAGCAAAGAAGACCCTTATCACCACTCCAGACCAAACATGGGTACCCCCTATACACATTAATAGAAGTACCTGACTATATTCATGATATTTCGGGAAAAGGTCACCGCTGTGCAAATGCAGTGTACCTGGATGCGCACACCTCAATGTTGTTACTTGTTTGATCTATGCGAAACCGGGTACACTTACTTAATAGAAATATGGCACCCCCGGCCTATATTCATCATATTTTGGGGAAAACATCACCGCTGTGCAAATGCACAGTGTACCTGGATTGTTGCGCACCTAAGGCTTTCCAAACAAATTTATAAGTCAAAACTTCCTGAATATTCAACGCAATTCACAGACGCCTGTTCAGGTAAAATTTCATAACGTTCTAACCTCAGTAAGTGACGTAAATTGTGTGATATATGACATCACATGAGTGTATTTGTTTCTGCGAATGCTGCGCATATGATAGTGTACATAAACAATATGGTGAACAGCATACTGGATCAGCATAGCATAATTGGTATTAAACGTGAAGTATAACTATCCAGTTACATCATCACAGGTTAGTTTCTTAGATGAACAGCTAATTTACATGTAGTAACTATATAAGACAGCTATTCCATCAGCAGCGTCTGAGGATTTTACACATTTTGACTATTTTCGGAATAACTTTTTACCAAGCTATCGGAATATGATAAAAATTGTGCCACAGTGTAGCAATCAATCAGCTTGTTCATTCCGAAATCCACATATTTTATTATGACGTACGCCAGGCTAAAATAAACGTGAATTGCGCATAAGCCGATGCGCAGAATTAGCCGAAATTACAGTAGGTGCGGAAAGGCTAAATTTGACGTGAATGGCGCATTAGCCGATGCGCAGAATTAGCCAAAATGACAGTACTAATACTTTAATGGGTCCAATATTACTGGTCTCAAGAGGATTTTCCAATAACGAAATTACCGCAGAAAGAGGTGGGTGCAGTGGGCGGGGGTGGGAGGTGGTGGGGACTGAAAACATGTATTCAAAGTGAATCTACAAGTATCGAGGTGCCACAAACACACAGAGTCTGAGACGCACAATTAAACAACAATTGTAGAAACAAAATTGGTAGCGAAAACCCATGACTCGGCACATGTTCAGATTACAAGCAAAACTGTTCAATAAAGTGTGTGTGTTTTTGGACACATTAATGATTGTTGAAAGTGCTATCGAAGTCAGCACGATTCAAATATTGGTCAACAGTAATAAATAATAATTCCTACCTGAAACGAACCGTTTGGTGTCGCTGTTTTGTTAGATCGGCTGGCATCCAGTTCTCATTATGACTTATGTAGGTCAATGCGTCTTGGAGTTGCATGTCGCCGTATTTTCCTCTCAACTTCAGGAAATTTTCAGAAATGTACGTCTGTACCTTTCACAAATCCTTGAGTACAGAATCACGACCAACAACATGTCTGTATGTCCGTATTTAGATATTATCAACAATGAAGACAGCAAAAAAGTAGGCCTAATGTCAATGTATTTGAGCATTGTAATCGTCGATATGATCAATCAGTGTAGTATTACGCGTTTGGCAGGTAAAATTAAATAAAGCAAGTTAACAATACATAATGACAAAACTCACTACCTTATATTATACATGTATGTTATTAGTTGATTGAATTCTGGATATAGCAAACGTATCTACCTTTTCAAATACTTTATTTTCGGAATTATTTTTTATATCGTAACTATAATTAACGATAATTAACACAGAAAAAGGTATAACGTCACACATGTAAATAAAATAGCAATTTACAATAAATACCATACTTTTTAAACTTAAATTTGTTATTGGTTGGTGTATTACATTAAAAAATGTTTTTAAATAAATTGGACACATGACACTATGGCTCTTATGAAAATGGTTCAAATATTGCCTATATTACGACGAGGCGTTCTAAATTAGGCTCCATAAGGGATAATCTATATCACATGTGTATTATTATTTTAATTTAACCTATCGAATGTTTACAGGTGTTAGCATATTTCAATATTGAACGAACATATAGCTTATTGGTATTGGCACACTTTCATTTTACGAAGTTTCCCGCAGCGAAACCCATTCGGCCCCTGGACCCATTGAAATTATAGAACACATACAACTATTCCTGAGAATATAGGCGTTCTATGAAAATTCTTGTACACAGTAGCAGAACCTCTTCCTTGTTGTCACATCACTGTTTCCAAAACATCAGTCCCGCTCTCGAATTTCAAACTGTTTCCACAACAATAAATGACGTAAATGGGCATAACATGAGATGTGGCATTTAAAGCACTAAAACAAACGCTAACTGTCGCGTCAGTCCTCGCGTATGCCAAACTTGACCTGCCATTTTACATTGATTAAGATGCGTCAGACCGTACTCTCGGCGCTGTACTATCTCAAGCACAAGGTGGCAATGAGCGCGTGATCGCCTACATGAGCAAATGATTGAACAGACATGAACTGAATCATTGTTCAAACCGTAAGGAACTATTAGCTGCAGTAACAGCATTCAAACACTTCCATTCATATATATACGGACAAAATGTCATTTTGCGCACTGACATCACCGCTGTGTCTTGGATGTGGAACCTCAATGAGCCACAGGGTCAGATATCACGTGGCTACAATGTATTGAATCATATAACCTTGATGCTATACACCGACCGGGAAACTTCACGGCAACGCAGGTGCCTTGAGAACGGTCCCCTGCAGAGTATGCACTAGATATGCAAAACGAAATGAAGAATACCATGGAGCGGGTACCACAGACGGCCAGGACCTTACTGAAGAGATGCCATGTGCAGTTGAAATATGGGAGCCAGTCGACCAAGTTGCAACTACAGATGAATTAGTAGACGAGGTAAACGACACGATACTGGCTACAACCAGACTTCAACTAGGCAGCATAGGCAGCCGAGCGGTTTCGAAATAGTGTATTGTTGGATGGCTGGCAACTGAGTGACATACTCCGTGAACAAATATAGGATCAGCATAACATAGGACCCATAATAAGCGCAATGCTGAATAACGACAATAAATCACAATCAACCTGGAACAATTACTCTACTCTGACTATTTCCCAGACGAAAACACTTTGGCGACAATGGGACAGATGGGAATTGCGCAGTAGACTTTTGTAAGGGAAATATATTACTGAAAACATCCAAGGCAGTTACACCCAGCTAGTTGTACTCATTTCACAACAACAAGATGTCCTCCACCACTATCATGACATTCCCACGGCTGACCTCTAAGGTCCAGAAAAGATGTTAAGTCGCATAAGATAATCATTCTTCTGGCCTACAATGACAAACTACATACATAATTACTATGATAATTGTGATCTATGTGCGGCCCGGAAGCCAGCTAAATCGTGGAAAGCGCCGCTTGGATCCTGTCCGGTCGGTGGTCCAATGAAGAAGGTGGCCATCGGCATTCTTGGGCCGCTACCTACAAACAGAAAAGGGAAATAAATATGTTTTGGTAATTAAAGATCTCTTCACAAAGTACACCATGACAGTAGCTATCTATAATCAAGAGGCAAAGACAGTCGATTGTGCGTTTGTGGAACACTCATCACACAGACTCGAAATTTGACCCAGGGTACCGCCACTACAGATTCTAACAGACCATGGGTCATATTTCGTACCGCCACTACATATTCTAGCAGACCATGGGTCAAATTTTGTACCGCCACTACAGATTCTAACAGACCATGGGTCAAATTTCGAGTCACAATTATTCACTGACACCTTCTGTCATGGGACCCCAGGCAAACGGCAGTTCGAACGCTTTAACAGAACATTAGCGAGCATGTCAACCATGTACTGTAACTAAGACCAACATATATGGGACATATATTTAGCACACGTGATGATGGCCTATCGCGCATCAAAACATGCGTCCACCCAACATCATGGAATTAGGCAGGGAGGTAACTCTGTCAATAGCTGCTGCAGTGCCATGCCCATCAGAACACACCCAAGTAGACGGTGGCAATTATGTTATCATGCTGCAAAAGAAGTTAGAGGAAGCCCACAAGCTAGGGCGCACAAACTTGAGAACAAATGCTGAATACAGCAATCGTCATTATGACTTGACAGCGACTGAAAGACAGTTTAAAGTAGGGGGTCACACAAAACACAAAACTCCACCCAAATATAGTCTAAATGCGTACAAATATACTACAAATACACCCTAGATAGTGTCAGATAGTAGTGTAAATCGAAATCGTATATTGGCACAAAACACATACTATAATGGACATACTATAATGTAGTGAAAAATAAATCAGTTAAATTGGCCACATTTTCTTTTAATGCAAATTGTGTCATCATCCTGATGAAGAATCAACACATAGTTGAGACACGCCATGTGTTTTTGTACCTTCGGATCTGCGTAATTGTATGAAATACGTTTACAAAATTTACAATATTTTCCGTAAATGTCGTCAACATTTTCAGAGTACATGCGGAATTACTTTGACAACTTTTGACTTACTTTATGAAAAATATTGTAAATTTTGTAAACGTATTTATAAAACACATACATATGCCACAAACACACCATCAAACATTTCAGTGTATGCATCTCATTATGTTATCAGACTTTGCATAACCTATTTCACGTATCAGTGTAGACCCTGATCTATATTATTTTCCGCCATTTTTCAGTCAGGGGTGTAACTGATTTCAGTTACGTTCGAAATAACCTGATACAGTTATTTCTTCTAGTTATGTGAGAGTTGTCTCCCTTCCGTTATCAAATTGTAAATAACCTGTATCAGTTATTTTCAGTATCTATCATTTCTACACAATTTAAAAGTGAGGTAACACAACATCAAGTGTTAACTTAACTATAGTTTACAGCGTGGTGTTAATTCCCTTGTTCATTTTGATACCACTTTTGCCATAACCGTGATAATCATGACAGCGATGGTGAATTGTATGCTGTTTTATCCGTATAATTCGACGACATGTTCAACATGTTGACATGTTGGGATGTTCATTGAATTGGTTTAACTGTGTCTCTCACTGCTACAGTATCTACAAAGAAAACAAGAATTCTCAACTCTACGACATGTTCATCGATGTTTCACTCTAAATATCTGGCATGTTCCTCATTTGCATTATATAATACGACTAATACCATGATCATGATAATTTACTTGAATACATACATCAGAATAGGGCATTTAGATAAAATATAAACGATACATCTATTCTCTGTTCCACGTTTTGCTGCAGACAAACTATTGGCCATTAAGCACACTAAATCTTAAAAATATATAAATGTAAGTAGTTGTTCATGATTAACATGATTAATAAAGAAGTCAACCTCGCCAAAAATAACATTTTCTTATTAGTCGATCGATTTTCAAATTCTAACTATTGTTTTCTTATTTACATCATTTCCAAGCAATCCAGTCAGGTTTCGGAGTCAATTTCCATTTTTAGTTTCGTTTTTTTTTAACTCCTCCCCCCACTGCTTCCACCTCCCCCCCCCCCCCCCCCCCCCCATAAAATGGATTATTGAAAACATCATGCTATCCTGTAACTATAATACATCATTATCATGCTGATAATCTGATAAATCGGATAAAACCACTGACCCCTCTCAGACGTTGAGTTCAGGTGTCCCTCTCTCTCACAAGTGGAGATACAGTTGTGAGTCACTAGGTGCCCATAAACATGATACAATGACTGTTCCCTGTTGTTAGCATGATGTTGTTGGCAGATATTATTTTGCGCGGCCGTTCATTCTTGGGAATATATTGAACTCATTAATTTAACATTAGGTCAGTTACACCAAATGTCTCTTCCATGGAGCAGATTATACTATATTATAGAGTATGCAAAATAAATGAATCCGCATGAGGTCCGAATGGTGTGCCAGCCAGCCTGCCAACCAACCCATGCTAGGATTTTGTTTTTCTGTCCAATTCCCTTTGCTCGGATTAGTTTGCTCTCTAATTCTCCAGGTGTGTCCCTGTAATTACCGTTATTTCGCCAGTCATCCCATCCCGCCCACTTGGCAGGAAAAACGTCGAAATGCGTATAAATCCCCCATGCCAACGGTCAATGTTAACGGTTATGTATATTTATGAAATACAATATGAACTTAGCCTCGTTTAGGGCATTAAAACATACGTTCATAGTATTTCAATCATGTCCATCCCACTGGTCTGTCTGATGAGACTTTAAAGGTCCATGCCCACTCAATAGGCACAAAATGTTCTGTATAGGAATTAAATAAGTGTATACTTGTGTCACTATTCCACCAGTTTTAAAAAATACGAGTGCCCGCTATACAGATAAAATAATTTAGTAATATTTATTTTTTTTGCTGATAGTGACGCACTGTGGTATCCGGCTATTTTCATATGCAAATGAGGTATTATATTTTTTAATTATTTATACTAATTAAATGTTTCGCCTGAAATAAATCATATTTTCGACAGATTTCGACATATTTTGCACATCAAAAGTTAAATACAGAGAATAAATAGTAATGTCCGTTAACATTTAAGGGAACACGGTTATCGCCCCTGACAGGGCTCACGCTGGGCTTCACAAATGGCGCCAAATGCGCTAATAAATTGAATGTGGCACAAGAAAACACAATTTGGCGAAATTTGGTATAAAAATAGCAAAATTGACACAGTCTGCTTTTCTCAGCACACGGTCTCTGTGTGTGTATTGATAGTCCAGACTGGGTTTTCCCTTGGAGAAAATCAATAACCAGTCCACCTGTGTGTATTTTGACAGAATCATGTGAAGTTTTAAGTGGCGGTCAATTACTCCGTATGAACTTTATTGGGAACAGATTTGTTATGTAAAATTAACAGGCGTGCGCCATAAACTGGTCAAGGGATTCTTTACAAAGTTAATTATCATGGTTTATCAACAAAAGGTCACCCTAGTGTGGTCTAGGAAGTGAATTTCGCCTGGTAAACAGGGAAATATCCGCAGTTGTATTCACTTGAAACAGCTGATGCGTACTTGAGATCCAGCCTCTTTGACACTTTTATTCAAAATTGCATGGAACATACTAGTGTATACAAGTCATATTTTAACCCTTAGAATCACGAAACCAAAGTTATCGTCTGCTGTTGTTATATATGTTGTTTTCTGTCAATAAACCATGGCAGCATTTCAGAAACTGAGGAAGTAAAAGTCGGTGGGTTATATGTCCCAGCAACAGCTATGGTCATGTAGGGACGGGATCTCGGTTTGAAGTGTCATCCGACCAGGCAGCAATTAAATGGAAATAATTGTATCCCCCGGACTCCGCCAGGTGTGCTAGCATGTGCAAATGTCCAGTCTTTACCTCTCTGACCACAGGTAATTTATACAGATTTACTACATTGGATATTACATTTCCGTAAACTGTGTTGAAAATATTGTGGCATTATGTGGACCTGTGCAGATATATGTAGATAAACATAGGAGTATCAAAAAAAGATTCTGGCCTCCAGTAGCAAGCATTATTATTTTTAATTTTTAAACTTCTTTTTTCCATTTTTTTTTTTTCATTTTTCTTTTCAAATTCTTTTTAAATTTTTGTCTAGTAGCATAAGGTCGTAAGTGCTATATACAGACTATTATCATATAATAAAACAATTATTGACTAGTGAGCCATAGAATATAATCTGATATTCCATGGCTCAATAGTCAATAATTGTATAATATGTTCGGGCCAGTGAAAATTGCTTTCGGGCCCAGGCTCGAGGTCAAGGCGGGACAAGGCGAGGCATTTGATTCCGCGGAATTATTGTTTACTTATCTCCCTTTGTTGGTGCATGCTCTGATTTCGTATCCAGAGCATAACTCGAACACCCTTTGGAATATTTTTATGCCCCACCACGATAGTGGAGGGGGCATTTAGTGTTACCCTTGTCCGTCCGTCCGGCCATCCGCACACACGAATGGGTACTTGTTGTAAGCGTACGGGGATCTTATTGGGTAGGGTTAGGATAGTGTTGGCTACTCTTGTTGGGTATTTTTATACAGTAAAAACCCAACAAGTATTCATTCGAAGGAACGTGCGTCCCGTCCTCCCGTCCGTCCGTCCGTCCGTCACAGAACTTTAACAGTCGGGTAAATGTCTCATAATTTCTTCATCCTTCGACCGATCTGCTTCATATTTCATATAAACATTGCTCTGATGGTTCACTACCGCCCTGTGCCAAATCCACGTTCGTTCTGCCCCCGCCAAGCCCCGGGTCAAGGTCACATATTTGGTGCTTCAAAAACTTTAAAGCTCAGGTTAATATCTTATAATTTCTGTTTTCTTTCACAGATCAGCTTCATATTTCATATACACATTGCTCTAATGGTCTTCTACCGCCCTGTGCCAAATCCACGTTCGTCCTGCCCCCGCCAAGCCCAGGGTCAAGGTCACATACTTAGTGCTTCAAAAATGTTAACGCTCGGGTAAATATCTTATAATTTCTGTTTTCTTTCATGGATCATCTTCATATTTCATATACGCATTGCTCTAATGGTCCTCTACCGCCCTGTGCCAAATCCACGTTCGTCATGCCCCGCCAAGCCCAGGGTCAAGGTCACATACTTGGTGCTTCAAAAACTTTAACGCTCAGGTAAATATCTTATATTTTTTCTTTCCATTCACGGATCAACTTCATATTTCATATACGCGTTGCTCTAATGGTCCTCTACCGCCATGTGCCAAATCCACGTTCGTCCTGCCCCCGCCAGGCCCAGGGTTAACATCACATACTTAGTGCTTCAAAAACTTTAACGCTCATGTAAATATCTTATAATTTCTGTTTTCTTTAACGGATCAGCTTCATATTTCATATATGCATTGCTCTAATGGTCCTCTACCGCCCTGTGCCAAATCCACGTTCGTCCTGCCCCCGCCAAGCCCAGGGTCAAGGTCACATACTTGGTGCTTCAAAAACTTTAACGCTCAGGTAAAAGATAATTTTGACTTGGAAGTCGGCTTCATTTATTATCAAAGCGATATGTGGGACATCCGTGTTCTATGAACACATTTTCTAGTTTATTAAACTTCACACATGCATAGAAGATGACCCAAAGGTGTGTCGTACGTAAGAATGACAACTCTTGCGTCGTTAATTTCTTAGTCTTATCTCCTTTCGTTGTTTCGTGCACTGATTTCGTGTCCGGAGCATAGCTCGAACACCCTTTGGAATATTTTCATGAAACTTCACACATGCATAGATCACGACCCTAAAGGTGTGTCACGCAAGAATGACAACTCTTGCATCACTAAATTTTTAGTTATCTCCCTTTGATTTTTCCGTCACTGATTTTTTCTCCGAACACCCTTTTTTCAAACTACTTGTGTATCTGGGGAGGGGGATACACATGCGCTTGTCGACAAGCGTCCATTTCTAGTTATAAAATGCTGTGAGAGCATGCTTTCGATGAGGAAAACAAAATAATAATCAGCAGACGACATTTCATTCATCATTGTAATTGTTAAAGGCCCTGGGTGAATGAACTGTGAGCAAAACAGTTAGTGAAAGAACATTGTACGGTAGATTTGTATTTCGGAACATATACTATATGAACTGAACAAACTTAAAGTAATAATAAAATAAATATTATTTAAAAACATAACTAGCGTTGCAAAGCCAGTTTTGCTAAATATAGCAGTCCTATTTCCCGCGCATGACCTAGCGATTGTGGTCACATGATTGAAAACTACATCATCGGCTACGCCAGCGATAACATTCAGTTCTGGTATTGTTAGATTCGGTTAGTTTTGCTAATCATGCACAAGTTTTGTGTGTTAAAGGCCGTGGCTGAAACTACTCAATACATATCTTGGGGCATCATTATTCTTTAATTAAACAGCACTGCTGAAACATTTAGGGAACATTATCAGTATGCATGGGTTTAACTGTAGGACGGGGGTGATTACGATCTGACACTTCTTAGGTAAACCGTTATAATGGTAGTTAATTAGTGTGAATGGACCCCAACAGACTGGACATACCACCTGTAATGGCTATCTGAAAAGCCATCTGGTTCGTGGCTGTACCAAGCAAGCCATTCTTCTGATAGCCAGCAAATAAGACGTTTACTATTGCACCGGAGCACAGTGGAACCTCTCTAAACCGGACACCAAGAACCACATGTGATCTTAGTTTTTATCAGTTTTTTGTAATTTATTTGAGGTGATAATGTCTGTTCGTGATCGCATAGCACGCAACTATGGCTCAGAATGATCAAATGCCCGATTTATAGTGAAACCCCTCTAAGCCGGACACGCTGAGGACCTCCCAGGGTGTCCGGTTTAGAGAGGTTCCACTGTATTATGCCATCAAATATTTAACAATGGAAATTGGCTTGAATATATTCCATACCAATCAAATGAACCGATCAATGTAGTCAAATGCTCTAAAGCATTGGCATTTGGGGTGGGGGTGGCGGGGGGGGGGGTATTGTTGCTCGTTTCTGTGTTCTAATGCTGCCAGTATAGACCAATCCCTGTTTCGCTAGTAGATCTGCATACTCTAGGAGAGAGGTGGAAGGGTTTTTGTGTTTGCCATTTCTGGCTATCTGACATAATGTTGTTTCAAGTATTTCAGTATTATCATAATATATGCAGGAATAAAAGTCAAAAGCCATATATTTGCATTGCTTTAACCCTTCAAATGCAGGAAACCAAAATTGTCGTCTGCTGCTGTTCTATATATTTTCTTCTTTATCAGTAAAGCCATGGTTTGTCAGCACTTTAGAATCATTATACATCCGCAACAAGCTGTGTATGTGGGGAGGGGGGGGGGCTGGATTCAGGTTGTCTGTCTGTCCGTCCGTCCGTCCGTCACGTCACTAAACTTAACATCAGAGAAATATATTCTAACTTCCATTTCCTTCATAGAACATTCTTAATATTTCACGCATGCATTCCCCTAAGGGTCTACAAATCCACGACCGTCCAACTCCTGCTGATCCTAAGGTCAAGGTCACATACTTAGTCTCTTCACAAAACTTAACATCGGTGAAATCTGTTATAACCTTTATTTCCTTCATCGAAAATTCTTAATATTTCACACATGCATTCCTCTAAAACTTAACATCGGAGAAATCATGCTATGACAAATCCATGGCCGTGTCGCCCCCGCTAAGCCCAGGGTCAAGGTTACAGACCCACATACTACAAATCACATTTAGGGGCACCTGGGCCCATGCGGGGGTATTCCGTAAGTATCGGTTACTGCCAAATCTAGTTTACATTAAATTTTTGAGGAGACATATGAAAATTAGAAAATAAATAGCAGACAACAAAAAATAATTCAGCAATGTAATGGGTTAATGCTGTTAAGTTTATATAACTACATACATTGTACTTATTATATAATACACGCACCATGAAATTACCAGGCCAAACTATGGAGATTATTTTTGTATTTCACCCCTAAGTAACTGGAATGTTTTTTGATATGTTAATTTTGCAACTAATCCAATTGTCATAAAATGATTTTCAGAATAGTCCATTTATGAAAAGGGGGTGTTTTTGTTGTAAAAAATATGAATATTACTTGCAAAAAGTGCAGACCCTGATGAGACGGCTCATCTGGATCTACACGTTTTGCCAATGCCACTATACAGGCCTGTGGTGTTGAAAGGGTTAAATGGATAAATTCTTACGAACGTTTCAATGTAAATAGATGGCCAAGTGTTTCAGCGATCTTGCGACAGTCAAAAAGAGCAAGGTCGTGCTATATGTAATGGAAGGTCATTCGTTTCTGATCACTGACTCAGGCTATTGTGCTGCATAGTGGCTATACTGTTAGATCTCAAACCATTGTAATTGACCCATAGTTTGCGAAAAGTAGGTAATTGTCACGCGAATGCCATTGCAGTGTTTTCGATTACAGTTCGGATCCAATGCACATATACATATCACATACGAATACATGTACTTTGTACATATACATGTACATGCAAGTGGACGGCTGTTTGACAAAAATGGGTCTTACAAATAGTATTTATTTGCCATTAGTGCATAATACAAATCTAATGACAAGAACGACACCAACGACACGTATCCCATCGCCGTGGTGGCTGGATCACAAACATGCACATTACTACGGAAAGATATAGGAGTTATAGGACAATAGGGGATTGCGCATCTATTGAAAGGTAATATGAATAAGGACAAAGATGCATATGAAGTTTCAAGTGAATCACTCATATAGTAAAGAGCTTGTAGCAGGATGAATGTACTGAAGTGGGAATTTCAGAGTTATATGACATTGACCGATGCCCAGGGGGAGGGTGCATGCTGGGTTGTGAAATGAAAATATGGAATAAACGTATACATGAAGTTTGAAGCCAAATAGTTGTACAATAAAGAAATTATAAGAGAATGGAGAAACATGCACCCACCTATTGGGCGCAAATTTCTATTTTATTTGACATTGACCTTGAACACGTGGAGTGCAAGGGTGTGGTGGGGAATAGAAATATGGATGACAGTAAGCACGTTACTTGAGAATATAAAAAGGCAAACGCATCTACAGGACGCGAATTTCTATTTTATTTAACCTTGACATTGGGCATGGGGAGAGCATGAATGTGGTGGCGAATGGAAATATGGATGATAACAAACATGCACATGAAGTTTCAGCAACCTGGATATTTATACAATTGTGTGTCCTAATATTGTCTGTTTTATTTAACCTTGACATTGGGCATGGGGAGAGCATGAATGTGGTGGCGAATGGAAATATGGATGATAACAAACATGCACATGAAGTTTCAGCAACCTGGATATTTATACAATTGTGTGTCCTAATATTGTCTGGGGAGCATGGTTGTTTGTATTACTGACCTGAGGTGAATTTAATGAGATTATTGTATGTGATATACGTCTTCCCAAGTGCGAACGACCAAGGCCATAATATTACCGTTGTATAAGGTTAATGGTTTAAACAGTCAGCCGTAACATTGTATTATCATTTTCCGATGCTATCGATCGCGTTTCAACATTCGTAACCGTTTCCGACCAATTTCCATGAATTCTTTGAAATATCTGTAATATCATACATTTAATATTGTGACGTCATACCATGCAAGTAGTGACGTAATTAGTAAGAATATATAATGAGTAAAATGCTACAATATATTACTTTGTAATAAACTTTAGTTTGAATGATTATCTTGCTTAGAACACGAGTTATCTCTATTTAATGTGGGGACATATTTTAACCCCCCTGCATTTATTGAGTATTTTCAGCCTCGGCCTTTACACCCATCAAGCTATTTGATTTCAAGTAGTACTACACTATCAGGTATTTTGAAATAAGAAGAATTTACAAATATTGGCCAGATTAGCGCAGGCGGTGGTGTACGTGTAGGCCTACCAGTAAGGAAAATTGTAAAATGTCTGTATTTTGTTGTGAAATGGTCATATTTATTATACACCATTTAGAAAGAAGTTTCCATTATAGACGCTAGAGTAATTACATTAACTAAAGTAAATTAGTAACCATCGATGAAAAACGTGTTTCTAATATTTAAAAATAACTAGAGTTGCTTTCTGTGAAATCTGAGACCCATGCAGTGCCTAACTATTATTGCGTACTACGTCTTTTTTGTTAGTGTAGCTTTGTTGTTTGTTCGCAGAAGCGACATATGTTTTGTAACGTTTTGATTTCTACTCTCGTTTTAATGAAATGTTTACTGCCATCATGTTACTGTTATCGATTTTATATTTACAACGTACATTTGTGACCAGTGTAGACCCTGATCAGGCTGCGTATCTTATAATTAAGTCTATCTAAGCCGAACATACTGGTAATTCAATACATAGGTAGTCTATAATCTGACACTTTTAAAGGTTGACGTCCCTTCTGATAAAATGGTATGTCGTCCTATGGAAATAATAATAATATTTCCGAATGTTGGTGTGTCAACTATTGTGTGTACTTGCCGCGCGATGCGCTGGTAAACAAATCACTGCATATGTATCCGGTTTATGGAGATTCCCTTGTACAGTAGGTACTGGCGCATTACACGAATTTGGGGCACGTAGTGTATAAGGTGGCAGTCCTCGGGCGAGTTGGTTAGTTTAGAATTTTTCCTATGGGCCTTCTGGTAAATACATAAAAAACACATGTTTGTGGCTTATGAAAATGTTCTACAATTAATTAGCTAACATCATGTGATGTCTTCCACTGCATAAAACACTTTTTTGCAAAAATATGTGATTTTGCTTGCATCTGTGTCATGCTGGCATGATTTCAGTTGCAGAAGAGTGCGAAACTGCTGCTCGGAATTTTCGTCCGAAATATTGGCAGCCATTTTATCTGTCAGAAAGGCAGGTCTGCTGCTCGAAAACAAAACGGTCGGTACCAGTACAGACTATGATCAGTGTGACAAGGTGTGATTGCAGAATTGGTACAATTAGCAAGTATTAGTGGAGTGTCCGCATGGGATATTTGAAATCCATGTTGTGAAATGTGTGGCCGCGGCCAAATAAATGCAGATTTGGGCACATTTTGTGTAAACATAGCAGAGTGCCGACAGCCTGCGCATTATGTCTGAGTTTGCGTTTGTTGTTAATATAGCTCTTGTACCTATCAGGTAGTCAGTGCATGCATCAAACAGATTATGTGATTATTGGAAGTTAAAATATTCTTAAATTTGTTTCGGCTGGTGTCGCGGGCCCAAACACTCCATAAATTGCCTAAAATGTGTGAGGACTGCCACCTTATTGCAGATGAAAGTGAAACAAATAATTACTGAGCACAGCTGGAATCCGTATGGTCAGTTTGCAAGCAGCGGCAAGTGGCACGGTGCTAATTTCACAAGCGGATACTTGATACACCGATAATCTATTCCGGAAGAGGCATTAGCTAAGGCAATTGATAAGGTTTACCGCTGTATTGAAGGCGGGAGGCTAAATGTTCCAAAGTTTACCCATTCTAACATTCTAATACTACACTTGTACAGTTTAAAACAAAAAAGATTATCAGTCATCATTTATCGTTTATAAAAACAAAAGTTTATCATCAGAAATATTTAGCCGCATACGGTGTACAAGAGCACAGTAGTATATAGTCGTGATAATAAGCCAAGCAACGGGTTCGAAACCCTATTTAACCTGTAGGGTATGGAGAAAACCCCAACTGAGAGCTGAATATCTACATAAAACTGTAATATATTCAGTTTGATATTAGAACACAAGTCCCCAGTGACATTGACCGCGTTGCACATTACAGTCGTTTCTGTCAAAATATTCCGGGTTTATACGTGTACAAAGTGTTGTGCGTTGCGTATCCGTGGAGTTTTCGTTAGTTGCGTTTCAAACCGTGTGTCGTCTACGTGTAATACGTTTTCGGCCATGCGTTGCGTTTCCCCACTCTTGCGCATGCGCGAAAGTCGAACAAACCGTGTTCAACGCATTGAGTTTCAAAATCGTGTAATCCGTGTACAACGATTGTAAACAACGCATTGAGTTTCAAAAGCGTGTAATCCGTGTACAACGGTTGTAAGCGTGTACAACGGTTGTAAACGTATACAACGCTAAGGTAAACCGTTCAAACGATTTAACGCTTTCTTTGACGAACGGTTACACGCTTCTACATGTACACAGCACCGTACAGATGAAACCGTGTTATACGTATAACACGTTTCCACGGGTTTTAACGCATTACACGTTTTGGTATGCCAACCGTGTATCGCGTAGAATGCGCATGCTCAGATCGTTCTTCGTGTGTGTATATATACTTCTAGACTCAGCAGGGCTTCTACAATTTTCAGTTTTCCGGTTCTGGACCGATTTTTGAACTCTCAGACCGATTGAGATTTGAAAACTAGTCTTAAAAATCTGTCGGAGAAAAATTGCCAGTGGCTGCTATTTCGCTATAAACCTTGTACATTTACCGGTTTTGACCACCAAGTAATTTATGACACATATCCGCGGGCCATATCCGTGTTAAACCAGTGTGCAGATCGGTGTGTATTCAGTTTCTCCAAATATCGATTTTTCTTAACACACGCGTGGGACAGGTGTATAGCGGATTAGTGACTGAAATAGAATGGCTTCAGCGTAAAGATACAAGAGTTCCTAGACTCGCCATTTCTGATGATGTTAAAATAAAATAAAGAAACCATGCACTGTCTTTATCTGTGTTCGTAATATTTAACCCCAAGTAACTGACACGGACTATCGGCCCGGGCTATTCCATATTAAGTTAGGAACTGTTACATTACGCTGTATTAGGGGTAATTTTTGTGTATATAAAATGTACATGTACGTAGGAATGCCGCAGATCCTGATGAGCTGGCTCACGTGATCTACAATTCGCAAACATTTTGATAAACGACAAGGTACATCTGTCGTGTTAAATGCGTGACTCATTAGGCATCAGGGATTAGGGATCAATTGAAATACTAAATCACACCACCGATGTACTTTGAACTCGATCTGAGGGTATGTATTCGCGATATTTTTAAAGGGACGAAACAAGGACGCCTCGAAGCGATCCTGGCCGAACAGGTATTCGCGTTAAAAAGTGTAACCGTTGTACACGTTTCAACGCTTTCATATAGCTACACGCTTCCAGGTAAAGCGTTGTGCACGTTTCAACTCTTTCACCTCGCTACATATGTACATGTATACGCAAAAGCGTGTTATACGCCTTGAAGCTAAACGTATTACACGCTTTACAACTAAACGGTTTGACAATGTGTATTACACGTGTACGAACCGTCTTATACGTTTAAACAACGTATACAACGCTTTTAAACTAAACGGTTTGACAATGTATATTACACGTGTACGAACCGTATTATACATTTAAACAACGTATACAACGCTTTTAAACTAAACGGTTTGACAATGTGTATTACACGTGTACGAACCTTATTATACGTTTAAACAACGTATACAACGCTACAGCAAACCGTTGCGTTCGCGTTGCGTTCGCGTTGAGCTTGCAAGTGTTGTCTACGGTGGAACAAAAACGGAGACTGCACCGTATATACGTGTATTCATGACCGTATCCATAGTAAAGAGGCAGCGGCGCAATTCAAATGTTAAAATGTTTTGTGCAATAGTGTAGTAGAAATTATAGTATATAACCAGCAACTTCCGCTGAACGGCGTCTGTTGCTAGTGATCAGTCATGTTTCTATTATTTTAGATGCCATGGTGTTGAAATAAACTGAACAGCGATTTGAAAGCGCCGCTAGATAATGTTATAGTTTATAGATGAAATAATACAGAAATAAGCATTAATTAAATCTGCAGAGCATGCAATATTAATGTGATAACATAATAAACAAACTGCAGAAGAAAAGTAAACTGTCAGTTTTAAATGTATATGTATACAATGTTCCAGCTGGTAATAACGGTTAAATAAAGGGTAAATCAGTGAGTGCCTATAATTAAATCATACTCTTGTAGTGGTCATAAGACTATCTAAAAATGAATGAACATTATTGTCATAATACATGTATGTATTTGTTGTCGGACCTCTAAATATGACACGATTGTAAATCTAATTTAGGAATGTAGTATGTGACAATATGGATGTTCATTTGTATACACAAGTGAAAGAAATTTATACTTTTTATTTTAGCAATGAATGTGTTGTTTACTCATATGATATCATATCAAGATTCATGTACATCATACATGCATGTATTAGTTGGTCTTATGTATTATGGCAGCTGTTAAGCATATATATCAAGAGTCCGAATGAAAACAAATGTGATTTGGCCATGCGGAATGGTGTTTCGTTACTATGTAATGCATGTGTGCAATATGAAGATATTAGGTGTAGGCAAACAGAAATTATAGGTGATTTGAGAAACTCTTACAAAACTTTCAAAACATAAACAGACAGACATTACAATTAAACTATTTTCCTATTCTGTTGTATCCCTGTCTATGCACATCTGCGACCCAGTGCCTTTAATAACGTTAATAAAGGGCTAACGTGATTCTCTCCGGAGATCTGAAAGATTGCAGTTTTATAACTGTTTAATTATCCCAATCAAATCATGATGTATATAATCTGATTACAAAGTGGCTTTTAGATCATATGATCTGACCATTGGTCAGTTGAGCAGCTATAACTATCTGACATCTAGTAACAACCCATGTGGTTTCATAGTTGTACATGTATGTATTGCGAGCAAATGGTGTAAAACAAATAAGCACTCCAAGAAATAAGGTGTGATTTGAGAACAAGAACACAGATTAATATAATAGATAACTATAAACTGAAGCCACCATAATTAAGAATACAAATTTGTTTGGGTGTCCGGTTTGGAGAGGTTCTACTGTATATTCAATTGCAGTTTATTTAGGATACATTTTCATGAAAAATATTGTTATATCCTGTTTATTTCAAAATAGAAGTATAATGTATGGTGGTACCATTCATTTGAACCATCTCAGTGAAATATTTCAAATGAGTGGTGCTAACACACCGTGATTATATATCATGGATATCGATGTGTATTACCTGTATGTGGGGTCCTTCAAGTCATTATGTCTCAGATATGCGCAAAACGTGATGAAGCGGATTACTGTCTGTTCCACATGTTTCTGCCGACGAACATTTGAATAGTAAATGCAATAAATCTAAAAAATATATAACAAAAAGTTCACCCTTCCATTTTCTTATTTCATGAAATACGAATATATATATATATATATATATATATATATATATATATGTATTGATTTTATTGCGAATACAATGTTCCTATGGGAATTTAATAAAGACGTTGGCGGGGGGGGGGGGAGGTGGGGAAGTTGGTGTCGAGGATGTGGGCGAGTTAAATAAACGAACAATTTAATCTGAAGCCTGCCTACTATATATCTGGAGAATATCGGTCAACAAATTCCAAAAATATTTAAAAAAAATCTATTTTAGCCCCATTGTAATATCCCATAGAAACATTTAATTTACCTATCAAATCAATGTTTCATGGAATTTCTTGAAATACAAGAAATGGGGAGGGTAACTTTTTGAACAAAAAGTTCTTGCATATAAATCTTGTTTTACATTTATGTTTGTAGTAGCCAAAAGTTCAAGGTCAAGGTCAAATGTTTGTGTTAAAGTTTCTGTCAAAATTTGCGTTAAAGTTTTCACATATCTACTATCTCTGTAACCGTAAGTCAGAATTGCTTGAAACTTTGTATGTTTAGTGGGCATCAAACATCAAATAAATACACTCTGAGACCATAAAATACCTCGGCGGGCTCGACATGCGGGTCCCGGCCATCCTCGTTTTGTATATTTAATGTATTTATAAACCATGGTCCGTCACTTCACCTGTGGTCGGACACACACCACACCTGACACACAGATGTTGTGTATTGAGGGAGCAACAGTTACTGCGGATTAGATTCAGCCGTTGATTGTTCGGCTCATTCTCTCCCAGGCACAGAGAGTAGGATAGTAATGTTGGTTTCGCCAGAGGCTCGGTGCATAAATGCTCGGTGCGTGACTCGTTTCATAAATATCATATCAAATGGAAACTCGTTTGAGATCCTCTATTTATGGTTGGAGTTTTCGAGGTATGTTCCGAAAGTGTAATAAATCTGCGAATTCGTCCAGAGTTTTCATTGGCTGTTGATCATCTCGCAGATGAATGAGACACAGTGAAGGAAAACTCGAAACCTTTCTATTGTTTATCATGTTTATGATTTTAACAATATTAAAGAGCAGATTAATGTCGGACTCAGACATTGTTAAAGGACTTAATGTACGTAGTAAAGACATGCTATTGTAATCACCTGACGTAACGCACATAGCGGCTGCACACATGTCTATAAATTACAAAATATGTGAATACCCCGAAATCGACGACTAACCCAAAAACTAGCGTCTCGACCATATTCTAATTATCCCGTCAAAATTGTAAAACAGCATTTAAATCAACTTAATTCATTTAGCCTTCAAAAGGAGATAAATTAGAACCGAATTGCATCAAACACACTTTGGTGCTCAGAACATAGTTCGATAAAGAATGGTTTATATTTTGTCACCGACAATGTGAAATTACAGCTTCTTTTCAACGAAATATACTCTCAAAATTCACCGGACCCATCCATTTTCATTCTGAGCATGTTCTGCAAGGATAGCGATCTGCGATTGCGAATAATAATCAACACGACAAACAACAATTGTATTCGTTTATACCTGACTGGAATCACTGGGAGCAGCCATTTTTTATTTTATTGTGGGCGATATTGACGGTCTGCGCAATATATTGAAGAATGCAAATGTGTTTGCTTTTTTTTACGGTCGAGTATGTGAGGTTAGTCAATTTTAGTGTGCAATATTCATTCTGTTTGTAATTATTCATCGATGTGAATGGTATTCCCTGTTGCTCGTAAGAGCCGAGTAGAAGGTAGAGGTTGCGAAGAGATTTGGTGCACCTAAAATTAATGAACACTAACAAGCTGATTCACCTTCTCAGCAAGCTCTGTGACTCCTGAACATAAATTGTTATTGTCTTCTGAATCTACGACGGTTAAAGTGTGCATCCAGCGTAGCTACATAAACATACAAACCCGCGAGCTTATTAAAATTACACACGTGCGAAATAAACTCAAATTTGGTGGCCACAGCCATTGATTAACCCGCCAAACGGGTAAACAAAACAAACCCAATTTTCTGATGGATAGAAGCAAACACAAAGAAACGCGCGAGTTTTACGTTATATAACTCGACAAAAATAAAAAGTCCGCAATCATGTTACAATACAATTATTTACAGCGAAAAGTATGACAGGTATATATCAGCGATATGGAAGTTGTCGTATGTCACAGGGTGACATTTTATAACATAAATCCTGTATCTGTTAGTTGGTTAATTTCGTTTAATTTTACGATTTGGATAAAATGTATGCGTTTGTATCGTCTCGTTTTGTAATATGTTGTCAATTGTCCGGTTGCATGTATGAGGCTCCTGCAGGAGTATGTATGTATGCACATAGTGTATGAATGCTCAAAGAACCTTTATTATCCCATATCACGCCCCATTGCATGTCCACCCACTAATCCGTTTCACGCACCAGGCATTCCGACAGGCAACGCCATCTTGAATGCATTAATTTAGTAATATAATGATCTTATAGTTTTTCACTTACGTGAAATTATATTTAGTTACTCATTTGATATTATTGGTAAGAGGTTTTCGATTGAATACATGTGATATGTCATGCCTTTGCTATTGCACTACCTCGCAGTCCGCTGTTTGCAATAAATAATTGTGCTGAGATTTATATCTGTAGTATGTAAACATGTAAACGTGTTAGATGTTGGTGGGTGGGGTGTATTCTATTTCTATACAATCCTTTGTTTAACTTTGGTGGGCTACGATGACTGACACTCCCTATTGAGTAGCTTATTTAGTCGCTAGGTTACGTCAGACATCGTACCCTGCATATGTTTCCTGAGGTGATAAAAGCCATAAGTCAAGCTTACTTGGTACCCAAAGAATTCTTACCGCTGGCGGAGAGTATCGTTGTCACTGACTCATCGCATCTCGATGCAGACGACTCAGAACCACAACTGGATACTCACGAATTTTCGAACATTGATTGGCGAAAAGAGCAAGAATCAGATGATACTATATCCGTTGTACTGGATCTGATGCGGCAAGGTCACCATCCGAAGGATGGCATTGGCACGTTTCCGCCAGAAGTTCAACGATATAGTCGTGAGTGGAAAAGATTACATATTCGAGACAGTATTCTCTACCGAGAGACTGTTCTTGATGGTAAACCATCCTACCAACTTGTGTTGCCATCTGCATACCGTGAAA
The DNA here is from genome assembly GCA_029237695.1 of Conchocele bisecta. NCBI lineage: Eukaryota > Metazoa > Mollusca > Bivalvia > Lucinida > Thyasiridae > Conchocele > Conchocele bisecta. The sequence continues at coordinate 33,092,464 of CM055265.1, read as the reverse complement.
CAGCCCTAAAGGGATTACACGATGACGTCGGTCACCAAGGCAGAGACAAGACCACTTGGCTAGTAAGACAACGTTTTTTCTGGCCAGGACTTGAAGCTGATGTTCAACGGAAGGTAGAGAAATGCGGCAGATGTATTCGGAGGAAGACTCCTGCGTTACCGAGAGCGGAACTGGTCACTATCCAGACGTCTAGACCTATGGAGTTGGTCTGCATTGATTTCCTATCGTTGGAGCGCTCAAAAGGTGGTTTCGAGGACATATTGGTCATCACTGACCATTTTACCCGGTATTCCCAGGCTATACCGACTCGTAACCAATCTGCGAAAGCGACAGCGAAGGCACTATATGACCACTTCATTTGTCACTATAGCTTTCCTGCACGACTACATAGTGATCAGGGGCGCAATTTTGAAAGCCGTGTAATAAAAGAGTTGTGTCAAATAGCAGGAGTACAGAAGAGCCGGACTACTCCGTATCATCCCATGGGAAACGGCATGGTTGAGAGATTCAACCAGACGCTCATCAAGATGCTAGGTACCCTGGAAGAATACGAGAAATCCGACTGGAAATCCTATGTGGCACCATTGGTACACGCCTACAATGCTACCAGACACGATTCGACAGGATTTTCCCCACACTACCTTATGTTTGGCTGGCATCCATGCCTTGCCGTAGACGCTTTTCTTGGTGTGGAGAATCCTGCGGAGACTGCTGGTAGTAGGGAGTCGTATGCTAGGAAGCTGAAAAAACGGCTGGACTATGCCTACAAAGTAGCTTCAGCAGAGGCCAAGAAAAACAGTGCCAGATACAAAACCCAGTATGACACCAAGGTTCGAGAATCGACCCTGGAAGTGGGTGACAGAGTTCTGGTCAGGAACGTGGGTATCAGAGGCAAACACAAACTGGCTGATAGATGGGAACGAGACCCATACATTGTCCTGAGAATTCCAAACCCGGAAGTGCCTGTGTATGAAGTGCGGAAGGAATCCGGAAATGGGCCAGTAAAAACCCTTCACCGGAACTTACTTCTGCCCTTCATGAGCATACCATGTGTTGACCCTCTGGTACCTGACGATCCAAACCCGACACCAGAACAAGCGACAGGGAAAACAACCCGGCGAAAGACGAGAAAAGCGCCAGAAAGAACAACATCAAACACAGATTCTGATGTTACTACAGATTGGAGTTCAGATAATGAAGCCCAGAAATATGTCATTCCTGCTAGAAGGAAGAATTGGCGCAGACCAAGCGGCGATTCAATAATGCCACCTTCTGCCTCATCCACTAACTCCTCACGAGTCAGTAATCTGGATCAGGCAAGTCTAACTTCTAGTAGAGAAACCACTGGTAGGAACAGTATTAGATCATCCCGTGACAATAGAAATGAAAGTGTGACATCAAATGACACACCTATGTCTACAACCATATCTCCTGCTGCTATCGAGAGTAGTAGGACAGAATATGATACCGTAGGAGATGAAGCGCATGACACACCAGCTGGACCAAGGCGGTCAACAAGAGATCGAAGACCACCTGACAGGTATGGCCAATGGGTCATGCCTTATATAATACAAGTGGACGAGAAAGATGTCATATAGTGTAATATATTACTTGTTTTTTAGTATGGGTAGGCGCCTGCCTATACTATTAACACTAATAATATGGGGAGAAATGTCAAAGGATATTTCAGTTGTCAAAATGTACATAAAGCATTAATGTTTGGGTTTACATGTTTCGTTATTATTCGCGTAGTAATACAGTAACAAATAGTGTATGCATTACTTGATTGGTACATGACATTTGCATGCATGTCAGTGTAATGTATTTGTTCATAATGCAACTCGCGTTAATTATGGATAAACAAAAATGGACAATTGAGCACTTGTTTTTGCAATATATAGTATATAGGATATATACTCGGATATATAGTATCCGTCACGTGCGTAACGATGTTATTCGCGGAAACAGGTACTCGCGAATCGCATTGAAGTCAGATGATAGAATGCCGGTAGTCATTCTCTCATTGTGGGGGAGAATGTCACAGGGTGACATTTTATAACATAAATCCTGTATCTGTTAGTTGGTTAATTTCGTTTAATTTTACGATTTGGATAAAATGTATGCGTTTGTATCGTCTCGTTTTGTAATATGTTGTCAATTGTCCGGTTGCATGTATGAGGCTCCTGCAGGAGTATGTATGTATGCACATAGTGTATGAATGCTCAAAGAACCTTTATTATCCCATATCACGCCCCATTGCATGTCCACCCACTAATCCGTTTCACGCACCAGGCATTCCGACAGGCAACGCCATCTTGAATGCATTAATTTAGTAATATAATGATCTTATAGTTTTTTTTTTCACTTACGTGAAATTATATTTAGTTACTCATTTGATATTATTGGTAAGAGGTTGTCGATTGAATACATGTGATATGTCATGCCTTTGCTATTGCACTACCTCGCAGTCCGCTGTTTGCAATAAATAGTTGTGCTGAGATTTATATCTGTAGTATGTAAACATGTAAACGTGTTAGATGTTGGTGGGTGGGGTGTATTCTATTTCTATACAATCCTTTGTTTAACTTTGGTGGGCTACGATGACTGACACTCCCTATTGAGTAGCTTATTTAGTCGCTAGGTTACGTCAGACATCGTACCCTACATATGTTTACATGTTGAGCCTGATTAAATGCACAGGGAATTTATCAAACTGTAAACTAATAGAACCCTGTGTATTTATTTCAGGTCACCTCTTCTTTGTCCATAAAAAAGAACTCACAGCCTTTGCGTGTTTATAGTATTTAACCCGTTGGAGGTAGAACCCTGTGATATATTTATCATGTTTATCCCCTCAACACTGTCACAGTGCGTATGTGCCGTGAAACACTGTGCCGTGAAACATTTTTGATATCCTGTCAATACGACCTTATCACCGCGTATGAATATATGCGATGATTGTGCTTACTTTTTTTGCATTTTAAAGCCAGTTGTAGGTGTTTACGGGATAAATAGAATAGTAGGCTAGTGCCGTGAATGGGAAAAATATCTGACGCGGCACGGAAACGGGATGTGCTCGGCAGAGCCTTGCCCATCCCGTTACCTGAGCCGTGCCAGATATTTTCACATTCACGGCACTAACTTACTATTCTCTATTTTTCACATCGCCGTATTTCACTGATATTGCTATCGACATCAAATAAACAGCGGTAACGTCTCTGGCATGCGCTATTGTCGGTACGCATGAAAGAAATATCGATGGATATCCACTATGCAGTGTGTGTATTTGAGTACAGACGTACCATGCGTGCGTGCATTTATAAATGAGCGAACATAATTTAGGGACCGGACATGATCATCTGACTAAGCTTTGTTTTCTATATAAAACTCCGCCACTTATTTGAATCATCATTACATACAAGATACATATATAAATATATTTGAATCATCCGTTTAACGTATGTTGAAACCACCATTGTACACAACAGATAAATAGAGAGAATACATGTGTTTTCGTTAACATTTTAAGGAATCACGGTTATTGCTCATGATATCAAAGTGGCAATTCAAGTTGCGTATCAACAGTATGATAATGTCAATTAACACGTCCGTTAATGGTAAATGAATGTTTATTTTGCCCGAAAATATCATATCTAAAGAATGGACGAACAAAATAGGTATCCCTATATTACAACATAATTTGTGTTTATGCTGTTGGAGCCCAGCCACAACCTGTTCAACATATGGAATCATCTAAAATATTCATCATGGACGAATCCATGTAAGTTATGTAGGGTGAAATGGTTAATTGTCATCATAATAATAATCGTTCATTCTCTCAGGTCACATACTGATGTACGGGAGTGGATTATAATATCGAGACAGACCGGCGGTAACGGTCTGCAAAGGCACAGTAACTCAGGTGTACGTGATACAGGTTATTGACTATATCGACGATGAGGGATTATTTACCAGATTAATAATTATTACGACTCCGCAGAAAAAAAGGGGATGATGTCTGTACGTAATGCCAGTGAAGCTCCAGATCCGTAAATGAACACGCTCGTACTGATCAGGAGCAACATTATGAAAAGTGTACCCCCATATCAAAAGCCGCATGCGTGGGGTAGTCTGAACAGGATCAGGCCTGGTCACACCTTGGTCAGGTATCACGAGTTACCACTTGCTCTCTCTCTCTCTCTCTCTCTCTCTCTCTCTCTCTCTCTATATATATATATATATATATATATATATATATCTACTGACACAGATGATGACACAACTGGCGGTTTGAACTGACATCTCTCCTGGTAATTCCACGGGTCCGTGATCATAATGATATACTGAACTGATGGAATGTTTGGCAACCGTTCCCTAGAGATCGGTACACACTGGTTATTGTGCGAAACTGGGAGTATTTGTTACACGGAGGGGAATCGACGTGTTCATAGGTGGAAGTTTTTTGCCCCCCCCCCCCCCCCCCCCCCCTCCCCCCCCCCCTTAGAGCCGGAGGCATATAGTGTTTAGACTGTGTGTCCGTGTGTCCGGCACATTAAGAAGTTCGCCGGAGTTTCGAAATTATGTTATAACTTTTATATCTCTTGAAGGATTACTTAAATATTTCAACACAATATACTTGTGGACAAATGCCACACATCCATGCTGCCCTTAATATAACCTTGACCTTTTGACTATGACAACTTTGAACTTTTACCCGCATTAAGACGTTCGCCGAAGCTTCTCATTTCTGTCATATCTTCTATATCCTTCGATGGAATACTTTAATATTTCAATACATCATACTTCTAGACAAATGCCACACATCAACACTGCCCGTAATATGACCTTGAAATTCTGACATTCATAAATGTGCTTGTGAATACTTATCACTTTGGTTAATAAACTTTGCCACAGTTTCTCCAATCTGCCGCCAGGCGCATTCGTGTGCCGACAGGCCACGTTTGTTGTTTGGATATATGAACAGCAAAAGCAGCTGATATCAGATAGACTCATATTATTTTTATCACAATTTATTATTATTCCACCGATGTCGAGGAAATAAAGCGCACGGACCGCGCAAAAGTGTGTAAAATCTTCGACTGCCGGCCTCTTCCGAGTTATTCCGGCCAGTTCTCCGAACACTTCAACTCGGAACAGTCATATTCATTAATCTGACACTGCTGATGTAAACAGTTAGAATTATAGCAGTTAGTTCGAATAAACATGATAAATAGGTCCCACCAGACTGAAGTGCCACGTATAATGGGCGTCCGAGAAACAATGCTCTTACACCCAGTGTAGACCTGACATCCGGAGTGGTATATCGTCTCAGTTAAACTTTCAAGATCCGTGATAATCGTCGCAGAAGCTCAGTGTTTATATGTGACCAGTCTTGAAGGCACGTAGCACACGGCATGTCTGTGTGTTTTATTGGCTATTTAAATGTACATTTCCACTCGGTAGGCACAAACTATTCTTTATCATGTTTATAGGAATTAAATAAGTGTATAATTGTTTCAATATTCCACCAGTTCTAAAATTACGAGTGCCCGCTATACAGGAGTGCAGGAAAAATCCCCCCGGACATAACCCCCACCCCATGATTTGTGACACTGGAGAACAAAATCCCCCCGTCTAAAATCACAGGTATGACATAATCCCCCCCCCACCCCCCCCCCGCAATCAAAATTCAAGGTAGGACAAAATCCCCCGGTCCAGAATCAAGTTAAATCATATTCCATACTTTTATTTGCACAATAAACATCAAACATCAAGCACATTTAATGAAGTATTTTCAGTTGCACAATCAAACAAGCACATCTAATGAAGTAGTTTCAGTTGCACAATAAACGTCAAACAAGAATATGTATGTATCGTTTGTACATTTGTATACTGATGTCGGTCCCAAACCATATTGTTTTTTTTTCTAATTTTGATGGGGGTGATTATGTCCTACCTGTGATTTTGGACGGGGGGATTTTGTCCTACCTGTATTTTAGACGGGGGTGGGGGGAGTTTGTCCTCCTGTGTCAAAAATCATGGGGGGGGGGGGATTATGTCCGGGGGGGATTTTGTCCGTATCCCGCTATACAGATATAATTATTTAGAATATTTAGTTTACTGATAGTGACGCACGTTGTTGTATCAGGCTATTTTCACATGCAAATGAGGCATGGTATTTTTTAATTATTTATACTAATTAAACACGTTGCCTGAACAAATAATATTTTCGAGAGATTATAAAGTATGATAATTGCACATCAAAAAATAACTGATATCAGTGTGGAAAGTTACGTGTGATATAAAATGCATGCGAATGCCAATCAATACGTGGGTTAATCATGGTAATGGTGAATGTATGTTTAGTTTGTCTCAGATGAGGTCTCTGATATAAATAACATTTTGTGCCTACTGAGTGGGCATGTACCTTTAATCTGGTAGATTGTGGCATTTATATAGTATATTAGTATACCTAATTGCAATTTCTAGGCGTTGCATTGGTCAATTTCATATCACGTGATAACAAATATTCTACAGAGTCGTCCGCTTCACAACGCAGCGGGCAATTCACAACGCAGAGGACAATATTAGAGGGGATTCTGAAATACCGACGTTAATCATGTTCATAATTAATATTATTCGGTATAATAAATTAAATATCGCCCTTTGTTGAGAGGAATATTGTGTATTATTTCCCCTCCACAATATTCCCCTAAATGTAAATACTTTGATTTAACGACGGCACTGGCTCGATGACTTTGCATGTCGGGTAACATTACCCTAAACAAGAGCAGTATTTATGAACTTGGCCTACACTGTTCACAATACGGCCGATGGCGTAGGGTAACTGACAAAGGGAAACGAATGATCTCAAATATTAAAACGTAATAAGTCTCAATATTTCGACATAGTTTCACATTTTTTTGACATGTAGTGATATTTAAGTCGACATACTTGCGACGGATAAATTATGTTAACATCTCGATATCTCGATATCTAATATATACCACCATATGTATCGTGTCATCAGTATCTGCACTGTGGATAGTTTGATCTTTATTCACAAATTCTGAGTCGATTCAAGTTACTTAGGCGTGACAGTGTTAAAATACAAGCATCACAATCATCATGATCATTAGAGCGGCATGATATGTCATGCAATACACATATGTCCGAGGTTGGATTACAAGCTGTTCTAGGTCACACGAGGCCATACACGTGATGCAGCGACTAGTAAGCCCTGATCAGTTTGCACAGTAAAATACTCATTACTCTAGCTGGACATAAATACAGAAGGACAATGGTAATTGGCGGGTAATTGAATAAATACCGGTACTTGGCATGTATATTAAAGGTACATGCCCACTCAGTAGGCATAAACTGTTTTTTATAGGAATTAAATAAGTGTATAACTATTCCACCAGTTCTAAAAAATAAAAGTGCCCTATATACAGATATAATCATAAAGTAATATTTATTTTACTGATAGTGACGCGCGGTGGTATCAGGTTATTTTTATATGCAAATGAGGCATGATATGTTTTAATTATTTATACGAATTAAATTCGTTACCCGAAAATAATTATATTTGCGACAGATTATAAAGTATGATATTGCATATCAAAAAATAACTTGAAATACAGAGAATAAATAGTAGTGTCCGTTAACATTTTAAGGAAACACGGTTATCGCCTCTGATATCAGTGTGGACATTTTCGGCTGATATAAAATGTATAATAATGTCAATCCATACGTGGGGTAATGTTGAATGAATGTTTATTTTGCCAGAAAATGTCTCATATGATGTCTGATATAAAGAGAATTTTGTGCCTACTGAGTGGGCATGTACCTTTAAAATCAAACAATATGTGTTCACATTATCACAATAAAACAACGCTGTTGACGTATATCAAGGTCTGTTGATGATACCGAGATAGTATGTCATGAAATATAGTAATTATATCAATGAAATAATGATTTTATTGAGAAAATAAAATTATATGGGAATTTAACATGGGGATAAAATATATTTGAAAAATAAAATGGAATGTGTGATCGATTGTCAAAATATAACTTTTGTTTTCTTAGTTTAATACATCATTTCCAAGCTATCTACAATACAATCAATATGACTTGGGCGTGGGGTGCATGAAAACTAGTACAATTTTGTGATATCGAGTGCTACTGGCTGACCCGATTGTTGTGTATCGTTTTCACGACACGGTGGCCTGGATTATCCGTGCATTGCTACTCTCTGACCCGATTTCACACGAGTGTGTATTTATAATTAGCGTGGGGTAATTCGTTTGGTGTATTTTGATTTGTAACCAGCTGCACGCCGTCACGCGCCTGTCAAATACAGCGGACGGATAGAAGGCGGAGCTTCGTCAGTGAAGGTGTTTGGACAGATGATCATTATGCTGGTGTCATATGGGTATTTCGGTGTATTTGCGTGGATAATACTTCTAGTTATACGTGCAACTCTCTTCGCGGGAGGTGACGTACATTGTACATGTATATAGGTAACAATGCCCACAAACCACCAGAGATACCGAAATAACACATAACACACCGATATATGAACCGTTATTCAAGAAACTGTGACGCAGACCAGTGCTAAAGGGGCGGGACAATTTTTTTTAGATAAAATGACGTAGGTTTTATTACCAGATTACTGACACAATGGGGCGGCCGGAAAACTTCGAAGAACTCTTAGATTTGTGAGTATTGGAGTATTTTTTTCAGGCGCAATATAAGTGCAATATAAGTGCGCCCCTTAGTGCAAATACTGGATTTGTGACAGTAATTGCTATATTTGAATACAAAAACGAATACAGAATCGTTTATTTTACGCCCCCGCCCTCCCCGGTCTCGGTATACATGTTAGAGCCGGGAGGTATTATATTGTTTTGACTCTGTGACCATCCGTGCGTCCGGTTAAGCACTTTGCAGGAGTTTCTCCATTCTGCCACCGTGCGGGGTGGGGGGAAGTGGTGCATTGCTCTCAGAGGTTTATACGTGTATCAATAGCAGGGCTTCTCAAATTTCAGAATGCCAATCGGTCCGGACGTAATTGTCGGCCCGAAGGAGCAGGTACGATTAGGGCTACGCCCCTCCCACCCCACCCCCGTGTTTGTCTAATAACCATGTTATGGCAGCATATGATAATCGTCTCATAAGAAGATTGTTATGTGTCCTCTTGCTGAATCTCGCGGTTTTTTATTACTGACCCGATCACGTCGTACATAATATGCACGTGCGGTTGTAATCATTGCTGATTGTGACGTTTGAAGGGCGAGACATCAAAGGTTACAAGGTCGTGCCGATCTGACCTTGGATACACGTCGACGTGATGTCAACAGAGACACACATTTACGATCAATTACTCAACACATATGTATCCATTTCGTGACACTATTACGCATGGAATAAAATAGAACTTTATTTAGTAAGATTTGGCTCTGGAATTATCTTTCGCACATAATTATTCCAAGTAAGATTTGGCTCTGGAATTATCTTTCGCACATAATTATTCCATAACTTTATGACATCGAAATTTAAAAGTAGGAGGTGCAGAATCCCCGATAAAAGGTAAGGCAAAAACCGGCGATGCGATACAGTAACCAATAAAATATATCGAAATATGTTCCATCCCCCACACAATAAACATGTATTGGTAGCACATAATAATATTCTCCTAAGACGACGATTATCATTGTTTTTTGTCAAGAATTATTGGTGTTTGTCCACATTTGTTCTACTTCTTAATAAAAGCATGTTTCAGGAGCACATGATAATCGTCTCCTAAGACTATTGGTACGTGTCCTGTTAGGGACATTTTACAATCTCATGATCTCGCGATATCGAGCATACATGTAGGTTGATCGCGAGATTGCGAAGTATGATCACGAGATTGCGAGACGAAAACGCGCGATTCTATCATATTCAATCTTGCATTTTCGCAACCTCGCCCACAGGTGGAAGATAGCGCGTTTTTGCTTCGCGATCTGCATCAACACGCATGAGCAAAACTAACCCGACTTTTCCGTCTGTACCACAAGGTAAGTCGCCCTGCACTACCTGCGGTTTATAATTCGGGTTACAGCAAACTATATTTCCAAAAGCGGAAGGCGAGATGGCGAAAACCCGAGACGATTCTCATATCTGAGACGATTTGCATGTTTTCGCAAGACGGAAACATTGCGAAACGACAGCTCTAGACGAATTATAATGCTGATTGCTTTATTTTGGATTGCGGATGGCAGACGTACCTTTATCCAAACTGTAGATCCTGATGAGCCGGCCGATGAGCCGGCTCAACGGGATCTACGCCATTCATTTGCAATTTGCATTTGAGATACATGCCACATGACCCTGGTGAATTCATGTGGTACGTATCTCAAATGTAATCCTATTGTATTGCGCGTAACGAAGTCGGAAAAACACCGAGTTGAATTATCAGTAAAAATGAAATTGTGCGTGTGAAGACGTGGTAAACGTAGGTTCATAAACAGAGTCTCTATGATTATGTGAAACGAAATGCACGACTATGTATTCAATTTCCGAATAGTTAAAGCATAATCTGCGAGTTAAACATCAGATACCGTCAATCTCGTGTTATGAACACTTCAAGTAACAAACACGCACGAATACAGATACTATCGATTTATAACGAGGTGGAACATAATACATGTTATTGACCAGTGATCTAGTGAAGAAATATGTAGAATGCACATGATTTAAACGACTTATTTATTGAAAAGATCTGTTCATTGTAAGATCCATTTTGCCAGTAGAGCCACATAAGATACTACTACTACAACTTGTATATGTACATGTATCACTACTGAACATGGAAAGCGATACTATACTGGTGTAGGGAGTCTGTAAACTACGAGAGTTGTCCTATCCCGCCTCCAGCCTTCGTAACCCTGGGGAACGATTAACATGTCAAACTTGCTTTATCACCGTGACCATAGCATGGTGTCTACCACGATCCGACAAAATGGGGTTATTCATGTGTAGACCGAGACCAGACAGTGCCACCGGCCAGTCTATCTATACACATCACCAACTTGAATGTTCGCAATTCGATCAGCCCGGTTTTATCAGATCGGGTCACATACGGGGTATACGGATAAGAACATGGACAATACTGCATTTGGAAGAGTTTGCAGATTTTGATTCTCTTGCGTGTTAGGTAAATCAGACGGCTGTGTAGATCCTGATCACACTGCGCGGAAACTGGTTTGTAAGCTGCCCATGCGACTATACACATGACGTATATGCGCAGTCTGACCAGAACCTACCATGTTTATTATCAGTGAAACACCAACCATGCCTTGATATTACATGTCTATTACGGGAATACTAGTACGCAAAATACGAATACACGTATCTTATAGCATTGTCATGATCATGATGATTGGCTAATGCTGCTTACACCGGCGTCATTGTATAACGCCAACAGACTACGCTACACACACTTATAGTTATATATCTATATTATAATGCAGTGTAGACATGTAGACTGGTGGCAAAACGACGGGGCGTCTCTTATCACCATATTACCATAATCAGACTTACAATCGCCATATTCAAAACCCACGATCAAAGAGCAGGCAAGCAATGACTAACCGTCTTACCGGGACAAGCCCTACAGAGCAATTTCCGTGCCACTTGTGCCAGTTAATGTCAATACATAGATACATTACTTACTAATGGAATACACACACTGGTCTATAGCACGAATCAATGCGAATGATGAGTAGAATCTAACTTGCAAACCTGTTTTCAGCGTAAAATTCTATTCAGCCAACATAACTGACACACGTTATTCGCAAAGGGAGATGACTATGGATGACCTGCAAACATATCGCTATCACGTTATCCCGAACATAATTGAAATCAGTTACACCCCTGACTCTTTTTGGGATACTTGTATATTATACTAAAATACCAAACAAATATACCTCAAATACACCATCAAACGTAGACTACCAGTGTATTCATCGGCTTTCCCCATGAGAGGTTACATATCACGGACATAATTATCCTATTCGGATATATCAGTATATAACCTGATCCATGTCCCCTCCCGCTCCTTTGGAGACGTATACATGTATGCAGGGCCGTGTATGCAGAGGCATAAATACTATAATAAATCATTGATGTATGCTACATGTTGTATATGTACAGGCGGTAAGTACATGAATACATTATATTTAGTTGAGTTCCTTTCGGATAGATTATTGCTGTCAATGCTGCAGCGACAATAATGGAACTGAGACGTTGATCAGAACATATGTTGGTTGCAACTATCATGATGCACCCGGTCTCGGTAGAGCCGGAAGCATATAGTGTTTGGACTGTGTGTCCGTGTGTCCGTGTTTCCGTGTGGCTAAGTGTCCGGCACATTAAAAAGTTCACCGGAGTTTCTCAATTATGTCATAATTTCTGCATCCCTCGAAGGATTTCTTAAATATTTCAATACACCATATAAGTGGGCAAATAACATACATCCATGCTGTCATAAATATGACCTTGACATTTTGACGTAAAGAACTGTGAACGGTTTCACATATTAAGACGTTCGCCGGAGTTTCTTAATTATGCTATTATGTCTATATCCCTTAAGGACCAACTATATACCTGATCATCGTTTGATGTAAAATATGTCAGTTTTCTGGACAGGTTTGTGCCTGTGTTTTTAACAACTCGAACCTCCATTATAAATAGCTTCATACACAGACAATCGCACAGGGTATCACTTACCTGGCAAACCACACAACACATACCATATATACCAACTACTGTACTCTGTTATTAGCTATCAAATCCAGTGACATGTAAGCAGATAGCTTAGTGTATTGTTCCTGGTGTCTACTCACATACTATGCTAGTAAATATGGCTTTATCTATAGGTAACGTGTACAGTAACATCGGCTGTGCATCATAGTGGAAAGTTTACACGTTGACATTTATTTTGAAATTGATGGGCGAAATGCACTTTTGTATAGTTTGCTGGCACAATATTTATAGCTTGCCGTTCTCATATCTATGTATTATGTATTGCACCAAATTGTATTTGGTTTACTGTCATACTATTTGCTGCATGTGTTAAACGCACACAGCGGTGTAACTGTACGATGGCTTGTACATACAAATATGGTGGAAATGGCAACTCAATGTTCAATATAGTATACAGTAACAAGACAATGTTAGCATACGTTATATTAATATCTCACATCAATCTTATGAAGCAATTATCATTGAAGTCAAGTGTATCTATATATTACCTAATACCTTAATATATTACTTCAATATTTCAATACATCATACTTTTGAGCTTCACAACTTTTAACTTTTAACACAAATTAAGATGTTCGCCGGAGTTTCTCATTTCTGTCATAACTTCTGTATTCTTTGATGCATTATTTTAATAGTTCAATACATCATACTTGTGGACAAATGCCACACATCCACACTGCCCTTAATATGACCTTGACCTTTTGACCTTCATAACATAATGTGCTTGTGAATAATTATCACACTGGTTAATTAACTTTGCCACCGTTTCTCAAATATGCCACCGGGTGCATTCGTGTGCCGACAGGCAACATTTCTCGTTTTCTCATGTAAATGAGTTTTCCAGATTAACTTCAATTTCTCGTTTGTTTACATCAGTTCAAATATACAGACACACTCAGGAAGATTATGTTTTATTAGGCCGGTATATTAAACATGTCAGTTCGATGATTGAATCGATTCGATTCATACTGGTTTTGTTTTTTTCAATATACTATGTTGTATACATGTACCAGATGAGACATGTTTCAACTCGTCATGGTATGCATACATATGACATATGACCTTACGGTACACCAAAGAGAAAATAAAGTAAGTATAAAAATTATGTAACATTAAACTTGTGTTTTTGGACCGCTAGAATGCTAGATATATATATAATTAATTGTGTTTAACAGGCTGTTAACAGCCCTGGTCATTTTAGGCACCGATCTCTTAGTCCCAGCGCCTAAACGTAATCGAGGTACACTAATATTACTACACGTACAACTGGGATAACCGACTTCAACACTCACGTACAAGAAAGCCAAATTGCTAGTGAGTGCTAAATATCTGGTAAGGATTACCCGTACCGCTAACCGCCCAGCCAATCGCTCACAGCTTGTCAGTTAGTGTAAACATGTTCGCATGAACAGGAGACTCTTTGCACGTCGGTTGTCAACAGCAAACTTCAAGGGAACAAGACCTGGCAGTGTGTCACATACTTCCATATACATGCAATATCAGTATTGCATGATTCTACTAAGTGTGTACTTATATAATGTATGCACTGTCGTGCAATACATATGCATTACACATACTATATAACTTGCATCATTGTAAACAATACATATTTGATTAGTAGAATATATTATGTATTATAGTGTATCAAATATATACAGGTACAATGTATATCTTAAAATATAAGATCTGACAATATCATAATATAAACAATTGAATGTAGGCACAGGTGCATACAAATATAGGCTGGAAGGCACTCGTATATACATGTAATTATGGTAAAAGGAAGATACCTCTGAAACATTATACACAGTTTGTTACAGATCAATATATAATACAAATTAGCAGGTTGTGTCAGTCATATTGGAGGCCACATTGAATTAGATGGATCTTACACACTGTATTGCAATATGCTTTATTTTATCAAATGTATAGTTAATGTGTATTAATTCCAGAAGATAGACATATGCTAAAGTAATTGCTTGTCGAGCCCATCGTGGAAAGCGCGACACGGTGGTCATAGTGGCATATGTACGGCCGTCCATGTGAGAGACTGTCCTAAATGCACATCACTTATATCTCTCCAATCATAATCAGATTGTGCTTTAACGTTTATCACAAAATTTCCTTTTTTTAAAATACATTATACGTAGATTGGCAACGCAATGTCGCGTCAACATGAACGTCAAACTTTTTTTTTGTTACCATCCATACATGATTCCGTAGACCATCCATTTGGCATTCCTACATACGGTCAATATCAATTTACATTGCGTTAACAGTTTTACGAAATTGTATTTAAACGTCTTAATTACCATATACATGTATATGTAACCACATAAATACACCCTGATACGATCACTAAATATTGGGACTATCAATACACCCTCGGACTAGCAACAGCATAGACAGGCTCAACATGCGTGCTGCGCCCTTCTGTATGTATATTGGACAAGATTTGCCGGCCATCTTGGACGCAATGTTATTTCAAATATGAAATGATTGAACCTTTAATAATAGTGAGTGTAACTCCAAGACTTAAATACTCCAAGACTACAATACTATTTGCCTACTTGTGAATCAATGTTGTGAAGAAAATATAACATTTACATATTTTGTTGGCATTCTTGGCAGCCATCTTGTATATTTGAAAGGTTAAGCTACTCATACTTATTGAAAAGGTTAATATATGTGTTGTTCAGTGATATGCTGCCACCCGATGTGTGAATATATTCATTAATGTCACCTTTATGTGTTTAATAAAGCTATGGCAGCCATCTTGGACGCCATCTTGACTTATGGATTAGGCTCCAGTGGGATTCATGGGGACATGAAATCATTATTATGATTTCATGACAATACTAAACAGCCTCGTAAATTGCAATGATGAATCACGATAAAATTGCAATGTACACAAATATATGTTCACTAGTTGGAATAAGGGGGCTGATGGAATTCATAAGTCGGAGAATACGATATAACACATTAATGAACATTAATGAACATCCACTATATCTAGTGTACCCAACGATGTATATCTCTTCACAGCCGTACATGTGAATACAGACGTCATTCACAGTTATTTACCATTAGTAAACAAACATTTAATTGCGACTGGCTTTACCCTGATCAGACTGCCAGTGGCCAACTGCGCTAACTTAATAAAGAGCAACTGTACCAAGTATTTTCCTGTGCAGACTCACAGTATTACATTACTAATGATAAACACTGTAGACTCTAATCAGACTGTAGGATTCCACAGGCTGACCCAAAGCATCAGTGATTGAAATAAATTATACTTCACATCATGTCCTTATTGCAGCTTACTGACGTATAAATCAGTGCATTTAGAGCAGAACTGTCTGATCTGGTCTATCCTGGTCGCAATAGCATTTACAATATTTACAAAACACTGTGAACGTACATGACTTAATTAAATGTATGTACAGGCGACTGGGTTTGGAGTTTACATGTGTTCACCATAGAGTAAATGAAAGTCGTCCAGAAAATTCACGTTACAATTGTGACATGTTAAAATTGTCAATATTCTCATGTATTGTACAGGGCGCAGAACTGATATTGGACTGAATCGTAATATAAAATGCATAGCTAATGTTCTAACAGTCAGTCTAGCTCATGAGATATCTGGCGAATTAATCTGAAATACATCAGTCATAAGTAGATATGACCTACTCGGTATTTAGGCTAGCAACCAAGTCTGCATAAACAGTGTAAATCAACCAACTATAACCGGTGCAAAATCCAATACTGGTGGTCCGTGCACAGTTTCGGATAATGCGCTATTCTCTCCAGCGGTGTATTCCACGGGAGCGATATTACACACACGAAGACCTATTCGATAGTCGGTACTAGATTATTCGATTATTGTGTTCTAGACTAGTATTGTGTGACCCGTGTTACAAATAATGGATGATAAAGAAAATAGTCGGCTACGATTCGTGACAGAAGTTTGGGTTTTAGTAAATAAAAAGAGCTTGAACGAATTCACCTCAAATTCTGCAAGTCTTTCCTGGGTGTTAAGGTGTCAACTAGCAAGGCAGGCATTTATGGGGAACTGGTACGTTACTCATTGTATACAAAGAGATACATACGAATTGTAAAATATTCGGGCAAACTGATCAGTACTAACAATTGTATCTTACATAACTTGTATACTGCTGCTATGAGGGAAGCTGATGATGGTAAAACAAATTGGGTATCAATGTTAAAAGACTTGTAATAAACACTTGCGCTTCAGTTGTAATTGGTCACCCAGAGGAGAGCGGTTCGTGCAGCCCTGCACTGCAGTGACAGGCCATCACGGTATGTGCTGGCATTTCGCTACATAACATGACACGGCTGGTGGTAGTGGAGATACATGTTACCGAACGCTGATTGGTTAAACGTGTATTTGCAGCGGGAAATTTGAATGGGGCTCGCACGGCTGCTGCTCGCATCTCGTCTATATAAAGGAGGCGAGCTGCTCAAGGCAGTAACTAACTTGTCAGTCGACTGACCCACTCATATTGTGAGTAACCGCCAGTGACATATTGTCGACTCGGGTACACAATTAGTTCCCGTCACGCTGAATAACTTAATACTCTATCACATAGAAGATGCCTATCATTTTATTATCATATTTCCCTCTCCCACACACATTAGAACGCAGTATATTGCATCATTCTACAGGTTGAGACCAGTGTATTCAAGTTTACTTCGCTATTAGCTACATATCATAAAAGGACGGTCGTAAATTTGTGTAAATATTTAAAAGAAGCATTCGAGTACAAAAAATCAGCAATTATCTAATGTAAATGTGTTGGAATACCATCTACTATGTTGCATATACATGTATTTGTTTATATAACGATAAACTTGTATGAGTTTAAGTCAATAAATTATATTATATTATATTCTGTGCAAATAACCCGGGATCGATACATTAACGTGACGTGATGCACTGCGGTCACATGGCTGATCATACAATGGTGTTCAATAACATTCGTGTGGTGTGTTTGCAATCGTTTCAGAATATTTATGACCATAAATACGTAAACAAAAATTGTTTTAAAATGACGCGTCCATGGATATCGATACAGGTAGGTACACGTGAATTTTTTTTTTACAAAAAATACAACAAATCATTGGCAAATTAACTACATGTATTGCTTGAATTCCCAAATTTCGATTTTCAGTCTTTGAAAGCAACTGGAAAAAATAAGTATTTTCACACTAATGACATGTCATAACCATTTCTTACATTTCAGCCAGTAGTTTACAGAAATCTAACGGTGAATTACACCACTCGGCAACAGTAGTTTACACCGCTCTCGTGTTTAGAACAATGACGTGTTTCCTTCGAATAATCAAATCGTGTTCTCGGACTCACCCTCTGAATCGCGAGACAGTCACCGCCACTACGGCCCACTTCCAGAAATTATTTGGCATAACCCTTGGTAATATATTACTCCTGAATCGATTTGTTTTTATGAAGAAGCATGAGTGAAATGAAATGAAAATGTTTATTTAACCAGCTGATTATCTTGAAATAATGCCCTCGTGATTGGGTCCAAATGCAAAACAAACTCGGATCGCTATGGTCACTCGTTTGTTTTGCTTATGGACCCAATCAAGAGGGAATTATGTCTTGATAATCAGTTCACCTTGTTAAATAAGCGGTATGTATTCACCCATAAAATGACCAAAACCATGACATTTGCTATATGAAACTATTGAAAACACATTAATTGTTGCAAAAATATTTGAAATTATTTGGAAAATGGTCTAACAATATAAAATCTCCAGACATTGTATAATATGTTGATTTTTAATTATTGCACAATATAGACAAAATGGTGGTATTTATCGGAATCAAATGCTTTCCACATGACCTGTCATAATTTGTCTGAAGCAAGGTTATATTTTTTTTAGCAAAATATGGTTACCTGAACAAATTCTAGAAGAAAAATAAGGATACTAGTACATTATGCAACAGGTTAGCATGTTCCATCTTCTCTTGTGTTATATTGATGCATTCCCTCTGACTACTAACATAACACAATTGACCGAAAGATTAACTGCGATTACTTAACTTGCAAGCAGAATAAATAAATGGAAACGTCAAAACTACAATATGAACTGCATTGAATCGTCATATTTGTTATATAAATGACAATGCCATACTGTTGATTTTCAATTACGACAGCAGTACTCGCGTTTGATTCTACAAACAACAACGCTGGCCGAAATGTAGCTTTCTGATTTCAACGTGTCGAAACAAATAGACAGCAAAGAGTTAATAAGTTGATTAAACTGGTGAAAATTAGGCAAATATTATGGATAAATATGTCAGCTATATGGCTTAGAAATGTATGTACACATATCGTTATGTCACTATGTAAAATACCTGTATTGCAATTTGCAACATCGGGTAGTGGACATTTCGTTTTCAGTGGGGAAATAACGGGTGGAAACATGACTTAGCGAAGTAAACTCGTAGGTAGGTATGAGTCGAAATTCAACAGTATGTTTTCTAGAAGCAATATAATCTGGGTAAATGGACGTAGGTGTGATGTGTGCATCATGTCCTCGCAAAGCAGACCTATCATCAGACGGACGGACAGTACCAGCATATATGGACCCTGAAGGAGTCGTCCATCGGCTGATTCTGTATTGGTCAGCGATATGTCGGTTTTGCACAAACACGACGCACACATCTATCCGATTTTCTCGTGAATGGATCGCTGGTGTATACATGCAACGTACTATGGCCTTTTTCTATTGTTGTTATCTTATATTTAAAGTTAAATCACGGTCAAAGTGTATGCGGCATTTTTTCTGTAGTTTAATACCATAATATATCATTAGGATACGACTTGCTGCTAAAAAATGTCATAGTAAGCCGTAGTTTATAGGTAAAGATTTACTTGTGCAACGGGCACATTTTTGCGAGGCCGAAAAACTTCATCTCGCATCGAAACCGGATGTGACGTCAGAACCAGTGATTCCTCCATTTATGAGAAAGGAGAATATTAGAAAACGCCAACTTCCTCGTTATATTTTGCTTGTTTATTTAATTAGTATCGTACCGTGTTTAAATCGATTATTACAAACTTGTTTATAAACATTCAATTCATTATTCTGACCTGAAATATGTAGGTATTTCCGCGGATTTACGGAATAATAAACGTTTAATAATGCGATAAGTCATGGCGATAAAACGATATTATTACAAAGTGTATCATCTAGCTTGGCAATATAATATTTAAAAAGAATAATATTGGAATATTAAACGAAAATGCAAAGAAATACCCACCATTCTGAAATTTCGGAGGGATTTTCCGTGGCTTATTCTACGTACAATTCGGCGAGGCCAGTGTTAATTTCGTCCACTAACGGCTCGTACAGGTACGGACGGACGTCGGTCTGATCGTCATCGCTGCTTGAACCGTCATAAGAATGAGAAGTGTTGTCAAAATCGCTTTCAAAGTCGCTCATATTTTCGTTGTCGGATAGTGTCTAATTTTCTTTGTTCTCTGGGTGTGACGTCACGCGGCTTTATCCAATCAGATGCCGTTTCAGGAAATCGGGTGAAAAAAAACGACAGGTATTCAGGTACGATATTAAAATGCGGATTACAGGTATAAATGTGAATAGTTCGAGGGAAGTAAGCATAATTCATTATAAGGAAGTATTAAACTACAGAAAAAATGCCGCATGCACTTTGACCTTGATTCCAAACCCGGGCATTTGAACCCAAAAATGGCAGGCCAATGACCGTTGGCCCGTTTGTTTCCGAATTTACTAATATCTGCCATACAGTCCACATATGTGCATTAAATGAAGGAGGCAATGAGGCGGTTAACCTAGCTAGTTCATTCTCCTATCACACGAAGCCGGTATGTAAGACCGTACAAAAGGCTGAGTGTGAGTGAATGTGATATATGGAGACTCAGTCGTAACAGTGTTATCCTATATAATGATGATATTTGACGGTTGGTCAGGGCAGAACATATCAGGCAGGGAATGATCGATATTGGATTATGCAATATCGGCTAATCGTTATATACGAGTTGCCATTATTCGAGTTCAGGTGCGGCGTTTATCTGTTGCTATTTGGTTAGATGACAATGTGTTTCACATATTCTGAAGACGAAAGAAAAAGAGAAGATAATACACGGCGGTATAGTAATTGCCCATATGTTAGTGAGTGGCGAGTGTGTGCAAGTATCAGGCTAACCGTTGTTCTGCCAATTTATAGTTTCGTGGAATTGATAAGGAAATGGTCACGTACCATACCGCCGGTCATTTTTACTATGGCACAAATGGTTTGACCCCATCTCATGCACAAGTGCATGGTATATATATTAAATGCGCCGAGTGGCCGAAGCCCAGAATATTTAATAAATCGCCGAATATCGTTGATCGCAATCAACAACGTTAACGATCAAATTGCACCACTTTAGGCACTTGAAAAGAAACCACATTTCATAGACAGGTAGATCGCGGCTCGGCCTTTGATCGTAGTAAGTCGGACGCGGAGGTGTGAAAATTAGCCAAACACAAACTTCGATATGACTTTCGAGTCATCGTATAGTAAAATAGCGAGAAATGAGTCCGCGGGACTTGAAAAATGTTTCGAGGGACCGCATTTTTAATTAAATTAAACTAATTAAATTCGGCAAAAATATAATGTGACCTCAGCGATTATCAGAGACGTGTTTATTTCTGTGAATATTGACAGAATTATACATGTAATAAGTTCCATAATATTCCATATACACGTTTATTTTCTGGGAAATTCAGGAAATATGTACCAGTTATACCTGAGCGAACATATTTCACATAGTATTGTTTTCGAGGATAAATGCATCAATTTGCGCATATTATTTGCGTGGATGAATATGAGACATACACTGATCAAGTACAATTTATTACATAATTGTCGTTCTCATTTTCCTGTACACCTTCGAGTGAAATCAATAATCTGTCGCTGATCAGAGTATACACTGTGTAAACATCAAATTATTGCATATACCGTGGATTGACGTGTTTACGCTGGTCGCAGAATTACACTTGTTAAATTTCTGATTGTGTAATGCGATAAGGACCCGTGGGGCCCCTGATCATCCAATGAGTTATGCACAATTGCTTCGTAAATGTGTTGGGATATATACATAACTTACGTGAACATTTTCTTATTAGTATATCCCACACAGTTCATGGAGTTGCCATGTCGGCCATCTTAGTGTGTACAAGCCATCGGCCAGTTTGACCTCTTATTTCGTTTGACACATATCACTAATAATATGACAAACACATGAATATAATTCGGTGAAACATGATGGGGAGAGCCGCACTTGATTTGTATTTTAGTGTAAAGGTAGTATCTCACTCGACTGCGACAGCTCGCGACTAGTTGGAGACACAAAATTGCGAGAAATTATGCGAATTAGCGACAATTTTCACTTGGAATCACACTGAATTGGTACTTGTGACAAGTTCGCGTATATCCCACGAATGTCTCCTGGGGACATTTGGGCCAAAATTCGCCGGTAGTTCGCATACATGTCGCGCGAATGTCGCGCTCGCGGGACATTCACGCAACAAAATTGCCAATTGTTTGCACTTGCGACTGTCGCGCGACAGTCACGCGACAGTTATACGTGACAATTGAGAACTATTTTCAATCATTTTGTCATCAGACGTCAAGCGCAATTTGTTCACAATTTATTCGCAATTTATTCGCAATTTTTTCGCGCTCTCAAGGTTGCCAGGGCAGTTCGCGCATCTCTCGCGCCCGGAATGTCAGATTCTCATTTTTGTCTCCAATCAATCACAATTTAGTTTCATAGGTCGCCAACTCCTCACTAAGTTGTCTCACATGTTTGCGCACTTTCCGACTCACGGAAACTAAATTGAGAAGGGTTCGATACTGGTTTGAGACACCTGCGGCGACTTTGTGACTATTTTGAGAAAAAAATTGTCGCGCGAAATTTTTGAACTTGTTCAAAATTCCAACGAGAGCGAGGCCCTGCAACTCATGCGAGGAAATTGAGAACCCCTGCGAACGTTTCGAGACATTTTGGAAACTCCCTCTCGAATGCCGTTCGCAATTTGTCGCCAACAGTTGCAGCCCAGTGAGATATTAACTTAATGCTTTCGGTGTCGCAATCGAAAACCGGTCAGTTACAAAAATAACTGGTTCTTGATTGTGACTTTGAAGACAATCACGGATGGGAGGATTGGTTGAGTGTGCCACTCATCGTTTTACGAGGCGGTTCCCGGGCTTTGATGATGCAATTATTTCATGCAATGGAGAGTGGTTTGGGCTGTGATGGTCTCCAATTTCAACCCCATTATCGGGACTACACATGAACATGTATGAACCAGCTGTTATATAATATACGCCATAATATTGTTACTGGTAGACTCTGGACACTATATGGTCGATATGACGTGTCGAAACCTAGAGGTTGACTCGTTAGGAATTACAAACAATATCTTTCTTGTTTATCTGTTTATGCACATCCGGCTAAAATACATTTTATCTCATCTCATGTGTTTACCAAGTGTTTAATCTGTATCAGTATCACTCCTCAAATGATGTATGCGCTGTTATCGCTTATTTGAATGTCTCGATGGGGCCGTTCGTCTAGGTTGGGGGCAGCATGTGCACTCGAGATGATGTAACAAAAGTTCATTGTTACTTCAATGGTGGGAAAATATAGCTACAGATTTGGCATGGAATGAGTTAACTTGTGGAATAACCGAAACTACAAGCTATACACTATTTCATACAAGTTTGTCGCGCCTGTTCATGCGTAATTTAATACGGAAGATGCTCTCACACGTGAGTGCCAGTGACTTGTGTAGGCATCCATACATATTGGTGACAGCGCATATCCAGGTTCCATCTCTGATTGGTATTCATCTGTAGTTGCTGCATAATTGCTGGTGAAATTACAACGTACAAACAACTAGTGTTGTCTCCTCAACACATGATTGTCCCAAACGGTTTTACCCCATCTCATGCTAGATTCATTGTCACAATATCAAATTTATTACGATATTTTATTTCAGTTTTCTCTTCGTTTTTCATTAGAGGTGTGTGCTAATACCATGCTTACTTTAGTAAAGTGAACACTATATATATACACATAAACACTTATCCAACAAATTATAAATGTTATACATCATAAGTATGAGCCGTGTCGCGTGAAAAGGTAACTTATGGTGAAAATGACGACGTTATCGAGAAATTGACGTCGAAAACGTCGCTTCCATATAGGCTTTTGACATAGCTGACGTCGTTGTTGACACCTGGTAATGACCCATCAGGCCTAAAAAAAAGTCGTCGATATCGACGGTCCCTGATTTACCCTGATTTACAAAAATAGAATATGTTTACTGCTGGCATGGAGACCAATCCGCAGTGAATTGTGAGTCGTGTTCTGGTTGGCTGCTGTTGATGAGCGACCGGATCGCAGCGTTTGGTTCACTTGTTTTACTGACATTCAGGATTTGAAATGTAATGTCCTCAAATCAAGTAAGCAAATGTTGTGTTGTTCGTAGCGGATTGCGTATTAGAGTCCGTTCTAGAAAGAAATTGTAACAAAGATACAATATAAAAATGTATTTGGCTGAAACCAAGTAAAAAATAAATACAATTTTTAGTTTTGAAAATTAATATGTATCGGTAACACTCGCGCTCGACCCACGGAGTAAACAGGCAGTTTGAAATTGTAAATCAAGTGAGCCGTATGTTGCTAGATCGCGGGAACATCACAAGTTCTACGTAGTTAAAATATAATGAATTTACGATAATTGGAAGCGTTTGAGAAACACCAGGTCTCAGCTCTCACGGATACAGTAAATATAAAAGACAGATGAAATAGTAAAACACATCCGTAGAGCCGAGATTTTCTAAGCTACTCTAATTACATTACATGGCACTACATAGGATATAGAGCAACCTGTTCCATATAAAGCGGAATATGTGCAATTACATCACATCCACCCAACTTTATTTTTCTGAATAACCCACCGTGATTTGGCCACATTTGTTCTGGCAGATCTCACCCACATTCCTTACAATTGTCATTGCAAATCCTCTCAGAATGTTTATGACCTACACCACCATCATTCCCATAAATATTGCAATCATGAATGACATACCGTTAATTTAACCAGGTGAGTTGATTATCGTGAAATAATGCACCAATGATTTTATCCTTGCGCAAAACAAACGAGTGAGCGTATCAAACCAAGTTTGTTTAACGGTAGAACGCAATCACAAGGGCATTATTTCTAGATAGTAATCTCATCTAGTTAAATAAACATTTTTGTATGCATGTCACCCATGTTACTTTATAAAACAAAGCGAATCATGCATAGCATATGGCTAATAATTGTGCAAATCAACTTTTTGAAATGTCCTGCCTCATTGGCATAGCAAAATAGCCATATACAAACACGCGTCACTGTTAGTAAAGATTACTAAATGATTATGAATGTATAGACGGCAATCGTTATTTTTAAACTGGTGGAATAGTTACACTATTTTACACTTATTTAATTCCTGTAAAGAAAATCGTGTACCTAACATACGGTGTGCCTAACATATGGCACAGGCATTTGACGTAGTTCGGCTTTCATCGGTATAACTACATACATGTATGAAAAACAAGGCTCATAACTTTGGTCGGACACGACCTCGAATCATAACAAATTTCGCGATTTTATTAACGATAATGTAAATATTTTGGCGGAAATTACACATTTTCATTTGAGAAGTATTGCTATCTTGCTAAAATAGCATAGTTGGAACATAAGTATGCAAAGAATATCGAATTACAGCTGATTATCCTAAGGCTGACACTACCTCGTATCATAACAACTGAAATAATGTGTTTAGCGCTCTAATTTCAATATTATAGGGGAACGTTCATATGTTCATTTAAGAATTGTCATTATCCTGCAGATATACAAAGAATGCATAGGCAATTACAATTTTAAACAGTTTATTTTGTTATGATACGAGGCCGTGTCCGACCAAAGTTATAAGCCTTGTTTTTCATATGTAGTTATACCGATGAAAGCCGAACATATGAGACCCCAACTTTAAATATGTCGTAAGTAATAAAACGATGGGCTGTTAAGTTTACTGTGGTATGTAAATCATTTGGTGTGTTTAAAGTTTGTGAAACCGTTTAAAGCTTGTGATGATTCCTTTAGACTCGACACGTTAAGCCGCCAAAATGTTTTACATACCACTGTAAATGCAACAGCCCATGATTGTTGTCGCGCCTGCTTTAGCAGAAGGCGCTACTATAGTCGTAGCAATGTCAAAACGTTTGTACAAGTTCTTTATCATGACACAACTTTAGTTATTTACGGATTGCTTCAATAATTGGACGCTTGATACATACTTTTATGAACATTTGGAACACACTCGATCATGTTGCAGAAACACGTTGTACCAGTTTCTTCATCATCATATATAACTTTAATATTACTTGATACATGTGAGCATTTGGGACACACGTATGCCCCCATTAACGTGACCATGGCCTTTTTGATATTCACATGGTTGTGGATACACTTAACCATATTTTTTTTTGTCAACAAGTTTGTACAAGTTTCTTCATCATCATATGACTTTAAAGGTTCATGCCACTCAATATGCACAAAATGTTCTTATAGGATTAAATAAGTGTATTATTGTGTCGCTATTCTACCAGTTCTAAAAATTACGAGTAACCGCTATACAAATATAATCATTTAGTAATATTTATTTTACTGTTAGTATCAGGCTATTTTCATATGCAAATAAGGCATGATATTTTTTAATTATTTATACTAATTAAATATGTCGCTTGAAAAAATCATGTTTTCGACAGATTATAAAGTAAATAAATACAGAGAATAAATAGTAAATACTGTAATGTCTGTTAACATTTTAAGGAAACACAGTTATCGCCCCTGATATCAGTGGAAATTTACATCTGATATAAAATGTATAATAATGCCAATCATTACGTGGGGTAATGGTGAATGAATGTTTAGTTTGCCAGAAAATGTCATATCTACAGAATTACCTGGGAGTTGAATTGTGTTATTGCCCATTATAAAATTTGTAAGATTATCACTGATCCTACTGCTTTTGGGAGGGGGCCCAGTGATTCTGGTGTGGCGAGGACATGGCATCAGATCAGGATTATTCTGATTTCAGGGCTGAGTATATAGATTTTTATTGTAAATTTTCAGTTCTGATTTAGGGATTTTCCCCCATTTGTACATGTACTTGTACATATAATATATGCGATTTAGTACTGAACCCATTGACCCGGTCTTAAATGACCTTAGCTGTTGATAGGCCGTTAAACCCCAACACACCAAACAAACATATCTACAGAATACACAGAAATATCTGTATCGCTATATTATAACCTGGCATATGGGACCCCAACTTTAATATTACATGATGGATTGCTTCATTATTTGCACACTTGATACTAGCTACACGAGTGGCCTACGATATGGTATATTGTGGAGAGATAGCGTAGCGGGGTAGCAATTTTGTTTCTAACTTGATACATGTAAGCATTTGGAACATACTCATGCTGCCATTAACATGACCTTGGCAAATACTCTGAAATCTACTGTTATAATAATACACTTTTAATTATTATATTTTCAGGTCAGAAAGTGACACATGTAAAGTAAATGATGAACAAGACAGCGACGTGCCAACTCATGAGAAGTAGATGAGGCAGTAAGAGAAATAGTGGTTGAATATCATGAGTTGAACACTTTAGAAAGTGATGCTAAGCAGCATACATGTATCAATGTTTCACTTCTCTCTTCATTGATATTAAACTTGAATACATATCACCAAATTCAACCATGGCAATATAAATAATAATGTTCAATTGTGCATGGATAATATTGTGGTGAAAGTTTGTGTACTAACTGACTTGTATCATGTCATATTGAAAAAAACACCAGTGCGTGTCTTCCTCAAGCAATACACCAGAGATATAATGGATTATATGAATATCAAAAAGAAGATGGAACACAGAAAAGAGGTTCATATTTCAGCACCAAAAATGCCCACACAGTACCAGAAATAACAGACATCAGCTTGTGTGCTAAATGTAACCAAGTTAATAATGCTGATATGGACCGGATTTGTTGTGACGAATGCAACTTGACCAAGTGGTTACATCGAAAATTTGCACTACCCAGATGACAGGTACTACTATCTGTTTGACAAAACCAAACGATTTATTTCACCTACCATATACATGTATATTGAACAAATAATATTATTTCACGATTATTAATATTTGGCAAAATTAATAAATGAGCAATCTTTTACATGATGATTTTTTCCAATGTTAAATTACGGGAGGGTATTAAACATTTATTTTTTGTATAGTAAAGTCAATGGTTGACTCTTGCTGAAATTTTGCTGAAAAGAAATATAAGCACAAAAAACAACAACTTTTTTTCAGTGTTCATGTAGCCCTCAGAAATGAACAGGTTTACACAAAACAGACAGTAGTTGTTTAACCCATCATTTTATTCACAGTTTGTACTGAGATCAACCACCAGCAAATCATTACTGTTCAATATTTACAAATTCTAGTATGCAACACATATCGTTTATTTAACCAGGTACACTGATTATCGTGAAATAATGCACGAGTGAGTGTGCCCTTACGCTAAATAAACGAGTGAGCTTAGCGAACAAAGTTTATTTAGCAGTAGGACCCAATCACAAGGGTAGAATTTCAAGATAATCAGCTCACCTGGTTAAATAAACATTTCTTACATTTCACACACAATTTTTCATAAAACAAACAAAGCCAATCGGGATTAAAATATGGTACAGATATAGGCAAATTAATTTCTGGAGGTAGGCCGTAGTGAAGGTGATTGTCTCGCGATTCAGAGGGTGTGTCTGAGAACATGATTTGATTCGTCGGAGGAAACACGTCATTGCAACGTTACTGTCGTCATTTCTCCATATATGGTAAGCACAAGAGTGGTGTAAACTACTGCTGGCGAGTGGTGTAATTCAGTTATATTTCTGTAAACTACTGGCTGAAATGTAAGGAAAATTGGATAATTTAACTGATAAGTTTTGTTTAACATTGGACCAATTAAAAAACACCATTCTTTGAAATTGAATAACAGGAAATGTTGGAGCATGTGCACATACTATTAGTAGAACTAAAGAAATATACGCCATAGTGGTTGGAACATGTTGGTCACCCTGAATCAGGGCTCCAGATAAGGAATTAGTAATTGAGTATTTTCACTCCATCATATCTGAAGCAATTGGGTATTTCAATAGTTTAATTGGGTGAAATAAAATCACACTACAGTTTACACATCAACATACAGCAATTATTGAATAGTTTGCTTCGAAATGAAAACATGTCTTGGCATTTCATTACTAATGAAATACCAAGATGTGTTTTCATGAAAAATAAGAAAAATATGCTATATTTGTGGTCTTTATTGTTTTCTGTAGCAAGATAAAGGTACGACAAATTTGTTATTGCTTTTTGATACTCGCTACTTTTGATTTCAATTGGGTTTTTGGCAATTTTAATTTGGTATTTACACAAATACGCAGCTTATCTGCAGCTCTGCTGAATTGTTTTTGATTTAAAAAGTTGCACATCCCATGTATGTTTACTAGAATAAATATGGTATGTATATGCACTTCATGCTATATTAATTATGTAATTACAACGAAGCTCTGGCTTCATACCCATCTGCTCAGATGGTCCTCTGCAGGACTGTGTTACATATTGTCAATTTAGGAGGCCAGTGTGCAATGTGATAGATGGCAGTTGATATAATTGGTTGAAGTTTATCACCAGGTCATAGCAATGTTATTGTAACAAGCATAATCCTTTCAGCATAACATACCTCTATAGTGGAATTGCAAACAGTGCAAATGCAGTTGAGCCGGCTTGCGACCAGTCAACTCATCAGGATATGCACTTTTTTACAAGTAATTTTCATATGTTTTGGAGAAGAAAAAAACAACCCCTTTTCATAATGGACTAGTCTGCAAATCATTTAGTGACAATTACATCGGTAAATTAACATATCAAAATCTGTTCCAGTTATTTAGTGTTGAAAGGGTCCATGTGCCTTATCTGGATCGGCAATGTTTGTTAGAGTCACAGGGGACAGGAAAATTAACATCTAGTTGTGTCTTCTAAGTAAAAGCCAAGCTGAATCTCGTATACATTTGTATGTTACATTGTACAGCAGATGATGAAAGGGAGTAATACAAATTGATATCTATCATATTGCTGAACGCATTGTATCGGCAATTTGTTGTCTGCAGTGGGCGGCTATTCAAGAGCATGCATAGGGTAAGTTTAATGATGGTATTCATCCTTGCCAGAATCTCCCTAATTTGGCCCTCCGGTACAGTTCATGTTCGGCTTTATTGTTGCTTCAGAGATGTCACCTATTATAAAGGTAGTAACATTATTACTAATCCTATTACATTTAGGGAGTGTGGCTAAGTGATTCTAGTGATTCTAGTATGGTGTTGATCTGGCACCAGACCTGGTTATGGTACTCATTTTTCTGTAAATATTCAGTTCGGATTTTGAGATTCTCTTCCCCCAACCCCCTTTCCATACAGGTAAAATATGTACTAGTTAGTGTAAGAAACTAGGCTACAGAAAACATTCAGTTAATTGATCAGTACAGCTTCAGTATGTTTCTATGATAACACAATAAATATGATCTTAAACAACTGATTACTTAACATGATATTTAATATCACCTTTCATCCAGCGCTCGTACTGATAACACGTGTTTACGGATCTCTCTGTTATATCTTAATTTTCGGAATAAATCGTGGATTAACGTGTTTTAAATTATGTTGATATCGTCAGAACGTTAACGTGTTTTCTGCTGGGAAAATTAAAAGAAATTCTTACTTGTTGGATTATATTCTTCTTTAAGTTAGAAACTAAGAAATAGTGATGTTTTGAAAAGCGTGACCCTGACCACGTGTATGTAAAACTAACTACCGGATTACCGTATTTCTTATACAAAACAACCATGGAAGTACAACATCTTCAGGATGATTCTGTGATAACTGAAACATGTGAGGAAAGTATACATGACGCCGCCAACCAAGACGTCAGCTTTAATTACACCAGTTGCTCGAGTACACTGATGTCGTGTAATGCCGGAGACATCGAAAATGTGTGTGTGGACCCGTGGCCAGCCAACCAGTTTGAGGACGTGTTCTATAGCACAACACATGACAACCACAGGACGCAACTAACATTTGTATCCCTCGTGTTTTTCTACGACTTTGTGTCAAAATTAAAAGCTGATTTCTCCAGCAGTGTGGATCCTGAAAATACATCGGGCATTACTAAATGCCATACGCATGTCAGTGGCATGCGTTGTGAGATTGTGATGGACACACATCAGAGAACTGTAACGATAACAGGGACAGGCCACAAACTGTGGAGAGAGTGTCAATTTAACAAAATTGCAACTGCTCTATTCAAGCGTTTTGTAGATAGATGTGATCAATTAACGTGCGTGAGATATCTGTTACACGAGTAGCCTCACTAATTAACTGGCTAAGGCCCAACGCGTGAATGTAATTTGACCATTCTCTATTAGTGGTATCGCATAACAAGTTTCTGTAATCGGAAGCTAAATTACATACCTAGAAAACACGCGCATCATGAAATCAAGTATAGATCATCTAAGCATTTTGATGAAATAGCATTTGTTAATGATTTAAACGCCGTTGAATGGAAAACTGTACATTATTGTAATAAAATTGATGACATTCTTGGCGCATGGACGACACTGTTTGTTAACGTGGTTAACACTCACGCTCCTTTGCGGACACACTGGATTAAAACTAAAATACAACCTGATTGGCTATCATCCGAAATTTTAGATTGCATAAAAGATAGAAATAAGTGTCAAATTAACGGTAATTATGAACAATACAAATTATTACGAAATAAAATATCAGCTTTAATAGAAAAATATAAAACTGATTCTTATAAATCTAAAATTGAAGAAGGCAAGGATGACCCCCGTACTATCTGGAAATTATTCAAAGAATTTGGTGCATCAAAACATGATGGTAAATCAGAACAGTTATTAGGTATAAACAGTCTAACAGGTCAGCTATGCACAGAAAATACACATATGGCGAATATTTTTAACGAATATTTTTCCACTATAGCATCAAATCTTACATTTTGATCATATTAAACATTTTGTAAGCGAACATACATCGCAAAATTATAATTTTAACATTCCTTTGATTAATGAAATATTCGTAAAAAGGTATTTAACATCATAAGATATATCAAAAATCAACTGGACTAGATTTCATAGGGCCACGATTGTTAAAATTATCTGCCACCGCTATCTCGAAAAGTATTACATATGTAGTAAATGTGAGTTTCACTAGTTCTATCTTCCCCAGTGCATGGAAACAAGCAAAAGTACATCCCCTGTATAAAATCGGTGCAAAAGACGAAGTAAATAATTATCGTCCGATATCAATTTTGCCGACGCTTTCAAAATTAATTGAAAAATGGGTTCAGAAACATTTTATGGAATATTTAACAACGTTTAAACTATTGCATCAAACCTAGAGTAGATTTCGTACAGGTCACTCGACAGAATCAGCGTTAATTGTTCTTCTTGAAAACTTTCTACAAGCAATAAATCGGGGTAAATTAGTAGGGTGTATTTTAGTCGACTTTCGTAAAGCCTTTGATCTTGTTTATCACAAAATTCTCCTGGATAAACTTCAACTATACAAGTGCAGTAACGTAAGCCTGGGTTGGTTCAAATCATACATGGAACAAAGGCAACAACTTGTTTCTGTAAATGGAGAAATATCTGAATCTCTACCTATCAACTGTGGAGTACCCCAGGGGTCAATTCTTGGACCGACACTTTTTCTTTTGTTTATAAATGATTTGCCACTTATTCTCCGTCAACACGTAACAGGAACCGATCTGTATGCAGATGATACAACAATTTATGACATGCAATAAACTGTAGGGGACTTAAACACCGTTTACAACAAGCACTTGACAGTTTAGAATTATGGTGTGAGGCTAACGGCATGCTGCTTAATAAAGGAAAAAACAAAATCATGTTAATAACAAGTAGACAAAAACGAACATGTTTGCGAGACAAAATGATCGAACTCAAATATGACAATGTAAGCCTCGATATCACTACCGGTAATACAATTTCGGGTATACATGTAGATGAAAATCTCCAGTGGAATGACCAATTTAACGGTATCTCAAAAAAGATTTCATCATATCTCTGGCTATTATATCAAATCAGGCCTTATTTATCTACTGAGCACCGAATATTATTCTATAAGGCCTATATTCAGCCACATTTCACATATTGCAATATAGTATGGGGGAAAATCGTCAAATCGAAATATGTACATAATAACCACACTTCAACGGCGAGCATGTAAAATCATTCTGGGAAACGAATATATTGATTTGCAAAACTCATTAGAATTACTCAACATTTTTACCTTTGACGAAAGCGTATTTCTCCAGAAAGCGAAAACTATGTACAAAATAACTAATAAAATGCCCCCCCCCCCTCCCCAATTTTATGTGAATTATTTGAAATGCGCACTAATCACTTACAAAATACGAGTATTGTATTAAGGTCTGAAACAGATATGAATTACGAAGTTCCCAAACCTAAAAGTAATCTCTTTAAAAACAGCTTTTCATACTCAGGCGCGCTAATCTGGAATAGTATTCCAATTGACATAAGACGTTCCACGTCGCTAAATACATTTTCCCGTAATTGTCTTAACTGGATGAAGGGTCGATAGCGGCTGAAGTAGCGGTATTATCAATTAATATAAACTTGTTAATTGTGCCCCCCGCCAGCGTCACTAATCACGAAATTACGATGTATGGTATACAGTTTACAATGACCGCGTGTTTGATTTGCCATGATAAAATTGATCTTGCGGAGCTTAGCGACCGTGTAGCCCTATATCAGGCGCACGGGAACGAATTTAGCGTCTTATAGCAAAAACTGAAACTATCACTGAGAAATAAACGTGTTAAGCCCAGTTCAAGCTGCGTCGATGCGCAGTCTTATTTGGGACTGTCGGGACACATGTACCACTTTTCGTTATGGCTCATCATTATTATTTCTTCATGTTAAATTCACGTATGCATACATCATGTAACCATTTCAATATGTATTGTATATTTATGTATGTACATGTATATGCACTTCTTAAGAGGGCCTCGGGGAAGATTGGTTCCGACCAACCGAGTCACCCTCCATAAATAAAGAATATCTATCTATCTATCTATCTATCTATCTATCTATCTATCTATCTATCTATCTATCTATCTATCTATCTATCTATCTATCTATCTATCTATCTATCTATCTCTATCTATCTATCTATCTCTACTATCTATCTATCTATCTATCTATCTATCTATCTATCTATCTATCTATCTATCTATCTATCTATCTATCTATCTATTAAACTCATTATGATTTACTGATTGCATAAGAAACTCGGCTTAGCGTAGTTTCTTATAATGTTAGTAGTCAATTAATAAATACCATAAAAATCATCAAACATGTTAGATCAGCTGCATAAAATACCCCATAGCAGTATATTTATCAAATCGATACACAAATCAAATTATTATAGCTCGGCGACTACTGCTGTGACAGAAACGTTCCCAGATCAATACCCAACCCACAGAACTATTCAAGTATACCATGCGTCGACACAACCTCGAAAGTTAGCCGATAAACTTACGTAGTACACTGTAGTCGGTGCAATTCTCTGTTTTATTTAGCACAAAGGAATGTAGATTTCAAATTGTGAAAAGAATTTAAAGTAAAAAATGCATATACAGTAGGTAGCAATATGAAAATAGCGTATTTAGCTTGCAGTCAATGAGACCCCGGTTTGTTTACTCTTAAATCTACAACAACAACCACAGTGACCATATATGGTAAACTGTAACTTGGTGTATTATTAAATACTATTTAGTATTAAAATGATTAATACAATATATTAAAAATAAACTTAAATATCAGTATACACTGTAACTTAATTTTTTTTTATTAAATCATGCATTTGTGTATTATTAAATACTATTTAGTATTAAAATGATTAATACAATATATTAAAAATAAACTTAAATATCAGTATACACTGTAACTTATTTTTTTTTATTAAATCATACATTTGCAATATTTGCCTTTTGCTATTGTTAGCCAATCAGACCGCAGCATCTCTCTCCAACAAAAGTGGCCGTTGTAAAATAGGTCGATTACATTTTCTGATGAAGCAAGCTAAACATCCGAATTTGTCCACAAGTAAGAATCATAGCGAGCATACCAGGATGTGTACTTCACTGTGGGCGTATACATAGTCGGTTTAAATGTAACATTATAAATGTCGACGTGTTGAACGTCTAAAAATACTCGATAATGGGAAATTTGAGCAACAATTCAGGGACCCTCGATAACGACGACTTTTTCCGGGGAGGACTTTAATATACTATATATACACCGTCATGTGATTTCTTTCCCGTCACCTGTGACTCAAACTAACGTTACGTCGGAAATCACTGTTTTCTGACGTCACCATGTGGAGCAGACGAGGACGTTTCAGAATGGAGTCGCTCAACGGCTAACGTCAATTTATGTGGCACACTTAGCTGGGAAACCGAGAGTGTGCGATTTCGGTCTAAATAGAAACTTTACATATAGTTTGATCATTGATTTTAGTATGATTCATGAGCTCTTGTGTCTTTATATAATTCATTAATTGATGAATACTGACTACATAACTGAGTATGCCTACCGAATCGTTTCTACGTTTGACAAACGTTTTGGATTCAGGAAGGAACGTAAACTACGTAGGCATACATAGTGTTTCTGTCACCACATACTAGTTTAGCATATTTATTTTGTTACAACGTGAAAATAAATTAACTAATTAACATTTTGTCTGGAAATTCGATTTGAGGCGGATTTCACAAGGTTGTTTACACGTTACTATAGTAACCGAGAGGAGTTGCTTCCAATAATTATACAATACGGTTTGCTTCCCTAGCCGATCGATAAAAGGTGGCCGAGTATGGATAGCCGAGTGGTTTTGTGCTGGATTAATACACGAACGTCCGAGAGTTCAAACCGCGGTAACTGCAAATATTTGTTTCTGCTTATTACCAAATTTAAATGTAACATGAATGTTCACACCTGTAGTTTTAACAGTTGTGCTTTCTAATTTAAAAATAAAAACAATAAATTATGTACACAATTCACATGTACATTAAATGGCCGGAGCAATGGGATAATTATCACTCGGACCTGGCAACAGTGTAGACGCAGACCAGCCGCCACCGCATTTCCAACGAGTCAACACTGTGTGTCACTCATTAGCAGCTACAAATGTGTTGTCCATTTGGAGGAGTTATGACCACTCGGCCGAGTTCCGTGAAATATTTATGAAAAATAATGTTGATTTGGAGCATAACAGAGAAGTATTTGTACGCCGGGACAAGATAAAATGTGTCATCAGATATTGCAAACAATGTTGACCAAGATCAACTGCGCCGCCTTCAATACGGGAATTTGGTGTTTACTCCTTGATATTGCATAGCGTTAACAGCCAGACGAGGATCCAGGTTTTTGGGTTAGGGGGTGGGGTGGGGGATGGGGGTACTTGTTAATTGAACTTATGATTTCTACCTATTCCCGTCATTTCTTTGAGTAATTAAAATTAATAAACGCCGTCAATATCCGCCGCCCTCTCAATGGCAATTATTTATTTTTTATATTGTTGGAAAAAATACTCGTGACAGGTTTGGAACTGTTTCATTATGCTGCATTAGAGGTCACTTTTTTTGGTATAAATAATGTACGTACGAATGGCGTAGATTCTGATGAGACGGCTCGTGAATAGCCGGCTCATCGGGATCTACAGTTTGCAAACATTTTGATAAAGGAAAAAGGTACGTCTGCCATGTTAAAAGCGTGTATTTGCAATCCACAATAATACAATCAGCATTTTGATTTGTCTGTCGCTTCGCAATTTTTCCATCTTGCATGATAATCGTCTTGCGTTTTACACCATCTCGCCTTCCGCTTTTTGTAATTACATTTTGCTGTAATCCGAATTATAAAACGCAGCTGCGTTACACAGACAATTCTGGTTCGTTTTGCTCAAGCGTGTGGATGCGAGATCGTGAAGCAAAAATGCGGGATCGCGCGGCGAGGTTGCGAAAACGCAAGATTGAATATGATAGAATCGCGTGTTTTCGTCTCGCAATTTCGCGATCATATCTAAAGGAAACAGGCAACCAATTGATTTCCCATAGACCCACATTCACACAAACATGACAATCGCAAACTACCTGCGACAAAATCATTCATGGAGTCAATGAACTAAGCCGGTTCTAGATCCATGCCAAACACGGGGTCATGTGATTCGGGATTTCCATGAGTTAGTTCCCCTTTTTTGACGGAACCATCTACTTTCACTTTCGAAATCTCTATCTCATCCCCACATCAAGTCGCACCCAGAAATTTTAACCTGCATGTGTAGAGCATGCAAATAATATAATAAAATGTTTGCTACAGATATACCTTTCCTGCAGCATCTGTTTTATGTATCTCTCTGTCATAATAATAACAATCAATGTCGTTGTCCTGAGAATTTACCCCTTGTTGCTAATCTGTACCCGGACTGGTTTAAGGTCACATTATTTATTGGCCGACTTAGTGTATACGATTATGTAGATTTGCATTTTTGTTTGCTATATTTTTGTAAAAAATGTGTTTTGTCATCTTTAGAGCACGAAGAACAAAAATGGGGTTGGTTCCAATTTGTTTTGACAATTCTTTTGGCCGCCATCTTTGATTTCAAAATGGCCGCCCTGAAATGCTATATTCATTATATATACACTTCTAATACAGGTAGAATATTGATTCGTTTTTTGATGATAATCATCTTTTGATCACAAACAGCAACAAAAGTGTTATTTTAATTTTTATCAACCCCCATGGCGGCCATCTTAGATTTAAAAATGGCCGTCCTGAAATTGTATAAAATATATTGTAATATTCATACCTACATTCATAATGCAGATGAAATGGGTTTTTTTCGGCTACATACTTGAAATAATAAATCTGGGGTTGGTTCCACTTTTTCTGATAACTGGTATGGCGGACATTTTGTTTTCAAAATGGCCTCTATGCAAATAATATTTATTATGTCTTCACTACGTACTGTCTTTAGTAAAGTATATTTATAATTAGGTTGTGTTGACTGTTTTGCTATGTTCTCGGAACAATTGTTCTTTATATCATCAATGAAAACATGAGTTGTTCCTATTGTATTCTAATTTTCAAAATGGTTGCCGTGAAAATAATATAATTCATATAATCATGCACAAACCATTTGGACTGATCTTTCCCAGACTATGATCATTATTGAAAGTAAAGTATATATGACTAAAGTCAATTTCAAGTCACTGTTTATGACAAACATGTTATATTTCAAAATGGCCACTGTGTGTATGCAGGATATGTCTTACTTATGAATACAGTGCTTTCAATCAGCTTCATCACCATCTGCATTAGAGTCTCCATCTTGTTGGTGTTCCTGAACGGCAGTGCTGGCACAATAACACTCAAAATGCGATCAAAGGAGTTGCTTACATACAATATATGCCATATACAAACATGTATGCATGAAAGTGCACATGAACTGTCGAAATGGCAGTCTGTGTGTGATTAAAATACTTTTTCGGCATTAAAACTCCATGTGCACATGTTCAGTATGTGTAGACGACATGTATAAAATGCCAGATTGATTGCCAGAACACTGATGGAGAGGTTGAATACACTATGTACATACTACAGAATTGTATGCAGAAAACTGTTGAAAAAGGACCACGTTGAAAAGGCAGTATTGTTCCATGGTCATTGTCATTATTTACGATTACCATAAGTTATGGTCTAAAGATATCACAACTCCTGTGTCAATATGAAAGTGATCAGTGCCTTGATGGTCCAAATTTCCTTTCCACTTGTTGAAATTGTCTTTATTATGACTTGACAAAGCCAGAGACACTGCATGATGGTGTGCCACAAAGCCAATAGCTAATGCTTCCATATCATTGATTCTCGCATAAAACTAGTATGCTCATGATTGCACATGAATAATGAGGCATATTATTTGGCCGGAAACGGTTTCGTTATGTATACGGACTGACTGTTCAAGTGGAGTAAGATCACTTACCTCTCATATCCAAGTTGTAAATACTCTGTTCATGCCGTCACAGATTGCAGGATATTTTACTGCCGCCGAAGCCATATGGCCTGTCCATGAAACACGTTTCTGGCAAAAACATACTAGTTACTAGTTACTGATACGCTATCCCACGAGTCAGTAACAAACATATATTCTAACTTTATTAAGGGTATGAATTCACAGGAATTTCCAGCGGCCATTTTGAATATAATGGCGTCTGGTACCACAGTACTAGTTAGTAATAATATCAACAGTTTGTGTTTATTGTATTATGAGTATAAGCAGAAGAAACACATATCAGCACTGCATTAAACATGTATAATAAATGTTAGATTGTCAAGTTTAAATGGCGGCCATTTTAAAAATAATATGGCAACCACTTTAAAATATACTGAAATAATTATGCCAATTTGTCTTATTCATAAAAAATATTAATAAAAACACCACATATAACGTTGACGTTAAATATAAATTAATTTCAATGGCGGCCATTTTGAAATTCAAAATGGCGGCCATGCGGCTCTTAAAAATGGAACCAACTTCAGTTGTGTTATATGTTGTATATATATATATTTTCAAGCAGACACACACGTTCCAATCACAGCATAATTTGAAAGAATATAACTACAGCCACAGAAATACTACAATGTTTACAAATCTTCGATGTGGCGATGAACAGTTTCGGTGGCCATTTTGAAAATAAAGATTACTCGTAGCACAATACCAGTCAGCAATAATTTCAGCAGAATGTGTTAAAAGAAATATGAGTATAACCAGAAGGAAAAAACAAAATCTTACCACGACATTCAAAAATGTAAAATAAATACTGGATTTTGAAAACGAAAATGGCTGGTATCTCAAAATGTATTGAACTCATCCTGCTAATATTTCCTTGTCCATAATAATGTGCGTTTCGCTGCAAAAACACCACACATAATGACTTTGACCTCAAACTATAAATTTCAATGGCGTCCATTTTGAATTTCAAGATGGCAGCCATATGGCTTATACAAAAAAAATGGAACCAACCCCAGTTTTGTTGTATGTGGTCTATAGATGAAAAAAACCTTGGTTCAAACAATGTAGCAAAAAAAACAACACAAAACCTAAAATAACGACATAACAGTATACAGTAAACACTAACTAACACTAACTGGTTCCGATCAACCTATGCGCGAGATTGCTACAAGTCCCTAACAGGAGAGGATTATGCACCTACTCTCCGACTTGTAACTTTCAACATCATAAATTTACGGAATAATTATGTGCGAAAGCTAATTCTAGAGCCAAATCTTACTAAATAAAGTTTTATTTTATTCCACGTGTGATAGTGTCACTAAATAGATAAATATGTATTGAGTAATTGATCGTAAATGTGCGTCTCTGTTGACATCGCGTCGGCGTGTATCAAAGGTCAGATCGGCACTACTTAACATTAGACGGTGGTTCTGTACACCTTTGATGTTACTCTCCACACGTCACAGTAATGATTAAGTGCACGTGCATATTATGTACGACGTGATCGGACAAAACCGGGCTTATTGGATATGCGACAAGAGAAGACCAAAATGTGTTCACCATCAATAATAACAATAAAAAAAAATGCGAGATTTAATCGTCATATGCCGCCATAACATGTTTATTAGAATTGAAAAAAAAAACAAAAACAAAACAATGAGAATCGCCTCCTAAAACATGTGAATCGCACGGTGTCACGGGCAATGTTACAATTTTGTTTACACATACTCGACCTATACACGAATGAGATCGCGAAAATGCGAGGGAGGTGCGGGGGGAGGGCATTAATCGTACCGGCTCTTTCGGGCCGACAGTTACGTCTGGACCGATTGACATTCTGAAATGTTAGAAGCCCTGGACCAGATATACCGAAATAACCCATAAAACACCGAAATATGAACCGTTCTTCAGGAACCTGTGTTAACCACTTATTTGAATCGTCAGTTTAAAGTAAGTCGTAACAACCAATGCATGTATTTTAATATTGTATTTATGTGTCAAAGTCGCCAACTAAATCTGTCGCTGGTCCACAAATGGCATGTCCCGAAACTGACAGATATAGATGGCGATGGTGCTGTGTGTGTTCTACACGTTATCATATAATATTTATATTGTGGAAATATAAATAGTGTTACGTTACCCTTTGTTTAATAGGAACTTGCACCATGTTTATATTTCTCACGTTTATTGGTACGCTCTGTTTTATTTTAAATTGCGTTTTGCTATTATTATGTTTTCTACTTACTCCCTATCTGGATAACTGGATACACAATATATCATATGCTACAATGTACATGTGAATTGTGGAGCATAATACAGTGTGCCACAAATAAAGGTACTGATATTTTATAATGCAATTTTATGAACTATTAAATTAAGTGATTCCTCATAGACAGTGTACAGCAATTTAAACCGTTATTGCTGTGACAGCATGGAAATATCG
This sequence comes from Conchocele bisecta, assembly GCA_029237695.1. Classification (NCBI taxonomy): domain Eukaryota; kingdom Metazoa; phylum Mollusca; class Bivalvia; order Lucinida; family Thyasiridae; genus Conchocele; species Conchocele bisecta. The sequence continues at coordinate 33,050,816 of CM055265.1, read as the reverse complement.
GAAGTTGCGGTTTGTTTACCTATACAGTGTAACCCGGATGCGAGGCAAAAACTATCTCCGTCTGAACCCGGATGCGAGGCAAAAACTGTCTCCGTCTGACAGCTGTGACAGCATGGAAATATCGTAATTTGCGGTTTGTTTACCTGTACAGTGTAACCCGGATGCGAGGCAAAAACTATCTCCGTCTGAACCCGGATGCGAGGCAAAAACTATCTCAGTCTGACAGCTGTGACAGCATGAAAATATCGGAATTTGCGGTTTGTTTACCTGTACAGTGTAACCGGATGAAAGATGGCAGCGGAACTGTAACTTGGTGTATTGAATTGAAGACTCCGCCGTTTTTGGCTAGCCTAGTAGGTGATGCTTTAAAATGGTTCATAGGTAATTGTTCACTTATATTTATTTATCTTCACTCTATGGTACAGGCTGTATGTATATCTCTTGCAGCCTGATATATATTTGCTTACAAAAAATATGGTTAGAAATTATGTTACCTAATTTCGGACAGATGTGTATTCGACTTGTTTGTACTGTGATTAAGTTTATTCATTTTGAGGGACCTCTGCTAATTGGAAGTACAGTCAGACATAGCATAGTTCCGAGTACATAACTCTAATTACATTCCATTACACTGCATTACATAAACGTTACTTTCCAAGAAGCGAATGGTAATTGTTTATTTTTCTGGAAAACCACACGATGCTGTTTACTCTGGTTTTCAGGCGATACAGTTATGATTTTAAGGTGAGAATACAAGTTATAAGACGATTATACATTTGTCCGGATAACTGATTGTCGATGTTAATTTTGGGGCAATCTTACGACTGATGATCTGACCCAATTTTAAGTGAGAAAGATGGCACAGTTTGCTAAATAGTTTGCATGCGTTGAGAAAGCAAGAACCGACGATTGTTCTGTGTTATGCCCGTAGCTGCTATTTGAATAAAAATATCGTAAAAACACTGCCATTTTTGTCCGATAATCTAGAGGATCCCTGTATGCTTGTTCGAAGCATGACTGGGGTTTCATTTATGGACTGACGAATGTTGCAGACGCTGATCAGAATTATGATCGATGATAACTTAAAGTTAGACAACTGAGACATAATTAATGAGTCTCTATCACAGTAGTCCCCCTTTATAATAATGCTATATTAATCGCTTTCCCGCAGAAATATGTGCTTTATTCTTCCTTTTTTTGGTCAAAATGTGCTTATTATATGATATATTAATGATATATTGTAGAAAAAAGTATATAATACAATCACAAATGTTATTTGTAATGAAGATTGTGGTAAGATTTGGGTAAATCGTGTTGCCGTGTGTATTCGACTTGTTTGTATATGATTAAGTTTATTGATTTTGAGGGACCTCTGCGATTTAAAAGTACATTCAGACGTAGCATTGTTCTGAGATCATAACTTTAATTACATTTCATCACACTGCATTATATAAGCTAGTTGCGAACGGTAACTTGCAATCTACTCCCGTACAATGGCATCGGCTAATTTTGTACATGTAATGCTTTCCAAACAAATGTATATGTCATTAAATAACATCCCCATATTGAGTAAAAATTTCCTGAATATTCAACGCAGTTCAAAGACATCTGTGCAGATAAAATGTCACAACGTTCTGAGTAACGTCAGTAAGTGACGTAAATTCAAATTGTGTGTATGATTACACTAGTCGTGATTTCATGACTGTCTTGATATACAGTCATGATGACTTGCTCTTGTAAAGTGGCATTTTCCTCTGGAATTTTCGAAAACAGTGATAAAGTAACAAATTTTTAAATAAAATAATTTGCGGGTTATTTCAATATGCATGTAAATAGCAGTTGTGAAATATTTTAAACTTTTATTGTTTATAGAAATAAAAAGATTGTGTTTATATTGACAAAATTCATGAATATCTGAGAGGACAAACATTTTTTGTAGAAAATTGTTGTATTGAAATCAACAATACACTTAATGCTGGTGTGTGTTTATAAATGTAAACTAGGGTTCAATCCAAGTGTTTATACAGCTAGATATAGTTAGTAAAATGCCAATAAACAAATAGCAGCCATCACAACACAGCTTGATTGGGTCGGTGATGTTCTCGACTATGACTTTACATGCGTGTCTTCAACTTCACATTTGTTTCTGCTAATGTTGCGCATCTGGTAGTGTAAATAGAATGTTGAACAACATACTGGATCAGCAAAGCAACATTGGTATTAAACTAGACTAACATGCCATATCTCTATATCATGTTTAACTTCTATTTTTCATTATCTGACTTTTATCACTTATTATTTACTTTGCTATAGAGACTGGTTTCCATCTCATTCCGTCACATAGCAAAACTCGAATATTCGATACGAATACGCGCATAATTTTGACACTTCGTGAACTGTACGATACGCAAATCATCTGACAATACGTTTAAATAATATTAATACACCAACTTTCATTCATAATTTACATGCAACTACTTTCCTTACTAGTTATTTCTCAACATTTCTTTGTAAAACAGCGTGCATAACCCTTTCAGTTTATCACAGTCGCCATTTTCTTTCCGATGTACAATATCGGAAATCAGCAAAGTAACCAACCAATGAAATCGATTGACGTATGTGGGGGTTTCCCGCTCAGATGTCAGATAGTCTGGCAGTCAAGTGTATGGTACGTTCCATGCAGGAGCTTAACTTTATTTTAAATAAAATAGTTTATTTTATTGGTGATTTTAATTGCCCATATCATCAACATCAAAAATCCGACTGATGGCACTATGTCATCTTTGATCGTTTTGAGAAATTTGCATTAATCCAAAATGGCTGCCAAACAGTTCTAGTGTGTCATATAGTTGTTTCCACATGAGGTATTAGCATACATTAACAGCATAAAGTTGATTTACTTGACTTATCGAGATAAGTGAATTATCTCGACATTAAATTTCAAGTCACTGTTAAATGGTAAAAATCCAACATGGCCGCCAAACGTAACATGATATTTTGCATATATGACTGCTGCCACGTACACTCCATATGAAAACAACATGTATACTGATCTTGGATATATTGACATGATACACGCTTACAGTAAATTTTATACGCAACCAGACACATTTGTGAAGAGCGAAAGTCCAGAAATTATCCCATGACGATCATCACAGAGAATAATAATTAAGTATATAATTGCACATGGATGTCATATCGTAGTAAATTGGAATAAAAATACTGAAGTTATGCATACTATGAACGTTTTTACTAACTTAGGAATACAATTAGATAACTACCAACAGCAGAAATCATAGATGGCCGCCAAATATAAAAATAAGGTTGCCTTATATTGAACAAATTGCATATCATTACTAGGATTATAAGTAAATATATCTGCAATATTAGATACATAATAGACATGGCAGACGTATATATAAAGATAAATTACCTCGCAACGGCGAATCATATCGTGTAATGATTAAAATATTACATTTCAAAGGAAATAAATATAAGGATAATGAAGGCTCTAGAGATGCAGTATACATGGACAACAAATATTACCCAACAGTCCCAACATAAAAAACAATCATATTGAAGTGCAGTACACGAAGACATGACAACAAGGATGCCGCTTTGGTATTGTCAAAACAGTCCAGTTTGGTGGTTGAACCTGATTATCCACCATAGAATTTCTCCCGCAAACCTCTCCATCATACGTGAAAAGGACAGTATTATACAAGGCAATGATGAATACAAAATGATTAATACATGTATACTGTACGAAAAATGCATTAATTACACAAAATGTATCGGTTTCCGTAATTGAAAGCTAGTATTGTAAATATAACAATAAGAATATAATGATATAATTATTAAATTGCGTGAATACTGTATGCCTCATATCCATATTATGGTACCTTGAATTTTGTCACGTTCTATATATGGTTGTGTACCATGTGTATTGCTTTCTGCAGCACAACTAGATTGTCTGTCATATAATCTCAATTACATTTGTATTATTTGTGTCCTCCCTGTGGTATTTAATATATAGCATCTCCGTGTTCTTCTCGGAATTATTATATTTGTGATTACGGTTGTTTTCTTTGATCCATATTTATGTATACTGACGACGTCATGTCTTAGTTTTTACATATAATATGCATTCACAGGTGTTGAATTCTGTCATATGTTTAAATAAGTAAAACTCATTGAATGGCATATAACTACACAATAATCCGACAAAAATAATGTATTTGTATTGCTTAACTTTGAAACAATACACAGAGAAAATTGGTGTACATACATTACCTCATCATATAAATATGTTGCTCTACATCGGCGATAGTGGTCTGAAAACACATCAATTACTTGCAGCTTACAAAGTAATAAGTGATATTAAAGTGTTGTACATCAACCATCATGTGCATACAACCGCTTTGTGGAAACTGACTACTTTCACAGAAAGAAAACATGTGGCCAATAATATCAGCGGGGGTCCTAAGTGGTTGTACTAAGTAGGTTGAAGGCACGTAGTGGTAGCCAGAAACTGGAATAAGCTACTGGATGGCTGAACTATGTTATTGTACATAGTCACCGATTGTGACAGAAATATATAGACGTATCATCCATTTGTACTTGTTCAATTGCTATATTCAGACACTCAAGTTGTTAATGACGCTACCTATAGGAGTCATTTCATGCGGTGTTGCACAGTAAATCACATTGAGCATTTCAGTTTTTGGAGCCAATGATATAAACGACGACATCTGGTATATTTACAAATTATGAAGTTCTTGAAGTATATTGTAATGTACAATATATCTCCATGTCAATAATAGAAGTATAAATGCTGCTATGGAATGGCAAGACAAGACAAGACAAAACAATATCAAAAATAACGAACTAAATGCACGATCTTAAATCTTATATTATAATATAATTGTATTACTATTATAATGTACTATATTCATATCCGGCGGTCATATTAGACTTACGTTATTGCCGATGCTGTCTAATGGTGTATATCAAAGTGTAATTACATAAGCTATTTACTACACAAGTTAGTTATCAGGTAATATGATATTCGGTGATCACCTTGGACTAATGCTATTGAAACATGTGTCTAAATACATACCCAATTTATTGGAATAAGTATGTACCTAAATACAATATTGGTATGCTGCAAATTCGCTCTGATATGGGGTCCGATTGCAAGTATATAGTGTTTCTTATTTCAAGATACGGTTGCAAGTACATTGTAATATATTAATATATGGCTGCCATCTTGGACTTGTGTTACATAGATTAGTATATAAATTCACATCAAAGTTACAAAAAAACACACATTCATTGTTTTAAACACATAATTAAAAAACGAATATTCTTTGATATGACGAATTAGAGAAAGTATGAAAAATAGTCACATTTGGCAGCCATCTTTGATTTTTTCTATATGCAGTTAAGAAATTGAATTTTAAAGTTGCCCATTTGTATCAGCACGTTAATACATTCATTATACTCTCGTAGATGGTTTAATTTCCTACTGGGGATGCAATTATATGGCATGATATATCTTGGTGGCAGCCATCTTGAATTTATGCAGATTTCTCCAAATGCTCGAGGGTAACAGATTGTCATCAGTCGGACTCCAAAACTAGAAAGTCTACATAGGCAAATTAGGTAATAAAAAAATTAAGTTATTCAAAACAAGGTTAAGCCCCAAAATCGGCCTTTGGCCGCCGTATTAAAAACAGAATTACGGAAGTTAATTTATTCTGCCAGAAATTCTTCGGAAAAATGGCGACCGTAGCGTTGTAAACTTTGTACACTTTATGTAGTCGGACAAAAGGAGCGATAAACACTTTATTTTAGGCAAGTCACCCATTGTAACTCATACAGGCTATTTAGTATAATTTCTGGTTTTGCACTGCTGGTTTAGCACAATTAGACGCGTATTTAGACAATAATCGACAGATTTCAAATCTTGAAATCAGTCGCTACAGATATCTTTGAGGTATATGGCTGTAACGGTAGTAAAGCCATAGTGCTATGTCTAGTATTAAACTTGAAGCAGAACTATCCAGTGACATCATAATGATGACAGGTTAGTTTCTTAGTTGACCAGTTAATTTAGTAAATACGACAGCTATTCCATCGCCATGGTCTGAGAATTTACACATTTTGACTATAATCGAAATAAATGTTAACCAATTAACTATCGGAATGTGATAAAATTGTGCCACAGTGTAACAATTAATCAGCTGGTTTATTCCGAAATCCACATATTTTATTATGACGTACGCAAGGGTAAATTTACGTGAATTGCTCATTAGCCGATACACAGAATTAGCCGAAATGACAGTACCGTCCGTAGCCAAAGTTACGATTCCACTCATAGGATTCCTCTGCAGAATAGCGAATCATTGTCTGATTCACACATTAGCAGTCAATTGTGACATATTTCAGATATTTTTATCTGAACAAAAATATTGGTATTATAAAAGTAATACAAACTAATAATTCTGAAACAAATTTTACAATTGTAGAAGATTTAGAAACGTATTGTTTGCCTTTACAGAAAATGATGGAGCCCATCATAACTTTTACATGTTAAATTTGGCTGCCACTTGGTTTTTCTAGCTTAAATTTACTTTATCAGGTCATTTACATAAGTAAGTTAATGTCATAATTACTTAAATAAGTTATTTTCATAATATTAACACTCATTTCAGTCCAAAAATATAGAAAATCTTTCACAATTTGAATTGACTGCTAAAGTGCGAATCAGATCTGATTCCAGAGGTAAAAACCAGAAGTCCCGATATGGGGTACCGTTCAGGGAGCATCCCCCCCCCCGCCTCCCCACCACCCCGGGAATATGACTTCAGAAGTTTACACAAATTTCGCATATACTCTGGAAATGTTGTCAACTTTTGACTTCATTTACGGAAAATTTGTTAAATTTTGAAAAGATATTTCAGTATATATAATGCAGTTGTCAGAAAGTACAAAATCACATGGCGTGTCTCATATAAGAAATAAGTAGACGATCGATCTCTCGAACCGGTCTCTGTCGAACACTCCGGAAAATTCGAACTCGTCCTGTGGTCCCGACAAATTACCATATATAAATCACATATTTTTCTACCTAAAACTCGAACTACGACAAAGTCGAACTCTCGAACCGAAGTCACGGTCCCTTGGTCAGTCAATCAACGTAAAGAACTATTGATAGTTCGTACAGGTAAGTCTGTCGCCAGCTGATCTGTTTGCCTAACGAGGTGTGAATATCACGATTGGCGGTCTGTTTGATTTGTTTTGCTTGAAGAAATATTCATGGACGTTTTAATATGAAGGGACATGTTCATATTTTTATTCCTGAGTGACGAATGTTTAGAAATAATATTCCGCCTTTAACATTTTTAAACGCCAAGTTGTGCAATTTCATTTAAATTGTATTTGTACAGTTTGTATATTTAATAAACCAATGTGCTATTTATAGACACATTCTTGGGATATGATGTTTCGCACCTGTCTACTTTCGTTTATTGAATGTTATTTTACGCCAATCTTTTGCAAACACTTTACTGCTTGTGTATGCAAATGATCCGTGATGAAAAAAAACATTCGCTAGCAATAAAAATGGTCCATGATTGTGAAGTTGTCGTTGTCAAGCTTAATTATAGCATAGTAAAATAAACACGTTTACAATGTGAATGTTGCTCACGACAACTTCCGGTTTTGATATGAAAAAACAAAACAAAGACGAGACTGTGTGTAATATTTAGTTTAATTAACAGTTTATGTCAAGGGACATAATTATTCACCACTTTCAAAATGACTGACAACACTTGTGGAAATGAAACTGCTGTATATGTGGTCATTATTTTGTAACAGATTGAAATCTTACCTTAATATTTGGTCAGATTGCCTTTCATCCTAACTACTTCTGACAGACGTGTTGGAATGGGCTGGTATAGCTTTCTAACATAGTCTTGTTGGATGTTTTCCCAGACACGTCGAACAGCACAAATGAGCTCGGATTTGGTGTGAATATTTGCTGCAGAAGGTTCTATGTCTCTTTTTAATTTCAGCCAAATATTTTCTATAGCTGGCCACGTTGTGTTGTTTATGTTGTTTGTTTCTATATATTCTTTCACTGAACGGGCCCTGTGGGCAGGGGCATTGTCATCCATAAATATATAGTCGTTACCATGGAAATGGCGTGCAACAACTGGCCACAAATTATCGTCAAGTATTTCAATATATTTAATAGCATTTATGTTACTTTCTACTTGTGTTAATGTTCCGACACCTTCATAACAAATACATCCCCACACCATCAAACTGACTCGCCCCCTTGGAGGTTCGTTCACAAGCTGGGGGTCGTTGACTTCAGAGCCCTTTCTCCAGATAAGCACACGGTTATTTGCACCAATTACAATTTGACTTTCATCACTAAATATCCACTTGCTCCAGTGTTCATCAACTGTCCATTTCCTTCTTTCTTTAGCCCACGTCACACGCTTTTTCTTGTTGGCATGCCTCACCACCACCCGTTTCTTGGCAACACGTCGCTTATACCCCAGATCATGGATTTTTCTCTGCAGAGTTTTAGTACAGAAAGTATGGTCCTTACCCTCATTAATTATGCTGGTAATATCCTGGAGTGATCTCCTTCTGTTCTGTTTCACAACACGAGAATGTTGATTGCTATCCCTGTCTGTGAACAATTTCTTCCTGCCTCTTCCTGGTCTATTTTCTACAGTTCCAAATTCTTTATATTTCTTTATTATGCTCTTAATAGTGGACCGTGGTATATTAAATATTCTTGCCAATTCTGACTGATTTTGGCCAGACTCATAAGAAGTTATGATTAATTTTCTAACTTCACTACACAATTCTTTTTGTTTGGAAGCCATTAATCAAACGCAGTGTTACCCATGGTTACAGGAAGTGCACAGCTTCCATTTTTATGTCATGTGATCAGTTAATTATGATGTCATAATATGATGTCATTTAGACTTCCTGTTGCATGTCTATAAATAGCACACAGTGCATTTGCACTGACAGGGTAACCCAATTTAGACAATTTGGTAACAGGGTGGTGAATAATTATGTCCCTTGACATCCATTTAAGAATGACACCATTGATTGAAATAAAATAATATAGTCCCATACAAACATCAATCAATGGTGTCATTCTTAAATGGAATGAAATTACTGACTACAGTAGTATTTATTTTCTTTCCCTCGAACATACCCTTGACTCGAACTTTTATTCGAGTCCGTTGCCGGTTCGAGAGATCGATCTTCCACTGTGTACTCATTTACGTCAGTAAGATATCGCATATCATCAAATCATTTAGTAAATTATTCACAAGTATTATACATGTTTATACTTTGCTGTGACTACATGTACATACCCACATTTATTACATGGAAACTACTGTCTGTTCCACGTTTTGCTGCCGACAAACCTTTGGCTATTACACACATTAAATTAAAAAATTTGAAATGTAAGTACTTTTTCATCAATAACAAGAAAGTTGCGCTCCCCAATTTTTTTATTTGATAAAATTCTATCAAATATTGATTTTATTTCGAGAAAAGGAGGTAGGGGAGGACTGAAAAAATTGAAATTGGCTCCGAAACCTGGTTAAATAGCTTGGAAATGAGGTAACTAAGAAAATAAGTTAGATTCTACAAAGTGGTCCACAAATAATGTTTTTTTAAATAAAATAGTTTTTTTCGCAATAAAATCAATATTTGATGGAATTTCCTAAAATATTTTTTTTTCAGGATGGTGACTTTTTTGTTGTTGATTAAAAACTACTTACATTTAAATATTTTTTACATTTAATACGTTTACATGTAATAGCAAAAACTTTGTCGACAGAAAAACCTGGAACAGACAGTAGTTCGGCAAAATGACAGACGAGCGCATCGTCTGCCTCATCCTGGTTACGACACTGGATTCGCTATTCTGCAGAGAAAGCCTATAAGTGGAATCGTAACTCTGGCTACGGACGGTACGGGAGTAAATTGCAAGAGTTACTGTTAGTGTTCGCAACTATACATAAGCGTTATGATAGCTGCACATTTCCGCTTTATAGGCAACCGGTTGCACTATATCGCTACACCATGCTACACAGTAAAAATGTTCGTAATATCATTTACACTTCGCACACTAAATTATAGAAACAACCTGCATGACATTAACGTTCATACTTCGATATATTGTTATTGAGAGACAATTATACAATACATGTATGACACACAAATATTACCATAAACTTATACACAAAGTAGAAAGTAAACAAAGAACGCTTTAACCGCACATTTGGAAAGACTACTCCCGTCATAACGATTATGTAATGCAGTATAATGAAATGTAATTAGAGTTATGTACTCTGAACTAGCGTTATGACAGTAGTCTGTCCAAATGTGCGTTTGAAGCGTTCCGACTTCTTCGTTATGCCCCACCGCGATAGTGAAGGTGGCATTTAGTGTTCCCCTTTAGTCGGTCTCAGATTCAGGCACATATGGGAAATGGTGTTCACTTTATGTTTGATGTCGGATCTAAATCGATTTTTTCTTGCGCACACGATGGCACCGGTCGATTTTATTTAAATGGTGCCCAAAGTTGTCCCCGGGCCATTTAAAGACCACACCCAATGGGCGTGGTTTTGAGCTAGTGGGGATTTGCACAATTGTTAAATGGTAACCGATTTTAATGCTTTTGGTGTCGATTTGTAGGTTTTCAGGTGTGCTGAGGCCGATAAAAGATCAAAATCAAATATGACCACCATAAGGTTTACAATTCAAAATGGCCACCAATTAATGCAATTTTGCGTTATTAATTTAATAGCTGAAATGGGTCATTTAAATTCATTTGAGATGCGTGTATTGCTTGTGCTTGACATAGGAGCTCAATAATAATGAATACCAAACTTAAAAATGGCTTTCATAATACTATATAAAAATCAAAATGGCCGCTAAAATAATATGATTCTGCACGGATGGGTGAAACTTGTTTATTATATACATTTGTTTGGAAATTACTATCTGCACCTATTGGGTGAAATATAGTCACGAGATGGTTAAACAGGGACTATAACACTAATGTGTGAATTACTGCCTGCTCCTGCGCCCAACGGGTGTAATATATTAGTGGTCGCTGGACGGGTACACAGGGACTCTAACACTAATGTGCGAATTACTACCTGCTCCTGCGCCCAATTGGTATACTATATTAGTGGTCACTAGATGGGTACACAGTGAATCTAACACTAATGTGTGAATTACTGCCTGCTCCTGCGCCCAATGGGTGTAACATACTAGTGTTAACGAGACGAGTACACAGGGACTCTAACATTAATGTGTGAATTACTGCCTGCTCCTGTGCCTATTGGGGGTATTATATTCGACTACACATGTAGGCTATGTCTCGTACAATGGGATGCGTTGAGAGTGTATCAGCGAAATGTCTATCAATGTAAACCTATTCATCTTTCATCGTCAGAGCTGTCCTCGCTTTCTGGTGCTACACAATCCTCATCAGAGTCTGTAGCATCAACATCAAACTGAAAACCGTCTAGAATGTCTGGATGTCTTCTGGGGTGACAGCCGCTGATGTTTCAGTCAGTGGTAGCTGTGGATGCTCCACAGACGGCATGCGATCAAGTTCGTCAGTGTGAGGTAATGTGTTCCCTTCGTACCAAATTGACACAGGGATGCCATTCTCAAGTTCCCAGCCATAAGACAGTACATCCAGTTGGTGGTATGTACTACTCAAACAATTTACCATCCCGTTTGCAACGAGTTTGGCACGCTGGATTGCATATTTCAGAGATAGTCGATCTGGTGGTAGCCCCTTTAGTGGCGTGAATGTACGCTAACTTCACTTCCCGGAAAAGAGCACAGCATATCGACTATCTCCGGGTGTCTTCTCCTTTTTCGGTCGGTTGTAGATAACATGGATGAGAAAGTCTGTGACCTCGTTGACATCGACCTCAGTAGTCTCCAAGCTTGACAACGGTGACAATGTATGTGAATTCTGTTGCATTTTCCTGAAGCATCGGTATTTGGACCGACCGTAGAAAGGCTGTGTAAAGTCACATCCAGTCAGCACATGGAATGCCGGAAGACTTTTACATATATCATCTCCCAGATGTTCTGCTAAAGCTTTGACATTGTGATACGTTATACCACATTTTCATGACGCAGTCCCCTGTCTGAAATATAAACTGCTATCACATTTGTCAGAAACAAACAATAGCAGTATATACACATCAGTGTCATCAGCTATAACACATACACCCGCATGTCTGGTGGAAGCATGGACTGCGTGATGTGCCAGTCTGTGATCAGCTTCCTTGTGCTGCGAACACAGTTCAGGTACGTCAACTGCGGGCTGAGAACCTTCTGCTAGAAGATATGTAAGCTGAATTGTATTGCTGTCATTCGTAAGGAAGTCGTACCAATCTTGGTAACCTTTGCCCAATATCTGCTATGTGTCTCTCTCTTCCCCTGTCAGGTCGACCTTTGGACATGTACACGTTTCCATCGGCTGGACGATTTATAATCATCAAATACAAGGTGAATGGTTGAGCCTGGAAAGTTCTGAGATACACCACAACTATGTTTGCCCATGATCTGAATGTGTTAGGTACACGCCCAGTTATTGGAATTAGACGCACGACTCTCATTGCATCCACTATACTACATTCAATTTCTGTCGGCACAGTGACAGTTGGTGGTTCTGGGGAAAGGTTCTGTAGATTGTTTCTGAACAATGATTTCGCTGATATTCTACTCAGACCTAATTCACTGCAAATAGCCCATGGTTTTCTTGCAATCAGCCAATCTATGATAGGGCTCAGATTCAACTTTCGAGCGTCATAGTCAGCTAGGATTGTTGCAAATGATCTCCCTTCGTCTTCTACTAATGACATTTTCAGCGAGATTTATCAAAGGTAAACACTGGTTGTCGTTTGATTGGATCATGGTACCCTGTGGTCGGTCGAGTTATGCAGGGTGTATCACATGTTTCTATAGATTCCGACCTGTTGTGTGTTGTCGCCTGCTGTGGGTCTGTTTGCAGTTGTTCGTCAACCGTTGTTATTCGCTGTATACATTCTTTGCTTGCTTTATACCCAAGTTCTTTAGTGGTCACTACATTGTTTGCCATTTCTTCTGAAGCTACTATTCCAGTGGATATGTTTATGAGTGGCTGGCTTGGTGACCAAAGGTCGGGAACCCAAGTGTATAACCCCATTGCAATTCGTTGAACAGCAGTTTCATTATTTTTCATCCGTTTACTACCGAGTTCCACATGCTTAGAATGTGCGTCCTTCTTCACTTTGGCATCGAGATGCTGCTTGAGGGCTGCTAGGTAGTGGTTGATCCGGACCCATCGCGCACATTCTCTGTCTTCGTGTGTTTCTCACCACTCAACGAGCCACTAAAACCCCCATCAACGAGATATTGGTATGCACTGGGATTTCGAGTCTTCAGATTTCTCATATCAATATAGAAGTAGCTCATGTTTCGGGCATAATTCTGGCGATTCAACCCAAAGCACCACGGCAAGTGATGTATAGACTCTAGAAATCACTCCCAATTGCCTGTGCGATGGGAATGGATAATGTTCAAGATGATATTCACCATCAATATGACCGATTCCATCCATGTAGCGATTCATCCCATCAGTGTAGGTGGCAGCGTCATGTCTGGGTGACTTACCACCTTTGAAGGTTACCCGGTGTTTGTTCACGGCGAAGGTTATCTATGGCTGATGCCAGAGAGTCATCCACCTGCGTATAAGACTCATTGGCATGTATCCCCAATTGTGTGTTTGATTCTTCATCCAGAATCACACTTTCAGCTTCGGAGTGTGTTGCCCATGTCACCTGCATCGCCATCTTCACATTGGACAGTTGGCTCTGTGACAATGTCATCCGATTCATGAATCTCGATGCACCCCATTTGAGTTTCAGCCTCATTGGATTGTTTCGTCGACAATACTTATTTGTCCCTCATCCATCATCACACATGTGTGTCACCCATGCCATCTGGATCGGCATTTTCACATTGAATAATTGATTGTATGTCATCAGATTCATGCTCAGGGACCACAGTGTTCACTATCCTGATGGCGAAGTGAAATTACTGATGGTAATATAATATGCCCATGTCAGGTCATAAATAGAGTATGATTCAAATAAGCATATGCAGTATTTATATGCACCATTTTGCCGCCATTTAAGCGACCAGTACGTATAATATCTAGTCAGGTAGAATGCCATGGAATATAGGTGGAGTGAGAGGAACGGTGCGTGAGCATGTGGCGGTGGTGTTTACATGTATTCTTGGTGAGAAAGTATTAACATATTGGGTGAATAATATAATTATACAACATTGAAGCTATTTTAAATGCACAGGTATCGCCTTGCTGTATGTCTCAACGCCATTTCAAATACCTATATAATTAACAATTTTCACAAATCTGAACATAATTATAATATTTCGGCGGCCATTTTGATTTTTATGTCTATTATGACGGCCATATTGAATGTTATTTTTATTATCAGCGAACATGTATGTCAGAAATAACAACAATACACATCTATAATTAATTGGAATGACCCATTTCAAACATTATAAACAAAGTACGCAATTTTACACTTTTTTTGCGGCCATTTTGAATTTTAAACCTTATGGTGGCCATATTTTATTTTGATTTTTTTTTTATCGGCCTCAGCACACCTGAAAACCTACAAATCGACACCAAAAGCATTACAATCGGTTACCATTTAACAATTGTACAAATCCCCATTAGCTCAAAACCATGCCCATTGGGTGTGGTCTTTAAATGGCCCGGGGGACAACTTTGGGCACCTTTTGAAAACAATTGGCCGGTGCCATCGTGTGCACAAGAAAAAATCGATTTATATCCGACATCAAACATAAAGTGAACACCATTTCCCATCTGTGCCTGAATCTGAGACCGACTACTTGCCTGTCCGTCACAACCTTGTAACTTGTAAAACTCGTAAAACATTTAAAGCGTACTAGCTGAAACTTGGTATGTAGCTTCCTTGTGCATGTTATGATGAGCAGATGTGCAAAGTTTATTTTGATTTTGATTATCTCCCCGTTTTTTACTTAATTTTTGGCAATGTTGCCTTGTAACTCGTAAAAGTTTTAAACAGTAATAGTTACATACCTGAAACTTAGTATCTAGCTTCCTTATGATGAGTAGATCGGCAAAGTTTATTTCAATTTTTTATTCGACCCCCGGGTCATGGATTATATCCCCTTTTTCAACATTTGTTAGTTTACTTTCTACTTTATGGAGAGTGACAAGTATAAATGGACATATTTGTGTATGTCTGTTCAGTTAATAAGTTTATGAATAATTTTGGTTTTCATTAAGTACTGCAACTCAAGTTAGTGGTGAGATCACATGTGCCCCTAGCGTGTCTTGGATGGTCAAGTATGAGTGTGTTTGATTTTAAGAAGTGAATTTAGGTTAGCTTGATGTGCATTGGTACAGTTTACACTCAAACTCTTTGAGATTAATGTTGATGTATTAGCAAAGTTCTGTAAAATTAATGCCGACCAACTCGCCCTAAACACCAGTTTCGATACGCTGCTACACATTGTATGGGTGAAGGCGAAGCGGATCTTACGCGATATTGTGGGATTTTCGTACAACGGTGGCAAATACAAGTTCAATACCTTACATAGTTATATATAGCCCAGACGTGGACACATTTGAATTGTGTTGTACATTGTTTAGAAAGGTGTTACATCAAACTTTCATGTATACAAACAATAATTGACCATGAAAGACACGCTAGAAGCACCTGTGGGTGAAATACTCATTGAAAATGTACATATATCATCAGCATTGACAAATATTAGACCTGTGGTAAAATACACTTTACGGCTAAACATTATCTGGAGCTGTGTGATCATTAGGGTCTTATTAAGGGTGCTGGTATCATTTAAAGGAAGAGAGTCTCAGATCATATGCATAGTCATGAAACAGAACAAGAAAACCATATTTAGTTGTAGCTTTACTTTGTAACATATTTCTGAACCCAAATGTGCCTATACGTCACCTTTAAAACATATCTGGGGCTTGATTAAAATGCTTCTATTGTCATCTTTGGTTTTCAGATATCACCACGTCAAAAGAATGATCCTGTGTCACATCATCTGTGAGATCCTGCATCACATCACTTGTGAGACCCGGTACAACATGCCTTGCGAGACCTGCATTACATCACTAGGCTAGATATTGAGATCCTGTGGTACATCACTTGTGAGATATAGAGATCCTGCGTTACATCACTGATATGTTGAGATCCTGCGTTACATCACTTGTGAGATATAGAGATCCTGCGTTACATCACTTATGATATATAGAGACCCTGCGTTACATCACTTGTGATATATTGAGATCCTGCATTACATCACTTGTGAGATATATAGATCCTGCGTTACATCACTGAGATATAGAGATCCTGCATTACATCACTTGCGAGATATTGAGATCCTGCGTTACATCACTTGTGAGATATAGAGATTCTGCTTTACATCACTGAGATATAGAGATCATGCATTACATCACTTGTGATATATTGAGATCGTGCGATACATGACATGTGAGATGTAGAGATCCTGCTACATATGTACACTGCGTCACATCACTTGTAGTGGGTGGTGGTCGGGCGAATGAGACGGCGTAAACTAACGGTATGGGTTTCTCCTTATAGGAATCACGATTTGCCTGGTTTGGCCGTCAAGTACGTTTTTATCTTTGGCTCTTTAGTTACCTAGGCGTTGAATTGGGTGATTGCCCATTATAAAAGTAGTATGATTATTACTGATCCTACTGCTTTTGGGAGGGGCCAAGTGATTCTGGTGTGGCAAGGACCTGGCATCAGATCATGATTATTCTGATATTAGGGCTGAATATATAGTTTTGTTATTGTAAATATTCAGTTCCCATTTGTACATGCACTTGAACATGTACATGTACATAGGGCCAAGCCAAGGCATAAGGTATTTTCATTGTACATGTAGTATTAAAATATGTCATAAAATGAGGTGTACATGTAAGAATGATGGCAATATATACATGACATTAAAACACTTTTCACGGGGAAAAGGCAAACAAAAATTGTGATGCCTCAATTTGAGCCAGGGGTGGTCCCTTTGTAAAATATGTATTGGCCAGTGGCCCCACATGCTGAAATCCTATATTGAACTCTGGAAACGAAGTGGCAGTCCACAATGACTTAATAATTCGGACCAGTATCAGAGTATGGTGGATGGAAAAATAACAACAAAAGCCACTTCATAATTATGCAATATGCAATATGCGCTCAACAGTCTTTGAATTTAGTTAAGCATACCACACTCATCACTGCTCACATATCTAGGTTGATGCTAGGATTTTGATAACAAGAGGTTGACCAGGGACTGAGTGTCTCACCCACTAATCAGGACGATCGCCACGAAGGTCAAGGTGACCAAGTTAAAAAGTTAATGTTTGGCAAGGATTCGTGGACGACTAACGGATCATCATCTGAGACATTTTTTGGCAAAATAAACATTCATTCACCATTTCCCCACGTACTGATTGGCATTATTATACATTTTATATCAGACGTAACCTTTCACACTGATATCAGGGGCGATAACCGTGTTTCCTTAAAATGTTAACGGACATAATTATTTATTATCTGCATTTATTTTTTGATGTGCAATGATCATACTTTATAATCTGTCGAAAATATTATTTTTTCGGGCATTTAATTAGTATAAATAATTAAAAAAAAGGCATGCCTCATTTGCATATGAAAATAGCCTGATACCACCGCGCGTCACTATCAGTAAAATTATATCTGTATAGCGGGTATTTATAATTTTTAGAACTGGTGGCATAGTGACACAATTCTACACTTATTTAATTCCCATAAAGGTCATGTTGTGCCTACTGAGTGGGCATGTACCTTTAAGCTATTGATTTAAAGGTCAAACGTGAAAATGAATGGGTTTAACGTCCCAACAACAGCGAAGGTTATATTGAGACGGGACCATAGTTTAAAGTATCATCCGACAGACCAGTGGGGTGGAAATACTATGAAACTATTTGGGATTTTTCCCCCATTTGTACATGCACTTGAACATGTACATGTACTTCTACAGGTAATATATGGGATTTAGTACTAAACTCATTGACCCGGCTTTAAATGACCTTAGCTGTTGATAGGCCGTTAAACCCCAACAAAAACAAACACAAATGTTATATGTTTCTGCCCTGCCACCCCCCCCCCCCCCCCGGTTGATTTCCGCTGCATTTTGTCGTTGATTGTATATTATGTGAATAGTATGTGAAAAGCATCACGATTTTCTGACAGGGGTGGAAATTCCCCCCCCCCCCCAACCCCCATTTGGTTGGTTTGTGCTGGTTTTTGTCTTTGATTGCATATTATGTGAATAATACATGAATGTGAAAAGCATCACAATTTTGATACGTTTCTGACAGAGGTTGAAATTCTCACCCCCCCCCACCCCCCTCCTGTGGTTGTTTTTTGCTACTTTTTGTCGTTGATTGTATACTATCTGAATATTATGTGAAAAGCATCAAAATTGTGATATGTTTCTCACAGGGGGGGGGGGGGAATCCCCCGAATCCCCCCCTCCACTGATTGGTTTCTGCTACTTGTTGTCGTTGATTGTATGTTATGTGAATATTATGTGAAAAGCATCAAAATTGTGATATGTTTCTCACAGGGGGTGGGGGGGGGGAATTTCCCCCTCTCCTCTGGTTGGTGTCTGCTACTTTTTGTCGTTGATTGTATGTTATGTGAATATTATGTGAAAAGCATCAAAATTGTGTGATATGTTTCTCACAGGGGTGGGGGGGATTTTCCCCCTTCTCTGGTTGATTTCTGCTACTTTTTGTAGTTGATTGTATGTACATTGTATATTATGTGAACATTTGATATTTCGTGTTTGTACATTATATATAGACCCATATTAATATATTTATTGAATTCAATGATTTTTCTTTTCAAATTGTTTTCTTTCAATTCTGTACGTGATCCCGAATGAATGCGGATGGATTGGTTGAGGGGGGGAGGGAATTCCCCCCCCCCCCCACTACATATGGGTGGAAATCTCTACCCTGGGGGTCCAGAAATGGAACAAATAGAGCATTAAAAAATGCAAATCTATAATTTCCTCTTTTGGAATAAAGACAATTATATTTGCTAATATGCACACTATTTCTATATATTTAAGAAAACAACAACCAAACAAAAATATCATCTAAATTAAACCATACAAAGTGTCTATTTGGCATGTAATTGAGAGCGGCGTAGACTCTGACCCGACAGCATAGATGTACAGATTGGCCAGAGCCGTCACCGTTCATAGAATCCGCTTTCCACGGTTCCATGTTTGTTTAGTGTCCGCATGCCTCTCTCAAAGTTATATCTGACATAAATACGTTACATTGCCAACCATGTCTACCCACCTACATATATGACCAATTTCAGTCATGTCGTTACCTTGTAACCTGACTTTAAATAAAAGTATGTTCTGTTCTGTAAATATAATTGATTGTCTGATTGCACCTTTCCATACATTCAATGCTTATGTCAAGGACAGTTGTAGTGAGTGACTGAAGGTGTAACAACTGTACTGTCACATGTCTTGTCTGAAGCAAACAAAACAATAAAAACATACGTGCATAAACAAACGTCATTGTGAACAGTTTCCACACATTATTTCCGTTTAATTTGTACGTCATCAACGCTCCGCATCACACCTAATATCCTCGCATCAAATTGAAAATGCATTATACCAACACATCAAACAGTTCGACTTTATAGCTCCATTGTGGACGTTTTCGAGAATTCGTCGACTGCTGAATGTTGTTTTAACAAAACCACACGATGCACATTTTAGCACTGCATAATGTGTTGAGAAACTTGTATATTCGTGATTTTGAGGGCTGCGAAAATTATAATTGATCAAAAATCGCTTCCTGGACGCGCATGTCCAGTATTTTTCTCGAATGATCTGGGAAACTAGGCGATCTAGCAAGAAGTATGAATATCCTGCTGAAATCGGAATCTGTGGCGGTCCGGATAAGCATAGTGTCATGTCCAGTGGACGTCTCTATAAAACTATACAAGAGATGAAACAATGTACCTACTTGTGTGTTTCCCATTTAAAGTCGCATTGAACAACCGGAAGTATTTTTATCGAGCCAAATTCTCACTTAAATTCCTACTCGTGAGCTTATACAGGGGTGATAAGACATTTACCCGAACGTTAACGTTTCAGGACCTACGTAAGTACGGATGCCGGTAGCACTATATATCCGCCTCACCCATGGCGGGTGCATAATAAATAAATAAATAACATTACTAGTTCCTATGACAATACTTTATTTATGGAAAAATGGCTAATTGATAATAAAACTGGAATTAGTATTTGATTTACATTGGAAAATTGGCTCAATTCGACCAGAAATATAAATAAATTTTACACCTTATTTGTCACATTTTGGTATGGTAAAAGTGGTGATTAATAAGATGAACACATAAATGTAAATTCGCCACACATCATCGATCAAGTACAGTACTCTGCAAAAATACATGAAAACCATTTATACATTGTATTTTAGTGACGACTCGCCGTTGACACCGTGAGGGAGCAACAATAATCTAACACGCTAAAAAAATACCGGGAACGTTTGTGAAGAGTGTACCTTTAAATTCACCTTACTGTTTCCTGTCCTTTTCTGGTCAGTTGATTTATCTCACCTTTATATTTTATTTATAAACTAGAATGCTCAAGTAAAGTTGGACGTCTGCTATTTATGCTCTATTTTCAAGTTTACTCACGAAAACATGGTGTGTCAGAACTTAAGAATCATATGGTTCCAATGAAAATAATTCAAAACTGCTGCCAGACCAGCAACACATCTATATCCAAATGTGATGCGTGGCTCGTCGATGCGATTACATAATGCACATGCGCTCGATATAACAATAAATCACGTACCTGTCTCTATGCGGAATGACCTCATAACCACTGTACTGTAAGATGTACGGGCCGGTAAATTAAGACACCCACAAGATGGCGGACTTGAAAAAAACGTGAAAGGTAAGTGCTTCAATTGTTACTGTGTTGCCCTTTAAAACTAGCACACATCACTAAATAAATGTGGTAATCCTGTGGAAATGTTGTCTTAACCATCTGTTGCTCTTGCCAGGGTCCATCTCTCGCTAATGTATGCAGGAACGACAATAAAACGTGTTCATTTTGAAAATGAAGCGAGAGGACGTTCTTTACTGAGTTCGGTCATTTCTGCATGACTTTTGAATCTGTCACTTGATATTACATCATTGATCGATGCTCTTTCCGAATATGTGCCCTCGTTTCCACACTTTAATTGCAAATATGTAAAAAAAGACTTAGGAAAAAAATAACCACTGGACGGTAAAGACTCCGGAAGCCAGTGGAGCAAAAATATGTATGTACGGTTAGGACATCGACAGTTTCACACGGATTCTGTACGGTATGGACGCAGAAATTTTTACGGTATTGACATTTGCCATGCATGCGCCGGTGAAGCACGAAGTTGGCTATACTATGTAAGCACCATAAACTTGACACAGCTATTCGGTTATATATGAAGGATAACACAACAACACTACCCGAAGTCATCGGCAATATAGTCAACTTAGGTCATAAAAAAGAAAGTACTCTAGTTCTCAGATATCGCCGCGTAGAGCAATTTATCGACATTGATAAATAAAATTGTACTGTAAATTTGCCTCATGATCAATATGTTAACTCCAATTGTGTCTCATGAAAATCTTGTGATTCTTCACATCTACAATACGTTATAGTAACATTATAGAATATATATACATCTGGCGACTAGAAAAAATCAGAGACGAACATCTCAACAAAATATAAATATGTTAAAAAGATCCGCTCTCTCGTGTCACATTCCACAAACTACGTTTCTGAAGTATTTTTTATGGTATTAGCTATGTTGTTTCATACTTTGTAAGTGTCGATGTTTGTAGATGCAGCTCTAATTACACACCGACTACATGATGATGTGCAAATAACAACTTTATTCTGGGTTTATTCGAGGATTCATCACCGCTAAATATGTATCCAGGTGAGTTACCGGTTGTAAATGATTAACAAAGTCTGCAACCATTCCTCCATCATTTCACATGTATATCTGAGTTATTTCATGAACATTGACATGGATGAGGGTCTGCATGGAGGTTTCACCACAGAATACTTGCACGTGTTACACTGTTGCATACATTCATGAGGACAGAGACCTAACTAACCGAAAATTGTCCGCAAATCCCTAAACATTTTCTAGGAAATTATGCTCCCACGCCTGAAAATCTCCCCCATCCAATCCCCACACAACCCTCATCCCCACTCACGTCTGCTCCGAAACAAATGAAAAATAGCTATTTATAAATAAATGACATACGTTTGAACAATTTGTATATCTAATTCATGTAACAATCTGTTTTAACTTAATCATCATAGCTCTATATCTAAAATTGCTGATTGGGATTCAGAGTCCTTTAAAACAAACTACATACAGTGTATTTAATCAGATGAGCTAGAACTTTATCTTGAAATAATATACGAGTGATTGGGTCCATGCGCTAAACAAACGAGTAAGCATACCTAATCGAGTTTTTTTTAGCGGTAGAACCCACTCACTAAGACATTGTGTAACGATAATCAGCTCACCTTGTTAAATATAGGTATATAATACAGTGTAACATGCATTAAGTTCACTGACTGGTTCATATAGTCTGGTTAAATCAAGTCTTCGTCATGCCTCTGCAGATACTAATCGACTCGCACCACGACTACGGGGCAGTTACTTTTAAATTATCATGTTCACGCCCTGGGAGAGTATGCATTCAATGCAATATTCGAAATAAGTGGGCAGACAGCAACATGACTGGTTCATATAGTCTGGTTAAATCAAGTCTTCGTCATGCCTCTGCAGATAATAATCGACTCGCACCACGACTACGGGGCAGTTACTTTTAAATTATCATGTTCACGCCCTGGGAGAGTATGCATTCAATGCAATATTCCAAATAAGTGGGCAGACAGCAACATGTGTTAGACGTTTGTGAACAAGGCACACTAGAAACTTGGTATGTTACTTCAACCTGTGAACTATATCGGTGAAGCCTCTTTAGAACTATGAAATTCGGAGGTGAACTTTCCATTTTCAGACTATGCCGTGCCACGTCACATGCAGAACTAGAGAATGAAGTTGCATATTTTCTCCAGCATCATCCAGAGGCAAATGTACTGTCATGGTGCAAACCAATTCCCATCCATACGTTTTCTCTGGAATAAATTATTGTTAGAAACTCCCAGAAAAAAATTGTTGTTTTGAATATTTATTTTGTCACAACATACCCTCAATTCGTATTTGCCTATTTCTGACCAATGGGAACAGATCTTATGGCCCTGGAATGAGCATCCATCAATTAATACGATGTAAAATGTGATTAAAGTAAAAAAAATCAAGTAGAAAATAATAATTAAACAATCAAAATTACTTTTAATCAGCAGAAGGTGTACTATTTATAAATTTCACCGGTGCCATTATACGAAATTGGCGGCTAACTGGTCACTGCTACCTACGTTTATTGGATACCACGTCATTTTCGAATCGACTCTTGCCAAATATGTCGTCGCCAGTGGTGCCGTGGTAACTGCATCTTTGAGAATGTTCAATATTCATATGCACACGTTGACATTTATAATGGTTTATGTACAGGCACTGTCCACGGGTTGCAGTAACGGACTTGCGCGTGTAAATGCAGTAAATGTACTTAGATATATTAGTAATTAAACAAAAAATAAATTAGAGTAAAATACCCAAATCCCGGATAATTTGTTAATGTTGTTTGTTTTATGGATATAAATTCGGATACATATGCACTGCTTCATCAATGTGGTGACAAATAAATATTTAATTCAGCATTTATCTATCCGACAATGCCGAATTACGCTAGTGCAAACAGGCGGTAAATGGCGTCGGTATGCGTTGTTGTTACCAATTACCGACAGGTATCGATTACCAACGTTTTCACGACAGGTTGATAGAGACGAGAAAATCGCCGGTTCTTTATAACGGCTGATTCGTTATAACGTCACATTCGTCTCTGACGAACCATGCCGTTGCAAATAATCCTAACTGTATTGAACATACTCAAAGATGCAGTTACCACTGGCGACGACATACTTGGTGAAACTCCATTCCAAAATGACGTGGTATCCAATAAACGTATGTAGCAGTGACCAGTTAGCCGCCAATTTCGTATAATGTGAAATGTATAAATATGACACTTTCTGCTGATTAAAAGTTACTTTGATTGTTTAATTATTATTTTCAACTTGATCATTTACTTTAATCAGATTTTACATTGTATTAATTGATGACAGCGTCATTCAGTCTAAACTATTTTTACATGTAATATAGCCTGGTTGTGCACCTCCCACCCAGGTTGGAGGTGATCACTCACCTGTGTTATACACAATACTGAACATGTAATCGCATGTTGTAAAGGCACTGGGTCTGTCTATAATGGTAATTAATTTCTAAAATTTGGTATAGTATCATCAGTTTCGAACAAAAAAAGAAATTCCAATTTGTCCGTACTCGTGAGTGTATTACGAAATCCCAAAGTATGCAAAATAAATTATCTCCCCTGCCTATCATAGCATGTACTTGAATATAACGCATGTTTTTGTGAATGTGATCAAATAGAGACATATTCCGTTGACACAAATGAGCCAGCAAAATACACAACCTATGTTACAATGCAGCACAAAATGCCTTCAAGAAACATCAGTCTGACCGCCTGCGTAAATAGTCAGAATGCCATTGTAGACATTATTTTAATTGCATAGAAAAATCCAAATGTAATGTGTCTCGATAGAGGCTATGTGATATTGTTTAGATGGATATTTTGAAATACATGTATTGCATAATATATAATTTGTGGGGATTTACGCGCAGATTGATGGCCCTATGCGTGTGTATCGCTACACGTGGTAATACATGAGCTGGTGTAATATAAATAATTTGACTGCTGTAAATTGATAAATTCTGTGATTTTGGTGAAAATGGGCACATCCTTTGTGTAATAGTATTGTCCTACTGATGAATGAGTTTCCATCTGGATCACATTTCGAATAACGATAACAATAAATATGGTCTGCTGTTGTAGTTCGTAGTTATATGTATGTATGTCAGATGTGCATACTTCTTAAACTTGACTAGATTGACTTTGGAATACCCCGAAATGGCATTTTCAGACTACATACATACTAGTATTGGCTCGTAAATATATTTATATAAGTATATACTTGAGCGTGTAGGACATACACATCTTTTCAGAAGACATACTTACTTTTGGCCACATTTGTCAAATATTCATTTTGGCACATAAATGCAAATACTACAGTGAAGCGATATACTCGTATATTTAAAATATGTAATGATGATGTTATGCTATGCAAGTATATGCCAAACTATTACAAGTTGATTACAAACCTACATCATCTTTATATTTTGAAAATTTGACACAACATGTGCTACAATTAATAACAGTGAATGTTCAAAACGTGTTAGACAAAATAATTGATGTATGCCTACATAGCAGCTATGCAAATATAGTGGATATATTGGAAGAACATATGCATACTTTTAGAAAGAGCATGCACCTTCAATTTCTTTGTTTATATGAACATTATGAATGGTATATCAACCTTACAGGTTATCAACTGTCACTATCATGAACTCACGGTTCAATATTAACTTATAATGCCTCACTTACAAAATACAATATTGTAGTTACATATGCATTTAAACCATTTATAAGTAAGTGACAGTGTATAAGATATATGAATTGCATTACATGTAAAATTCACATTGTAAAATGTGTGGGTGGGGACTGGTGAAATATACTTTGTTTTAACATAGTATCATCGACTGCAGACATCAAATAATCGGCATATATGCAATTCACACGTCTAATGAACTCTACATGTACCACTGACACAAATAAAATACTAAAGTACCATACTTGTATGGAGTTATTCAGATAGATGTTTTGCCATTGAACTTCATTGGGTGGGGTAATAAAATATGCAAAATTCATCATCTAGATTAGGAGATATTGTTTAATCGAACTTTATTCCATTATATGGTTATTAACACATCAGAAAACATACACAACTGCCATATCTGTTGTTTCTAATGATAAAAAAACAGTCGAATTTCAACGAAAAATCAGATTTTTCACAATTGTGTGCCAAGAATTCATCCAGCGGGTTACAGAGCGCAGAAATACGGCATAACACTCCTAATTGAATGTAGTTTCAGAAAACATATGTCTGCAAAAATCCCACATGGGGGCGGGGGGAGGGTTTCCATTTTTGACAGCCTATTGCTCGTCGTTTCAATAATTAAGGCACACTTATTCACATGTTCCCTTTTTTTCATAGAACGCCTATATTCTCGTGAATAGTTACAGGCGTTCCATAATTACAATCGGTCGATGGGCCGAATGGGGTTCGCTGCGGGAAACTTCGTAACATGAAAGTGTGCCAATACCAACAAGCTATATGTTAGTTCAATATTGAAACATGCTAACACCTGCAAACATTGATAGGTTATATTAAAATAATAATACGCATGTAATTTGCAAAAAAATAGCTTCCCAATGAAATTTAGTTTAAATAGATTATCCCGTATGGAGCCTCATTTAGAACGTCTGGTACATAAAGAGTCAATATTTGAACCTTTTTACTAAACGCCATAGTGTCATGTGTCCAATTTATTGGACACAGGACACTTTTTTTTAATGTAATATACCAACCAATAACAAATTTACGTTTAAAAAGTCAGCTATTTGTTGTTAAATGCGATTGCATTTTCATTGTGACGTCATACTATATTTCGTGTCCTGCCTTTACACTACGGTAAGTTAAGACATCTTGAAAATTATTGTGTCTTCATTGTTGATAAGCTCTAAATACGGAAATACAGATACTCATTGTGTACTCGACGATTTGTGAATGCTACAGACGTACCTTCCTGCAAATTTGCTAAAGTTGAGAGGACAATACGGCGACAGCCATGGCCCAAGACGCATCAATATTTGACCTACATTTTACATAAGTCTACTAGGCTTCCAAGTTCCAGACACGAAACATTCATTTCAGGTAAGAATTATTTCTTTATTACTGTTGACCAATATTTGAATCGTGCTGACTTCGACAGCACTTTTAACCACAGGGCTACTAAAATAATTCCATTGTATTCAATCTAACATGAATTCAAGTGGGTGGGGGATATTCAACATTGCCTGTGCATGTGCCGAGTCATTGGTTTTCGCGACCAATGTTGTTTCCACAATTGTTGTTTAAATAGCTAATTTCTAATTTATGGTGCATCTCGGACTCTGTGTGTTTGTGGCACCTCGATACTTGTAGATTCACTTTGAATATATGTTTTCAGTCCAACAAGTCAATTCATTATATATTTAGGCTATTATCTTTTATCTATTCACTATTGTCTATATAGGCTTTTAGCCACTTAAAAAAGACCCTACTTTCATTCCCCACCCCCCCCCCCTTCTGAGAGTCAAATGTGTTTAAAAAAACTGTAACAACAGTGATGAAATAAGTAAAAAATTGAGGTGTGCGAATCCAGGTACACTGCATGCATTTGCACAGCGGTGACTTTTCCCTGAAATATCATGAATATAGGCCGGTGCAGTATTTCTATTAAGTAAGTGTACCCGGCTTCGCACCGTGTATGCGGCTTTGCACACACCAATATTTTACATGTCTGATTATTCATGTTGTTTTCTTAAGACAAGTGTTTTCAGAAAGTCACGTGTTTACACGATTTAGAAAACTATAACAACAGTGACCAAACAAGTACAAAAATTGAAGTACAGTATTTGTATTAAGTATTTGTATTGCAGTGGGTGGGCTTCCTAACATTTATTTGTACACAGGGTACCCATGTTTGGTCTGGGGCGGTGATGAGGGATTTCTTTGCTTCATTGGGTGTGACCTCACAAAATATGGGCGGTGGTGGAGACTGTATGTTTGTTGGGATTACAATCGTGTCTGTTAATTCTGCGCACCTAATAATAATTTTCGTGAAAATGTCCATATTCTGTCTAAATTCCCTGAACATTCAAGGCAGTTCTTAGTCGAGATAATCACGGCTAAACAGATGGCTTTTACTATTTCATCTGTCGTCTATTATCTGTATCCGCCTAGCGGAGACCCAGCCAAATTTGATCAAAATATCAGTCCATTTTGTCCTTGAGTTTTGCGAATAATACGGGAATAAAATGATAACCAATGTCGATATATTTGCATGTGTATTATTGGTTTATGAAGCTTTTTTTAACACATCTGTTGTTGATCTATTCATTTAGTAAGCAGGACCACTAATCATTTTGACCATGTTCTGGTAATAAACTTTTTCACCTAAACTATCGGAATGGGATACAATTGTGACTTAGTATACCGTTAATCAGCTGATTTATTCCAAAATCAACATAATTTATTCTGACGTAAGCTGGGCAAAACATTACGTGAATTGTGCATTAGCCGGTGCGCAGAATTAGCCGAATGGACATTTTTTATATGCAGATCAGAATGTCAGTTTTCATTGGTTTGATACATGTACAGATATGTATGTCAGTGATTCTATATTTTATGTACATCTGGTGTCCCGGTGTAATTTACTGACAAATCACACAATTTATAAGGAAATTTGTTTTTTTTTCAGTAAAGAAACTATGTATAATACCAATCCATTAAGAAAACAGTATTTACAATTCTTTCTATGTGTGTTTATTTATTATTTTCTGTTGTGGCATATGTATGGTGCACCAAATGGGCATGTCCCGATCATCAATCAGCACAGTTCACAAGCCCGTAATTCTCAAATCTTGTCAATTTGTACTTTACTATACATTGCATCTGAATTAAAATAGTTTAACATTGACCATTAAACTTATTTCTGCAATAATTTGCCTTTTGTTGTCAAAAATACTGACGTTAATGTATCTGTCCCGCGAAATCGAATCATTACCGTTACGCTGAAAAAAAGAGTAAAATCAGAGTAACCTCCCTTCCTACTCTCAGCTACTAATGCAATGAACACTGTTTAGGGCGCCCGATTTATAAATAAACACGGTGGTAACACAACTTAAGTCATTGCCGAGAACGAGACCGGTCTGTATTCGGAATTTTAAGGTTACACATTACATGCATCATTACCATTCACGGTTTATACACGTCCATATGTATGTAGGTCGACTGAAACCAAAATTGGTAGATAGACACACTTACAACGTTGTCTTTGCATATTCTACCTTCATGATGCGTTGTATACAGAGGGGTGAACAATGGGAGTTTTTAAAGAAAAATCATTACCGTTACGGTCATTTCCGTTACAAAATTGAGTAGTATATAAGAGTCATAATGATACAAGTTTATATGGAAGCCACCCACTACTTGTGGTGGCTTCCACAAGAAACTTGTAATCATTATGACTCTTATATACTACTACCGCGAGACCATATATTTATGACATGAGAAGATACACCCTATTAGAGATAAAAATCCCTATGTTATACTCAGTATATATATACAACAATCTGTCATACTTTTATTGCGAATAAAATAGCAACTGACACCCTATTAAAGATAAGAAATCTATAAGCTATACTCAGTATTTTACAGCAATCTGTCACAATATAAACTGACACCCTATTAAAGACAAGTTATCCATAAGTTATACTAAGTATATTATAACAATCTGTCATATATTTATTACGAATAAATATAAACTTACACCCTATTGAAGATAAAATAATATATTAGTTTACTCAGTATAATGCCTACCATAAAGCAAATGAGAGAGCAGCTAATAGTTGGGTAATTTCCCTAAGAGGTTTGAGACTCAAGAAAGATATAGCAGATAGGATAAGTGACGCGCGAGCCGTCGTCTACGAGGAGAGGCTGCGGCGTGCGGTTTCGACCGAACGACTGCCCGCCGACCCCGAAAAACGCTCCGAGAAATTGGAGAACGAGACGACGGCCAGTCTGCGCGCCACCGCTTACGCGCAGCGTGTAAAAGAAGATCACAGCGCACGTAGAAAACCCCTATACAAGGCGTACTACAATAAGATTTATCAAGGGTTGGTGGGGGGACCTCTCAAGAAGAGGAGAGATATCGCCAGAGCTTTGGTGGAGGAGGGTCCCAAGATTCTCGCCGAAGAAGCCGAAGTTAGGGAAACTGTTGATAGTGGTAGGAGGAAGATAGTATGGACTTTCGAGAGGGGGGTGGACGGGGAGATCGCTAATCGCATAATGAATAAAATTCGCCCAGAGATGACCACGGCATGTTATCTGAGGTATTCGTTCTCGTATCGTATTAGGAACATAGAGACCGACGCTACTATGATCTATCACAAACAATCAAAGGGCAGTCCGTGGATAAACGAGATCGCCAAAACCGAGAGTTGGATATCGGATAGAGAGAAAGGTCGAATGGACATCGACAAAGTCGATAGACAAAACACAAAATGGACCTTCGTTCGTTGGATATCGGTCGAGGTGAAGATGATCATCGACGCTCAACAACTTCTCATGGGAGCGGGAAAACTCCCAGACTGGTTAAGACAGAAAAAGGGAATGTATTCCGTCGACACGTACGACGACTACCTGTGTCTGTTTAGGTGCTTAGCCATCCAACGTGGAGGGAGACCCGACGGGTGTTGTAGAAGGCACGAGCTCTGGCTCGCGAATACCTCGGGCACGATAACGGACCGGGTACTAAGGGAATCCCCCTGGATGATATTAAGAAGGTAGAAGAGCACTTCAAGCTGGGTATTCGCGCTTACGAGCCCACCGCCGATGGAGTGTGGTACCTCATGAAGGTTCCGGCAAATTACGACGTTGTTGGGGGGAAGACAATGACGATAGGAATGTTTGGAGGTCACTCGTTCCTCATAACGAATCTCCGCAAGATGACGAACGAGTACGGGTGCACCGGATGTCAACAACGGTTCACAAAGTCGTGTAACATGCACAGGCACGCGACCACCTGCATGGGTGGGAAGACCGTGGTGACATGTCCAGGTAAGAGGGTAGAGAGACCACAGTCGGCCTACGAGAAGGCGTTCTATCCTAAGGGGTCAGTGAGTGTGAGGTCGATTCAATGGTTGAGCAGAGAAGAGGAGAGGGTGGGAAAGCACATACATCACGCAAAACTGCGGTCACGGTGGTGAGAGGTGGTGGCCGGTGATCCGGTCGACGGTTACTGTGACGAGACCGAGACCGTGTTTCAGTTTCACGGATGCTACTGGCAAGGGTGTCCGAGGCATTGCATGAGAGGTAACGCGAGATCGCTGTACAAGAGGACGAAAATTCAAGACGCCAAGATAAGGAAGGCGGGTTACGAGCTGGTGGTGATGTGGGAGTGCGAGTGGTTGAATGATAATTTTGATAAAATTAATACCTACTATCCACAATCGCCACGCGAGGAGGAGACGACTCTATACCCTCACCAGATAGTCTACGACTTTGAGGCGTATCTCGACAAGTCAAAAAGCACGCGACCCACCAAAGACCTGATCTTCGAGGTCGAGCACGTTCCTATATCTGTGTCGTTGGGGGATACGATGCATGAAGGGATCACACACCTATGCGAACGAGATCCCGACACGTCTAGTCGAGAATTCGTGACCGAGCTGCAGATGAGAGGCAAGGCAATCAGGGAGGGGGGTTAGGAAGAAGGTATCTGCCGGCCGACATAGATATGTTATCGAAGTCTCAGCAAGCAAAGATTATCTCATGGATTGACCAAGTCCCGGTGGTGGGGTTCAATTGTAGCAGGTACGACCTGAACTCATCAAGCAGTACTTTGTAGAGAAGTTGGCGGCCACCGTGAATAAGGTGATGGTCGGAAAGAGAGCCAGCACGACGATGTTTCTGTTTACCCCGGAGTTTAAATTTCTCGACATCATCCAGTATCTGGGACCCGGTACCACGTACGACCGGTGGGTTAAGGCGTACGACTGTAAAACGGTAAAGTCTCACTTTCCGTACGAGTGGTTCGATAGCGCGGACAAGCTCGACCATCCAGGGCTGCCAGACTATCCCGAGTGGTACTCGAAGTTGAAGGGTGAGTTCCTACTGTCGTTGTCCGAGGGGGTCAGGTGGGGAGTCGGGAAGAGAAGATGTGCAAGGTGGTGCTGGGGTACGATGCCAATGCTCTATATCTATCTACTCTGTCGAAGGACATGCCGTGTGGTGAGGAGCAGATATGGACGTGTGACAACCCGGAAAGACAGTCGTATATAGACCGTTTCGTGAGGAGGTCAGGAGTGAAAAGTGGTTCGGATTTGCGGAGTTGGATATTGAGGTTCCGGAAACGTTGAGAGAAAAGTTCTCGGAAATGTCACCGCTGTTCGTTAATCGAGAAGTCGAGGAGAAAGAGGTTCCGCAGCACATGAAGGACTACCTGGCCGGGACAGGGAGGAAAAGAGTCGAAGGACAGAGAAAGCTCGTGGGGGCAATGTCCGCCAAGAAGATGAGCATATACTCCCCGCTGCTAAAGTGGTATCTGGAGCACGGTCTGATCGTCAAGGCAGTGCATAGGGTAATTGACTACACGCCCGGCAAACCGTTTCAATGGTTCGTTAAAGAGGACACCGCTGCTAGACGGACGGGGGACGTCGACAAGAGCAATGCGGTGTTGGCGGAGATATTCAAACTGGTTGGCAACGCGTGTTGTGGCAAGCTGATAGAGGCACAAGAGAGACACCTGAACACCACATATACGAAGGATGAGAAGACTGTCGATCGGGCACTGAGGTCGGCGTGGTTCGAAGACCTGGAGGAGATTGGGGAGGCTTACGAGATATCGAGCAGGAAGACTCGAGTGGTGATCAACAGACCGTTTCAGTATGGCATAGCGGTCTACCAGTTGGCCAAGCTCCGGATGTTGGAGTTCTACTACGATTTCTTGGACAAGTACGTGGATCGCGGAGATTTCGAACTGATACAGATGGACACTGACAACATGTACTTCGCGCTGTCGGAGAAGACGCTGGCGGCGGTGGTGAGTAAAGAATATGAAGAGAAAGTTTAATAAGGAGAAGACCGAGTGGTTGGCGTGGGACGTGTGGAGCAACAGAACTCCGGACTGTTCAAGCTGGAATTCGAAGGGGATAGAGCCATCGCTCTGTGTAGCAAGTGTTACTACGTGAGCGGTGATGGAAAACTCTAAGCACTCGGCCAAGGGGATGTCGAAGAGATCTAACGATCTGACTTGGGGGAGGTATAAGAGTGCTCTCGAAGGGGGTAGGGATATGGCGGAGAACAGGGGATTCCGAATGATTAACGGGGTGATGAAGACGTACTG